>OY744533.1:79693689-79736189 GCA_963556195.1 Sepiola atlantica
TTCTCCGATTTTTGAAAAAAAATCTGGTTAGCCACCCAGGGGGTCATAACTTTTCATCCATCAATTCAATTTCTCTGAAACTTGGCCAAAATATGGAGGCAATTGTTCCTAATAGAAAATAAGTATCGCTGACCTTGAAAGAAATCTGGTTCGCGCCACCAGGGGGTAAAAAGCCCCCAAAATGGCAAAAATGACCCTTTTCTCCCATAACGTTTGATCCATCCATTCAATTTTTCTGAAACGTTGCCAAAATGTAGAGGCAATTGTTCTAGATATTAAATTAGCATCCTTGACCTCAGAAAAAGTCTGCTTCGCGCCCCCAGAGGGTACAATGGGGGTCAAAAATGCCCCAAATTGCCCAAATTTATTGCATTTTACACTCGCCACATCGAGTCACATACAGATGGGGGACCACGCATGCGCGGCTTGTTATTGTTAAGATTTGTATTCTAATATGTTTTTGATATGTGTTTTTCACTCTCGTTTATAGTGTTCATATTCGATCGATAAAATATCGATAAATACATACTTCAGTTTAAGCACATGTCTAATATATATTTTTTAGCAACTGAAATCATTCTAGCTTAAAACTTTTTTCTCATTTTCTTCTTGTCTTGTTCTGATAAAATGAGAACACGTGTTTTTAAAAAATCACATGGGTTCTCGACTTTATATCTACCTGTTATTGAAAAAAATGTTGTATGAGATCCATCAATCTAGACTTTATTTTTTAACTAAATGATACTGGAAATTATCTGAATTGGAATTGATAAAATATATATGCTCAAGAGGAAAATTATAAATTCGTCAAGTTTTACTCCGATACATTAGTGATTATGAAGATTTCCTGAAACACGTGTACATATGGATAAACATTGTTGAGCGTTAATTTTTGGAACATGATTACAAAATAATAATTATGTCGTAATCTACTAAATTTAAATATTTAACCTCTGTTTTGCATAACGTGTTGACCATTGAACTAAATTTTATATCTAGTATTTTATATATATCTCTTATGTATTAATACAGTAAGTGTTAATTGATCTCTTCGAAATGTAGCAATAGTTTTTTTAATCCGAATTATATATATATATATATATATATATATATATATATATATATATATATATATATATATATATATAAAGAAACACGAAATCACATAATCAGCAGTGCGATAATTTATTTCGACCCTCCAGCCTTATTCAAGCATCCAGGCGAGGCGATTACATTTTTGAAATGTGTAATCACCTCGCTTGGATGCTTGAATAAGGCTGGAGGGTCGAAATAAATTATCGCACCGGTGATTATGTGATTCCGTGTTATTTTATCTTACTCTTGCTCTGTTTATTACATTGAGCTCTCATACTAGGATTTCGTTCTGGAATTCATTTGACTCTAACACTATATATATATATATATATATATATATATATATATATATATATATATACAACAAAGTTACATTAAACATTTTATTTCGGTTTCATAGATCATCTAAATATAACCATTGTATTGATAAATTCCTGATGGTTTTCCAATCCAAATTAACCAGCAAAACGAAAAGAAGTAAAACAGATAAGAGAGAATTAATGTTACCGCACGACTCATAGCTGAAACTAAATAAATTTACGAGTTCGCCATGAAAGTAAAAGAGTAATTTTGTCAACGAAGCTGGACCGATAACCTTTCACACACACAAAAATAAAATGTTTGAAAACTTCTAAATCTTTGCCTTTAAACCAAATACGAAACTCTCTAAATCCAAACATACTATATTGGTTTAGTCTTAATGTATCTTTGTATCACGAAACAGAGAAACGAGTTGTTATTCGGATTGGAAACCTTGACTTTCCACCGAAAACAAATACAAGTAAATAAAAGTGGAAATAAAATAAAATGGTTTCTAAAATTAAATCCTTACTTTTCTCACGATAATGTTTCTTTTTTGGGAGCAGGTCTTATCGTTTCCATTTCTCTCTCTTTCCCCCTCTCCCTCCCTCTCTCTCTATCATTTCCTCTCCTCTCCTCCACTCTCTCTCTCTCTCTCTCTCTCGCTCTCTCTCTCTCTCTCTCGCTCTCTCTCTCTCTCTCGCTCTCTCTCTCTCTCTCTCCCACGCATCATCAAGCCACGCGGGTCTCTGGTTTGCTAAATGATCGTGCGTTAACAAGTTCGTGTGTGGCAATGTCCCCCCCCCCCTCCATCACATTTTTTTTACAAAACAAAGTAAGCGGCTTTTTTTCTTTTTTTTCTTCTTCTCTTCCGCCATAGATTTACGACTTCTTGAAGACCAACACCGGCTGCCAATCAATTACAATTCCAAGAGAATTTAAGGCCGTCTTTGACTTGATCAATGGCCGCCATCAATCGCCCTAGAACAAAAAGAAATTGACCGTCTCTTTAATCATGTATGCTCATGTGTTAATCTATGACAATAATACAAGAAACACATAACTGTCTGTCTGTCCGCCTATTTGTTTGCATGTCTACATCTTTAGATCATCGAACCTTGGACCTCTGGTTATTGTTGCAGCGTTGTTTATCTTGGTCAGGTTGATCCGGCTTCTTCCCTGCTCAGCACTACATTCCGAACCATGCTAGCTCATACACAGAGGTCCTAAGCAAAATCATACGAAATGACTAAAATATCGCGATTCCACAATCGAAGTTCGACTACCTGTGGACCTGAGACCTGAGGCAAGTCCTCCATTGATGGTAGTTTTCTAGGTTCTCAGCTGCCCACCGATACGCCAGGCAGAGGATTATGTCGCGAATGTATTGTCCTGCTGGGCGCCGAGTTTATTGGCACCATCTGCCATCTATAGACAATGAATACACCATGAAAACGTTAGTTATTAGAGTGAATCGAAAGCTGCGCAATCCAGAAACACCATTGACCCAGTTCACTTGCAAGTAGAGACTCAACGCCGACCGGAAGTGATATACGACTAGGATAATCGGAAAAGGACTGACGTTATATCGGAGTTTTCCTTTATTCTGTAGTAATATTGAGATGAGTGTGTGTAAAGATACGGTTAAAATCGGATTTTCTCACGTAAGTTAAATATTAAGAAGAGAATGGAAATTTCTATTTAGTAGTTAAAGGTTTAGAATTACGATTACGTGGCAGGATATGACGACATATGAGGGTAACTGTAGCAGAAAAGCCGGAGAGTTCGGACACCTGAGAATTAGACGTGGAAGTGATCAGACACGGATTTCGTATCCTCATGCACCCTACGGAGGTTTGAAAGGAAAGTTACAGTTTATCTTGATGTACTTGTGGAAACTTCTATCAGAAATAAATAGAGGATATAAATAGTTGTTGTTAGTTGTTGTTTTTAATCATTTCTATTGTTCTAGCCACGTCTATAAGGAAGGAGTAAATATCAACATGTCAACGACTGCCAACTGACTATTACGCCCATTTTTAAACTAGACATAATTGTCTACTTCAAACAGGCATACAAGCCGAAAGAAAGACAAACAGGCAGCTGTTTCTGTCAACGAAAAATATATGTGAGGCACGAAATATTTTCAAGCGCTGTGCTACAATTCTAGACTAGTTGTTCTTGTAGGATGATTCTACTCTTTTATGTACAACAAAAATGAGGAGAGATCTGTTCATGCCTTTTATAAATGGGTATTAGGTGTAATGATTACACGATAACTTCTACTCCCAGAAAAGAATTTAAGCAGGTATGTCGGTTACGAATCACTTAGAAAAAAATAATGGTTCTACAAGAAGAGGGCGATTTAATATGATCCAGAATTGTGCTAAAAGTTGTGTAACGTGTACAGGGATGACGAGTTGGAAGAATGCGTTCTTTCACCTTTCATCCATAACGTTATCTAATCGGAATTTAGAATTTACACCCAAACAACATCGCATCTGATACATTGATATTTATTTACTCCTTCGCTAGGAGTTAGGCACAAGGCCAGTTTTATCTTACTCCCACAAGTAAGATGTGACCTAAGCTCGGGTCGAGCAAGTGGGGCTAAAAGCCAGCGCTCGAGAGGTGAGCACTCTGGCCATTTAAAAATTGCCTGGGCAGCCCCGTCGGCATTCCCCGGTAGGGGCGCCTCAGACAGTAAGCAATAAACTTACTCCTCCCCAAAGAGGGTGGACCTCCTAGAACTGCACAGGACAGGCGTGCAGTATCCATCGGAACAGATACTACACTTTGATCTTAGCCAAATTTGATTCTGCTTAACCAATGAGTAGCAAACTTTGTTTAACTCAGATTTAGTATAATAATAGACAGATGTTTACTGTTAAATTGATTCTATCGCATGACATTCCGAAAAGGCATTTGTAAAATGTAATTATGTTGTTCTGTTAAAAGCTTGTATCACCCACGCAGCAACCTAGTTATCGTAATCTTAACAGAAACATCGAAGTTCACAAATTGTATTCCTACGTGTTGTCGCTGCATGTTCTCATTTTACACGCTCTGTGTGATCCTCCGAGACAGAGGGAACGCCACCCGGTAAATAATTATCTTTCATATCTTAAAAAACGGCTAAATCAAAGAGTAGACTGATAGAAGACAAAGCAGATTTATTCAACTTGATCTTTGTAGCAAATAAATGAATAGTTGAGAAGGTGATAAAGCGATCGACATCACTAAGACTAAATAATTATATTCTGTCAGCTCATATCATTTCATACGTCCATGCGTTGCGTACTCCCAAACAGACTATATTAGAGTCATGTGACATCATATTCTCTTTTATTCCTACGGCTTATCAATTTTAACTTCTGGATTGCCAAGTTGACCCCGACTGAACTCTCAGAGGTTTCTATTTTCTGTTATTCTCAACTAGTTATTTTATATACTAGTTGATGTATTCGCTCAATATCTCAAAATTTGGCTTACCACAGTTTAATAAAGCGAATAGGTGGATCAAATCAAAATAGCAAACATTAAACAAGTATTTTGTTCAGTATTGTTATAATCTGAAAACTTAGCTTTAAGGAAATCATAATCCTAAGATGTATTTATTTTTAATCGATTTTTAGAGAGGCGATCATTGTCATTTAATTCTGACATGTATTCCAGATGATAACGTTTAGGTGAAAAATTCAAAAGATTCGCAAGGAACATTTTTATTTATTTACATAATTTATATAATTTATATATTTTACATATTTTTACGTTGTCTTTACTTTCGTTGTAACATCTCAAATGTTTCAGCAAGTGTACTATATGCCCCCCCCCCTTTAGGTGATTTTTGTTGTAGATGCAAACCTCCCGGAAAATTCGAACCGAACCCTTTATTAACCCAAAACAAATGGCACCCGAATAAGGTCGGAGAGTAAAACGGCCGAAACGTTGCAGATATAACAACAATCAAGATCAAGATAACAGTCTAAAACATGTATGTAATGTGAATACTAATAAAGAAATATTAAGAACTCTCGGTTTTTGCTTAAATGATTTTCTTCATTCATTATTATTTTCATGGCGATCGATTTAATGAAAAAAGAAACAAGAAAGAATATTCTTAAGTTGCGCCCGTAAAATCTGCGCATTTAGCGATGCAAATGCTGTTTGGAAATGTTTTAAGATTTAGGATTGATAATTTGGTTTATTTTCAATTATTCGGACTACTATTCTACTATTTAGTGACGGAAATTTAACTTTTTTAAACTGAAGCTGTTTTTTCAGGTTATTTAGTGCTAAAACTAATCCTTTTATTCAAAGTCTTAATATCTTCAAATATTTTTTAATGATGTTTTATTTAAATAATTTTTATTGGGTAAATTTGTGTGTATCCACCACATGCAGCTTCATGTCATAATTAAGACAGATAATATAAAACCTATAATAGGAACCTGGTTGTTATTACCACTATGGCTATGGATGGGTATGTTAGTGTTGGGGGCAATGGAGTGATTCAACTCTCCCATAATTTACCAAATTATAACCTCGCCACAATATCCAGTTTACACTAATTCTAGTAACTGATTCTATTCAATTCGTGTATGGGACTCTGACTCCGCGTCACAATGCATATGGGAATAATGAGAACAACTGTGTGACTCCGCACAACCCAAAGCCCCCATAGTTGGGCCTTACTACAACATGCATTTTAATATTATACCTTGGACACACATAAAGATACCCAGGTGTATAGCAGTCATATAATTGGGATCTCTTTTCTTCTGTATTTACGCGCAATCTAATAAGTTGTGATTCGGTCGGCGGAATCAGGCATGTTAAAACTCGCGTAGAAATACACCGATCAATTCGAAGATTTCTGCGCTGGCTCAGCTTTTCTTTATTTTCAAACAGTTTGCGTGCAAATTCAGTTCCATCCGAGATACGACTCCGATAGAGAAATATCGCATTCCTCGTTGAGATACAAATACAGACTTGAAGCTAAACTGGACGCAATTATATTTCTACTCTGATACATGCCGGCCAAACCAACTTGACTTGTTGCTTTCCATGCTTATGTTCCTGGTAAATGAAGTGGATTCTATTGTAGAGAAGAGGTTAGTATTTTATTTGGAACCTGGTGACTATACTTTCCGCCTTTCAAGCCAGCTTAGTATAATAGATACAGACACGGCCGATACAAAAAATGGCTGTCTCCAAAGTTCAACAAGCAACTGTCATCAAACTAACTTCCTAATCTACAGGTTGTACCATGGCAGGTACGATCATTCTGCATAAAATGGACCTAGGAGTAATT
Organism: Sepiola atlantica; assembly: GCA_963556195.1. Classification (NCBI taxonomy): domain Eukaryota; kingdom Metazoa; phylum Mollusca; class Cephalopoda; order Sepiida; family Sepiolidae; genus Sepiola; species Sepiola atlantica. Next base: position 79,700,399 of record OY744533.1, read on the forward strand.
AAAACAATTGGCCAACTGCACATTGCTTAAATCTCTCAAATTAGGTCAAATTAGGTTTTACTTTATACCGAGGAATATATTTTATAAACACATGGAAATACGCTAGATACTGCAACTCCAGGTGTAGATGGGCATAATAATAGTAGGAACAATGGGATGACTCTACACTCTTTAAAGCTCTCAAATTAGGGCTTTATATTCTGGAAAAGTTATATGAAAAGGAACAGTTACACGGTGAATAAAACCGTGTAACTATTTCTTCTCATATGACTTCTCTAGAATCTACTTCTATGAAAGATGGACTAATGTTTTTGTAAACGGAATCTTTATAAAATATATGTGGCCGGCCCAAAGCATGTATACCTAATATTGGCACTTAAGTATATAGTATGTAATAATAAATGCGTATATATATATATATATATATATATATGTATATATATATATATATATATATATATATATATATATATATATATATATATATGAAGAGGGAGTAAAACTTGCATGAACATGCCATCGTTACTATATGATTAAGTTATTGGCGTACACACATCAGCGTTGTTAAAAACATAAGTTCCTTAAGGAATTCGTTCTATTTCTTTCTTTTTTTGCTCATATCAACCCTTTCTCTATTATTTAATGTTACAGAAAATTACCATGTAAAACTATCTATTGTATACGATAAATTCAACACAAGTTGCTATTTTTCTATAATTGAGTGAGTCATATTTCATACTTGTTTGAGTTTGGAGGATATGAAGCCAACGCAATAGATCCGACTGGAATTAAAGTCGACTAAGCCAATTCCATAAAACGCATTGGTATTAATTACATTAATCCATCGATATTGAAAGCCATCTCCAATTATTTCCTTTCGATTTTTTATAGATTTGCCCGCACATTTCTATGGAAGGTTTGGTCCGTCGGTTTATAACGCTTAAGTTTTGTCTATCACGCTTAAGTTTTGTCTGTCACGCTTAAGTTTTCTCTGTCACGCTTTTGTTTGTAATAACATATTCGTCGTTAAAAGCGTAGATTTAATTGACGCATGTTACGGATACATTTTCCTGATTAATTTTGGCTATTCTGCAAATTACATCTACATAGATCATGACGAATTAGCACGAAGTTATATTTATTAAGGACTAACAGAGAATCAAATTAATTTAATGTATGAAAAATACGATTTAGTGAATATAAGTGCTTTTTTTACACGGTTCTTCTATTCTCCAGAATGATTATTGCGTAATTGGCCTAAATTGACTCGGTCTGACTTGAAATCGACATCTCTCTATTATAAGATTAAAGCTGAAATAATAAATATTTGTTTCCTTAAGCCGTTTTTACTACATATTATAATCACACAAAATACATGTAAAAATCTTCCTTGGTTTTGGGCATTGAATTATCTTTGAAAACGTCCATTTTGTTTCACCTTCTAATTAGCCGTAATTCGACATGTGATCACCAAGTCACTCATCTCTTCCTAAGGTTCTACATCTTTCTCTCACCCTCTCGCATTTTATGATGTTTGCCTTCTTATTTTATACAGTACATATCACCCAAGTTTCCGTATCTCTCCCGTTCTCTCCCCTCTCTATCTGTTTATTAACAGTCGAAGGTGAATAAAATAAACCATAAAACAGAAGATTGGAATAGTCCATTATAAATAATAGGATATATCACTACAAGTAGTAATACTATTTAAACCATAACTGGAGAGAAAATGAGATAAAGAGAGAGAAAAAGAAAGAAAAACAAATTTGAGATTTTGTAATTTTTTCTTTTTATTAAACTGGCTTTGCAAACTCATTTATTCCGTATTGATTCAAACAGTCTAACTTGAGCTTAACGGGTCACATTTATTCTAGTATACAATTCCATAGTCTGTGACGTTGTCCATTCGGCCAACCACGCAAGCTCATTCTTTGCGGAAGTAAAAATGCCGCGTGAACATTCTGAGAAAGCGTTACTAGCGTCGGCCTTGAATCGAGTAATTCGTTTTGAAGAGGGATTGGATCTGGTAAGAAATTCTTTAAAAAAAGCGAAGTTAGTCGGTGAGATCAAGGGAATGAGGCGGAAGAGAGGGGCGTTGGGGGGAGTGGTGTCTTTGGAAGGCATAAAAGATGGCTGTTCCACTAACCCAGTTCCTTGGTTGTAGGGGAAATATATAACCGACCAGACCGGCACGTCGCCAGAACGGAGATTGAGATGGGGAGAGAGAGAGAAAGGAGAGGGAAAGAAGAGAGAGAGAGAGAGAGAGAGTAAGGCGATAGACTAGAGATAATAAAGAAAATATAAAAACTGTTTGAGAACAGATATAGAATGAATAAGAAATAGAAAAGGGAGAGAATTAAGAAAAAAAGAAAGAATTAAGGTTAGGTGAAGGATGAGGGGAAAAGTCAGGTTAAAAATATGTGTCGGATATATATTGGTTTCTATGTAATAATTTCTTTATAGGTGATTTTCAGCTCGTTGTTATTGAGCTTACTATTATTTTTAATTGTTTCACTTCCTAAGTGATTAAGATACCGAAAAACTGCATTATTAGTCGGCCTCATTTCAAATATAATATTTTTTGTTTTTTATATATACACATATTAATTTTTCATGGATTATTTTATGTACGTGAAAAATTAATATATATGTCAGATATATAGTTGCTTAACATGACTTGATTAGCAATTCGTATACGAGTTTCATCTACAGATTAAATATTTCGATTAAAATATATAGACATGTCCGATATCCCATCACAAAATATGTCCCTATTTACTTACCTCCCCACGAGGATCGAGCTAGACACAAGGTCGTTTTTTTATGGGGAGAAAATACAGCTCAGAAATTCATGCCCAAAATGAGGGACTTTCGCCATGATGGGACATGTCGGCATTTCCAAGTAGAAGCAACTGAACCTGGTAGGTACTACTGGGACCCTGGTAGATACTGTGTTTCCGGGTCATAATTGACCTGGGAGTTATGGTAACGATAGGGAGACAACACGCGTCAAAGCTTCCAAAATTGGAATAACAATTCTCAAAAATGTGTTGCAATATTGGCGCAAATGCTTCTGCGCTGCGGATTAAAATCTGATTTTGAAATCGATTGAAACAAGAATTACCTTTATATTTAATTTAACGTTCTAATAAATAAATGGCCCACCTTAACTCGTCCAACAATCATAAGTCCGAGCAGGAATACGAAAAAAAAATATGGATGTCTGGGTAATGTTTTTTTTTTCATTATAACGCACGGTTAATTTCATGAGTAGGTATGCTTTTTCATCAGACGCCGCTAAAAAATATCATGTGACCTAGCTTTTTGGTGGGCAACAATTTGGTACTGCGATTTCATCAGAGAATCAATTTCCAAATTCAACCACGCCGCATAGAATAGTGTCACGTTTGAAGCGTACTGCCTACGTTTACAGGACGTTTTTCGCAAATAAAAGGCGCGGGAATCGGGCGGAAACGGAAGCTGAGAACGATAGTGTATAAGAAATATTTTAACTACATTTTCCCTTAGAAGATCATTACAAATATCATTCGATGGTAACAGTGAACATTTTGTCTATAATTTAGAAGAGAAAGGGTAGCTTTTAAACGAGTGTGAAAAGTCCAAATTAGAATATTTGACGGACGACCAATTTAAATGCTTAATCTTTGTGCCAAACCTCGAGTCAACCAAGAACAAATAAATCCGTGCAACAATGTGTTCAAAACTGAAACTGGAACCCCAGATAAATCTAGAGGTCATGTCAGAGGATTGTCAGAGGATGGTAAACTTAAAATACGACACTGCTCAAATAGAATTACCCATGGAAATCCAAGTAGTACAGCCTCCACAAACACTTGTCACGGGTCACTTTGGTGCATGCATTTTCGAATGGGCTGTGTCCGTTTAAGAATTGAAAATGTTTTAGTAGCAAAAGTTTCGGACACACAAAATATTTTTGACAATTGGGTTGGAATATAAGTAAGAATAGGAAGCGTGTTACAGAAAATGACTCGATGAAAGTAATATTAGCATCCAGAAAAAAAGAAAATCGGTCGAACAGGAAATTCGTATATTTATATATAAACATAAATACGCTTAAATTACAACTTGATACCGACTCGGATTTAACAATAATTTCAACAAGAAAATAAAACTTGGAAAATAAAGCTGCACCTTAAATGTGTACTGGTACAGATTTTGAACCGAAAATAAAACGAACTGTTATTTTAACCCTAACCTTAACCTAACCCTAAACTAACTGTAAACAATTCCGAAGCTAACACTAAGCCAACCCGAACTTAGTGGGTTTCTGTCCGGTTCAAAAACTGTACCGATATACTAAAATTTAAAAAAACGAATTACATTACAGATTCATGATACAAAACTTAAAAGCCATGATTAATTGTGATGTTTCGTTTCGGGCAAAACCTCGCATTGTTTTCAAGAACAGTGTTTAAATTTATTAAGGGGAGGGAACTGATTACTATTTTTTAAACCGGTGTTATTAAGAGTTTATCAGGCAAACATAAAAATAGGAACCTGGAAATATAATCAAACGTCTTGGCACAGTTGTTTATTTGATCTGGGGCTGTAAATTTCTCCCTAAAACAACTATAAACCAAATATTAAAAAGGAAATATAAAAGAGACTCGATATGATCATCAGAGTTGCTGTGTGAAACTTTCTATAATGCAATCGTGAGTTTTTTTGTGCGGTAGACTATCTTTAAAGTGAAGATATTGTAGTGGGCTCGTCTTCTCTTAACATAAAATAAAAAAATAAAACGAATAGTGAGAGATTAGTATAGTTGACTACGCAGTTGTCATACGAACCAATGATCGTTTCGGCACTCAGTTCAACAAATCAAAGGCCGTTAGGACGGCTATATGCTCTCTTCTATCGGAGTGAAGTATTGCCCGGTTTAGTTCTATGAGGTACACCCTCACATACATTATCTTCTCTCTTTCAGGAGGTGTGGATTTATATCAGACGGGTCTGTTCATGGCTATCTTTGTAGAGTAAGAATTCATCTACAGCGAAGCTGCCTCCCTCTCCACCCTTTTAATGTGTGCCACATCTTCCTCGATGGAAAGAAACTAAATAAACAGCTTGACATAGTTTGTGTTTAGTTCAATACCATCGATGATTTCTGACTACACCACTCGTATTTCTTCATTCTAATAGACGAAGTACTCGTTACAACAGGGTTAAATAAAATGTGTCCTAGGCTTGACACTGAATCGTCTCGGACACTCTTTGGCAAAAGCAGCCGATTCTTGGCCTTTTGGCTAAGATCAAAGTGTAGTATATGTTCCGATGGATACTGCACGCCTGTCCTGTGCAGTTCTAGGAGGTCCACCCTCCCAGGCTTTGCCTCCCATCTTTGGGGAGGAGTAAGTTTATTGCTTACTGTCTGAGGCGCCCCTACCGGGGAATGCCGACGGGGCTGCCCAGGCAATTTTTAAATGGCCAGAGTGCTCACCTCTCGAGCGCTGGCTTTTCAAACCCCACTTTCTCGACCCGATCTTGGGTCACATCTTACTTGTGGGAGTAAGATAAAACTGGCCTTGTGCCTAACTCCTGGGGAGGAGTAAATAAAACTCTTTGGCAAAAATTTCGACCAGAACCAACACCCAACTCTGAAATCATTTTTTTCCAAGCCATTTCTAGCTGTTTTCTGACTACTCTATTTCCGAACCTCATCAAGCTTTCTCCCTATAAACGTCTTTTGTATGACATAAAACTGCATCCGGTGGCAAGGCCCTTATTAAGGGAATTGATGGAGTGTAAAAACACCCCTTTGTTTTTATTAATTACCGGCTCACATTTATCTAGAGTGGTATTATCTGTCAAGGTCACATTTCTGGTTTGAATAGAATATATCAATTCCAGTGTATATCTTTATATATTTGTATGTACAGTATTGACTACTAAACTAATTAACGGATCATTATAACTTTTAGAAAGCACGAGCTAGGCGTAAGGGACTGTAATGTGAGCTGTAGTTAGTTGAATTTAGTTTTATGTAAACGGGATAAAAAGGGAGTGAAAGCCGTGTATGGAAATTTAGATACCTCCGACTTTTGTGCAATTTTAATAATAAGTCTTAGACATCAATTAATAAATATCCCCCAGTTTTTTTTCTCTAGAGTATTTTGAAGGGCTTTAGGTTGCACATATATTTATATTGGCACAACCTCCTCTTTAAAAATTGAAATATTTCAGATTGCATTAAATCTGATTCACAGTCATTAGACACTAAATAAACTAGATTCCATGAATTTCTATTTCTTCTTAAGAACCCTTATGCTTACGTCTGAAATTGGAGTCATTTTTTAGAATCCAAATGATGCGATGGGTTTTGATCAAAATTTGTATAACGATTCAAGACATAAAATTTGATATCAGTATATCTTTATTTTGATCTTTGTAAAAGAACCATAAAATTGGTGTAAAATTTATATTCCGAGAAATTAAATTTACCCGTCCTAGGGCGAATATTATTCTAATTTGTTTATAAAATGTTTTTATGTACTAACGAGTAACCATTTATCAAGGCCCACAGGCCACTCAAGAATAAAGGTTAATGAGTTTGTCAGGGAGAAATTCAGACAACAATGTGGGAGTTTGTAACGACGTCTTATACTGGTCCCAACTAGATTATTTAAGTTGACGTCTAAACGAGAATTTGTTTACATTGGACTTGAAAACGATCATGATATAGTTACCTGGAAACCAGCTCAGCGGTATTGTGTTCCACGGACAAATACTTCTTGGAAATATACGACTACAAAACAAATTAATCTACAAGCGATTCTCATACAAAAAAAAAGAATCTAATAAATATTTGAAAATAGTAAAAGGTTGAAGTAAATATTTTACCAAAATGACAACATTTGCAATTTGATAACTTCAAATGAGTTGATATACTGTAAAAAAAACAAAACAACCATCTACAACCAAACGGTTTCCATTCTCTTCATATAGGTCCCCAGATGCCGGAGAGCTTTCTACTCAAATAGCTTCTTTCCTCGTGCCGCTGGCCTCTGGAACTCCCTCTCTGCCCCCTGTTTCCCCGACAGTACTGACATGCAGAAATTTAAAACTAATGTAAACAGACATCTTGCTGCACATATCCCAATTTAGGTTGACCCCCCCCCCAAATTTCTCCCTTTTCTTTTTTTCTCAGTAGCCCCTTACGTCTACAGTGGCGGCCTGCCTTGTTTGAAGTGAACTATGTTTTTTAAAAAATTATAAAAAATACTGTGCAAGTGTATAAAGTAGTAGTCTTCAATACTGATTCTTCCAAGTCGATTGCAATGGATTACAATATTGCTTTCTCCAACGGAGTTCGGTGAAAAGTGAGTAAAAGAGGAAGGAAGAGTGGAGCCGTTATGTAGTCTAACGATATTTGGGTTCTCCAAAGGGCACAACTGTAATAGTTGTGCCCTTTGGAGAACCCAAATATCGTTAGACTACGTAACGGCTCCACCCTTCAAAACTAGACCAACTCGATAGTCTGTCAAATCCCATCCATTCACTGTGGATGTCCCCAGATGCCGAAGAATTTTCTACTCAAAAAGCTTCTTTCCTCGTGCTGCTGGACTCTGGAACTCTCTCCCTGCTCCCTGTTTTCCTGACGGTACTGACATGCAGAAATTTAAAGCTAATGTAAACAGACATCTCGCTGCACAGCTCCCAATTTATGTTACTCCCTCCCCCCTAAACTTTCACTCTTTTTCTCAGTAGCCCCTTACGTCTACAGTGGTGGCCTGCCTTGTTTTGGGTGAACTATGATATAAAAAACACACACCACAAAACTTCAATATCCCAAAGGGAGATAACTTTGAAAGGAGGTGACTTGATCATTTATAATGCCGGTATCGGGCTTTGTAGCCATTTCTAATGAAAGTAATGAACACGGTTAGAACGCGATCGAGTTAGTTTCTATTGTAAGGTATTCCGTTCTGAAAGGATGAACATCAAATATTTAAATGATTCATTCATTTTCCGCATCATTAGATGCGTCTACGCTTCCGTATAAAAAGGATCTGTGCGTTCGTTGTATGTTTAAAATATAATTTTATGAGACCCTGTCAAATGCTTGAAATGAAGATTGTAATTTCATCACAAGACGCTCAGATTGATTATACACATCTTAATAATATCTTTATTTACTCCTCTGCAGGAGTTAGGCACAAGGCCAGTTTTATCTTACTCCCACAAGTAAGATGTGACCACAGCTTGGGTCGAGTAAGTGGGGTTAAAAGCCAGCGCTCGAGAGGTGAGCACTCTGGCCATTTAAAAATTGCCTGGGCAGCCCCGTCGGCATTCCCCGGTAGGGGCGCCTCAAGCAGTAAGCAATAAACTTACTCCTCCCCAAAGAGGGGAGGCGAAGCCTGGGAGGGTGGACCTCCTAGAACTGCACAGGACAGGGTGCAGTATCCATCGGAACAGATACTACACTTACTTCCTAGCGTGTGCAAGGTAAGTAAATATCTGGTCGTTCGCTTTCTTGTCTGATCAACTAGACCAGGACAACCTTTTCCGAGTGAGGGCCGGAGTGAAAAACGAAGTCTCAGAATTACAATATTTTCTTTACATTAATAAATTGTACAAAAATTGCATTGAACACTCTACAAATCTGATATTATTTCTCAAGAGACTTCTGTATGTAATGTTATAAAAGACGCCGACGAAGAGTCATTTTGGAATCATCAAAAGATAATGACGGGGAAGTAGCAAGTGTATCCATCATTCGTTTTGACACACCTCACATAGGTTCTCTGTTCCATGCCCTTTCCTCGTCTCTCGTTTCCTCTTTGCCTCTCTCTTTCTCTTTTTCTATTTTTATCTCAAGCCAAGGATTTGAAATTAATAGTTAAAGAAAAATGAAATATACATACATCATCGCTCGCTTATATTTATACATTTTCATCCCACTGTAACTCTTAATTGAAACCTACTTTTACGTCTATGTCACAAAATGATATGAGTTTTACTGGGAGGTCCGCGGGCCGGATTGCAATAAAAAAAAACATAGCAGGGTGGCGGGCCGGACGCTAAACCTTCGCGGACCGGATGTGGCCCGCGGGCCGGAGGTTGCCCTCCCCTGAACCTGACACTCAAACTTTCTTTGTTTTACTTTTATCCACCCCAAAAAGGCATATAATTACTGAAGCATAACGGACCACTGTGATAGAAATCTGGTTTTTGGTGTGGGTGGGGCAACCTATTGTAAAGCTTGCTGGCACGATATTTGTTCATATTACATTTAAATTTCTGCATGTTTGTTCCGACCTGGAAACAGGGAGTGGGGGAGGAATTCCAAAGGCAATTGGTCCAAGAAAAGAAGCTATCATAGGATAAAATCTTCCGGCATCTCGAGCCTCTAGAGTTGAGACGTGTCCTAGGGCTCCTCCTTGATTCAACTAATTATCGGACCTGTAAGGGTGCTATTATCATAGACTATTTATCCCTGTTCCAAAAGACATTGGGGGCGAAATGAGGTTGTAGACTTTTTATCATAATATGTGGTCGACGGCGGCCGTAGTGAACAGAACTCGTTGTCTGTGTGGGTTCGCCCCAAAATGAATTAATATAGATTAATCATTATTGCTTCAACCTCTTTAACGACGAATATGATCACTCTTGAGTACGGGAAATGAGTGCGAGGGGGCGGATCGAGATAAGAGAATCCGTTTAGAGAGATAAAAAAGATTAGGAAGGAGAGGGGCAGAGATAAAGGCCGAAATGGGAAGAAGCGAATATAAAAAGAAAATTTGAAAAGAGATGAAAAAAGACGGGAAGAAAGAAGAAAAGGAAAAAAGAAAGAGAGAAAGAAAGGAAGGAAGACGAGAATAAAAAAGACAAAGAAAGGAAGGACAATTTTATAAATATAAATAAAGAAATTTAGTAAGAAGAACGTTTACAAAGTAATAGTTAAAAGAAAGCAACAAAGAACGGAAAGGTGGGGGGGAAAGAAAGGGTGTAAGAAATAAACTAATAAATGCACTAAAATGGGAGAAAAAACGAGAAAAAAAATAAAAAGTGAATATTACATTAAAAAAAGAGACACTTGTTAAGAAGGTAAGATGAAACAAAACAATGAAGAAGAAAAGAAAGAAAGAACGTGATTGACAATAGGTGTACGAAATAAAGGAGAAAAGTTTGTATAATTTTAGTTATTCGGACTACATTTCTCATCTAGAGTGTTCTCATCACAACGTTTCGGTCGCTGTAACCTCCGGCCTTCTTCAGGTGTATCTCTTCGAACTCGAGAATATTTCTGTCGAACTCGAGAATCTAGACGGAATTTCGAACAGAACCATTTATTTAATCCGCGGGGGTAGCATGCTCTATTTCCGTCAGCCATGACTGGGAGAAGTTTTCAGTAATTCGCATTTCTTCGTATCGCCCGCACCGAGGATTGAACCTTCAACCTTCAGATGACTATCACTTAGAACTGAATTTAACTTAGTACTATATCCACTGCAGACTTATACAATTATTAATCCTCATCTAAGAAAATCAGAAATATAAAAGAGGAAAGGTACTAAAAAAGGATAAAGAATATAAAAATAAAGAGAAAAACGGATGAATAAGAAAGTGGATAAAGAAAGAATCGGGACAATAGTGAGAGAAAGATAGGAAGATTAAAAAAAAACGGTTTAAAATGGAACGTGGCCAAGAATGAAGAACAAGAACAAGAGTAGCAGAGAAATAGAAAGATTCAAAAACAGGTTAAGAAGGAAAATGGCGAGACTGAAACAACTAGGGTATGAACAAAAGAATAGTTTAAAATAAAGAAAGAGAACTAAAAAGTCAGAGAAATCAAATATAAGAAAGGAAGAAATAGTCAAACAAAAAATGATAAAAGACAGACCGACAGTTAGCAAACGAGTAAGAAAAGTCGACAAAAAGAGAAAAAGACATAAAAAGAAAGAAAGATATAATGCAACGAATAAGGAAAGATGGATGAAAAGAGAAGAAAAGGGAGAGAAAGTAAGAAAAAGGTAACAAGAAAAAAAAAGAGGGTTGAGAACGAAACTTAGACGGGAAAAGCTCGCAAAAGAAAAAAAAAACAATAGAACGATAGAGAAGGATAGACAGAAGAAGAAAAAAAAAGAAATAACGATAGACAGAAGAAAATAAAAAAGAAATAACGATGGACAGAACACAAAAAGAAAGAAAGAACGATAGACAGAAGAAAAAAAAGAAAGAAATAACGATGGCCGAAAGAAAAAAAAAAGAAATAACGATGGACAGAAGAAAAAAAAAAGAACGATAGACAGAAGCAAAAAAAGAAAGAAATAACGAGAGACAGAAGAAAAAAAGAAAGAAATAACGATAGACAGAAGAAAAAAGAAAGAAATAACGATAGACAGAAGTAAAACAGAAAGAAATAACGATAGACAGAAGAAACAAAGAAAGAAAGAACGATAGACAGAAGAAAAAAAGAGAGAAAGAACGATGGACAGAAAGAAAAAAAAGAAATAACGATAGACAGAAGAAAAAAGAAAGAAAGAATGATAGACAGAAGAAAAAAAGAAAGAAATAACGATGGACAGAAGAAAAAAAGAAAGAAAGAAAGATAGACAGAAGAAAAAAGAAAGAAAGAATGATAGACAGAAGAAAAAAAGAAAGAAATGACGATGGATAGAAGAAAAAAGAAAGAAAGAACGATAGACAGAAGACAAAAAGAAAGAAAGAACGATAGACAGAAGAAAAAAGAAAGAAATAACGATGGACAGAAGAAAAAAAGAAAGAAATAATGATGGACAGAAAAAAGAAAGAACGATAGACAGAAGACAAAAAGAAAGAAATAACGATAGACAGAAGAAAAAAAAAGAAAGAAATAACGATAGACAGAAGAAAAAAGAAAGAAAGAACGATGGACAGAAGTAAAAAAAAAAAAAGAAATAACGATAGACAGAAGAAAAAAAGAAAGAAATAACGATAGACAGAAGAAAAAAGAAAGAAAGAACAATAGACAGAAGAAAAAAGAAAGAAAGAACGATAGGCAGAAGAAAAAAGAAAAAAAGAACGATAGACAGAAGAAATATAGAAAGAAATAACGATAGACAGAAGAAAAAAGAAAGAAAGAACAATAGACAGAAGAAAAAAGAAAGAAATAACGATAGGCAGAAGAAAAAAGAAAGAAAGAACGATAGACAGAAGAAAAAAAGAAAGAAATAACGATAGACAGAAGAAAAAAGAAAGAAAGAACAATAGACAGAAGAAAAAAGAAAGAAAGAACGATAGGCAGAAGAAAAAAGAAAGAAAGAACGATAGACAGAAGAAAAAAAGAAATAAATAACGATAGACAGAAGAAAAAAAAGAAAGAAATCACGATAGACAGAAGAAAAAAGAAAGAAAGAACGATAGACAGAAGAAAAAAAGAAAGAAAGAACGATGGACAGAAGAAAAAAGAAAGAAAGAACGATAGACAGAAGAAAAAAAGAAAGAAATAACGATGGACAGAAGAAAAAAAGAAAGAAAGAAAGATAGACAGAAGAAAAAAGAAAGAAAGAATGATAGACAGAATAAAAAAAGAAAGAAATAACGATGGATAGAAGAAAAAAGAAAGAAATAACGATAGACAGAAGACAAAAAGAAAGAAAGAACGATAGACAGAAGAAAAAAGAAAGAAATAATGATGGACAGAAGAAAAAAAGAAAGAAATAATGATGGACAGAAAAAAAGAAAGAACGATAGACAGAAGACAAAAAGAAAGAAATAACGATAGACAGAAGAAAAAAAAAGAAAGAAATAACGATAGACAGAAGAAAAAAGAAAGAAATAACGATTGACAGAAGTAAAAAAAAAAAGAAATAACAATAGACAGAAGAAAAAAAGAAAAAAATAACGATAGACAGAAGAAAAAAGAAAGAAAGAACAATAGACAGAAGAAAAAAGAAAGAAAGAACGATAGGCAGAAGAAAAAAGAAAGAAAGAACGATAGACAGAAGAAAAATAAAAAGAAATAACGATAGACAGAAGAAAAAAGAAAGAAAGAACAATAGACAGAAGAAAAAAGAAAGAAATAACGATAGGCAGAAGAAAAAAGAAAGAAAGAACGATAGACAGAAGAAAAAAAGAAAGAAATAACGATAGACAGAAGAAAAAAGAAAGAAAGAACAATAGACAGAAGAAAAAAGAAAGAAAGAACGATAGGCAGAAGAAAAAAGAAAGAAAGAACGATAGACAGAAGAAAAAAAGAAATAAATAACGATAGACAGAAGAAAAAAAGAAAGAAATCACGATAGACAGAAGAAAAAAGAAAGAAAGAACGATAGACAGAAGAAAAAAAGAAAGAAAGAACGATAGACAGAAGAAAAAAAGAGAGAAAGAACGATGGACAGAAAGAAAAAAAAGAAATAACGATAGACAGAAGAAAAAAGAAAGAAAGAATGATAGACAGAAGAAACAAAGAAAGAAAGAACGATAGACAGAAGAAAAAAAGAGAGAAAGAACGATGGACAGAAAGAAAAAAAAGAAATAACGATAGACAGAAGAAAAAAGAAAGAAAGAATGATAGACAGAAGAAAAAAAGAAAGAAATAACGATGGACAGAAGAAAAAAAGAAAGAAAGAAAGATAGACAGAAGAAAAAAGAAAGAAAGAATGATAGACAGAAGAAAAAAAGAAAGAAATAACGATGGATAGAAGAAAAAAGAAAGAAATAACGATAGACAGAAGACAAAAAGAAAGAAAGAACGATAGACAGAAGAAAAAAGAAAGAAATAACGATGGACAGAAGAAAAAAAGAAAGAAATAATGATGGACAGAAAAAAGAAAGAACGATAGACAGAAGACAAAAAGAAAGAAATAACGATAGACAGAAGAAAAAAAAAGAAAGAAATAACGATAGACAGAAGAAAAAAGAAAGAAACAACGATGGACAGAAGTAAAAAAAAAAAGAAATAACGATAGACAGAAGAAAAAAAGAAAGAAATAACGATAGACAGAAGAAAAAAGAAAGAAAGAACAATAGACAGAAGAAAAAAGAAAGAAAGAACGATAGGCAGAAGAAAAAAGAAAAAAAGAACGATAGACAGAAGAAATATAGAAAGAAATAACGATAGACAGAAGAAAAAAGAAAGAAAGAACAATAGACAGAAGAAAAAAGAAAGAAATAACGATAGGCAGAAGAAAAAAGAAAGAAAGAACGATAGACAGAAGAAAAAAAGAAAGAAATAACGATAGACAGAAGAAAAAAGAAAGAAAGAACGATAGGCAGAAGAAAAAAGAAAGAAAGAACGATAGACAGAAGAAAAAAAGAAATAAATAACGATAGACAGAAGAAAAAAAGAAAGAAATCACGATAGACAGAAGAAAAAAGAAAGAAAGAACGATAGACAGAAGAAAAAAAGAAAGAAAGAACGATGGACAGAAGAAAAAAGAAAGAAAGAACGATAGACAGAAGAAAAAAAGAAAGAAATAACGATGGACAGAAGAAAAAAAGAAAGAAAGAAAGATAGACAGAAGAAAAAAGAAAGAAAGAATGATAGACAGAAGAAAAAAAGAAAGAAATAACGATGGATAGAAGAAAAAAGAAAGAAATAACGATAGACAGAAGACAAAAAGAAAGAAAGAACGATAGACAGAAGAAAAAAGAAAGAAATAACGATGGACAGAAGAAAAAAAGAAAGAAATAATGATGGACAGAAAAAAAGAAAGAACGATAGACAGAAGACAAAAAGAAAGAAATAACGATAGACAGAAGAAAAAAAAAGAAAGAAATAACGATAGACAGAAGAAAAAAGAAAGAAATAACGATGGACAGAAGTAAAAAAAAAAAGAAATAACGATAGACAGAAGAAAAAAAGAAAGAAATAACGATAGACAGAAGAAAAAAGAAAGAAAGAACAATAGACAGAAGAAAAAAGAAAGAAAGAACGATAGGCAGAAGAAAAAAGAAAGAAAGAACGATAGACAGAAGAAAAATAAAAAGAAATAACGATAGACAGAAGAAAAAAGAAAGAAAGAACAATAGACAGAAGAAAAAAGAAAAAAATAACGATAGGCAGAAGAAAAAAGAAAGAAAGAACGATAGACAGAAGAAAAAAAGAAAGAAATAACGATAGACAGAAGAAAAAAGAAAGAAAGAACAATAGACAGAAGAAAAAAGAAAGAAAGAACGATAGGCAGAAGAAAAAAGAAAGAAAGAACGATAGACAGAAGAAAAAAAGAAATAAATAACGATAGACAGAAGAAAAAAAGAAAGAAATCACGATAGACAGAAGAAAAAAGAAAGAAAGAACGATAGACAGAAGAAAAAAAGAAAGAAAGAACGATGGACAGAAGAAAAAAGAAAGAAAGAACGATAGACAGAAGAAAAAAAGAAAGAAAGAACGATGGACAGAAGAAAAAAAAAAGAAATAACGATAGACAGAAGAAAAAAAGAAAGAAAGAACGATGGACAGAAGAAAAAAGAAAGAAAGAACGATGGACAGAAGAAAAAGAAAGAAATAACGGTAGACAGAAGAAAAAAAGAAAGAAAGAACGATGGACAGAAGAAAAAAGAAAGAAAGAACGATAGACAGAAGAAAAAAGACAGAAAGAACGATGGACAGAAGAAAAAGAAAGAAATAACGGTAGACAGAAGAAAAAAAGAAAGAAAGAACGATGGACAGAAGAAAAAAAGAAAGAAAGATCGATAGACAGAAGAAAAAAAGAAAGAAAGAACGATGGACAGAAGAAAAAAGAAAGAAAGAACGATAGACAGAAGAAAAAAGACAGAAAGAACGATGGACAGAAGGAAAAAAAAGAAATAACGATAGACAGAAGAAAAAAAGAAAGAAAGAACGATGGACAGAAGAAAAAAAGAAAGAAAGATCGATAGTCAGAAGAAAAAAAGAAAGAAAGAACGATGGACAGAAGAAAAAAGAAAGAAAAAACGATAGACAGAAGAAAAAGAAAGAAAGAACGATAGACAGATGGAAAAAAAGAAAGAAATAACGATAGACAGAAGTAAAAAAGAAAGAAATACAAGAGAAGGATGAACACAGCGTGAGGGTGAAACGTGAACTAAGGTCTGAGTGTTCAAGAGATAAGACAAATATGAAAAGAGTATAAACCGTGGTTGGTGTCATCCGAAATCGGGGTCTTACGTGTACAGTGATCGACTAGGAGTTATCTAAAAGAACTTCTTCGAAATGGTTCATTGACGATTCTGTAACCCACATCAGTCAAAGCTTAAATTTCATTTCACTGTGGGAACCCCGCTTCCAAGGAATGTGTACTCACCTTCTTAGCTTTTTTTATGCCAGAAATAGGAAAACGTATTTATTTACTAGCCTATTTTACGAGGGCTACCTTGATAGCAAGGTTGGTTAAATCCGGGTTCATCCGTCGGTGTGGCGCTTCTAGAGGTTGGGAAAAATATGAACATATATTCCTAGAATATTTCTTAAATATTCCTAAGATATTCCTATGATGAAGGCTTACTCATTCGAGCAAAGAAAGCCACCATCAATCAAGCTCGACATGAGGGGGGGGGGGTGAGAAGGCATACTGAAATGCCTTAAATATATTTTTAAAAAGAAAAAGAAGTTTTAATCGAGTTTCTACATAAATTCACCAGTTTTAGTTTGCCTAACTCCTCACGTGCCTAGAGAAGACTGATAGGAGTCGGAAACGCTAGCAGTTTTGGCGAGTTCCTGTTTACACACATACAGAACATTAGATCATTAGTCCTCCGTCAACATGAAAAGAAAGAACGATAGACTGAAGAAAAAAAGAAAGAAATAACGATGGACAGAAGAAAAAAAGAAAAAAAGAACGATAGACAGAAGAAAAAAGAAAGATAGAACGATGGACAGATATATATATATATATATATATATATATATATATATATATATATATATATATATAATTTATCTAGATACTGTATATTACATAATTCAGTAATGTACCGCGGTTTCATCCAAAAGGGCAGATTTAGACATCTTTAGTAAATCTCCGTGCCCAGTGGAATCATGGGCAAGCTGAAACGATTGTAGTCACGCCCGACAGGGAATCGCGTCAACAATGACGGGGGGGGGGGGGGGTCTTATTTTCATTATGTTATCGTGATTTACAGAGATAATAATTTACCAATGGTTTGATCGGGTTTATTTCCGTTGGTTTCTTCTATCGAGGCTTTTTGCTCTCCAGTAGGGTGTTTCTGTCATTGTTGACGCCATTCCCTGTCGGGCGTGACTACAATCGTTTCAGCTTGCCGATGATTCCACTGGGCGCGGAGATTTACTAAAGATGTCTAAATCTGCCCTTTTGGATGAAACCGCGGTACATTGCTGAATTATGTAATATACAGTATCTAAATAAATTATATTAGCTCTCTTATATGATCGAGCACTTTATTTGATTTCTTTTCATATACAACCTGACACACACACTATATATATATATATATATATATATATATATATATATATATATATATATATATATATATATATATATATAGCTGCTTTTTAAATATAGGTTTCTCGGGGGGGGGTCTTATTTTCATTATTTTATCATGATTTACAGAGATAATAATTTACCAATGGTTTGATCGGGTTTATTTCCGTTGGTTTCTCCTATCGAGACTTTTTGCTCTCCGGTAGAGTGTGGGGTGACTCAATCAACTTTCGACCATAGATGATACCTTAACGTATTATGTCAAAGTTTTGGAATTAAGTTTTCCTTTGTTGGTAGAAGGGTCGCTAGATTTTGTCACAACGTCTCATGTGAGTTCTTTTCATGTTCATTTTCATGTATTCTGACTAGCCGTAACTTTTGTCGGGAGCTAATTTTGTAACATTTTCTATCATTTTTCTCCTGTTGATAATAAATGGGCAATTCCCTAATTATAGCAAAGTGGGGATAAAGACTACATATTCCCCTTAGTTTATGCTGCGAAACGCGCGTAGGAAATGAGAATAGCATTAAATATGGAACAATAAACAAAAGATACTAAAAACATTGAAAAATACAGTTTTAAACATATTTTTTAAAAGAAAATCTATTTGTCGGTGGGGCGAAGAGAAATTACAGGTATTTCCGAAAATTGAAAGTACAGAGTAAAAGTTTGATTGTGGTTGTTGTTGACAGATAAAGAAATTTCAAGTTCAATTGAAAGATATGGCTGAGGAATGATTTTTCCTTTTATCATTGGAATTCACGTATATAATATATATATATATATATATATATATTAATTTTTAAAAAATAACATTAAATTACTTTTACCTACGTACGCTAGCGTTTCGAGCTTTCGCTCTTATCAGTGCAACGATGATAATCTCGGACGGTGGCACGGTTCGAACCCCTACCACAGAATCAACCTAGACTCCATAAGTTGTAACCATTAGGTCACAGGACATTACTCCATTCTAGAAGGGAATTTAAGTTATGTTTATGCGAGGAGCGGCATATCTAGAAAGACTGACTAAAGATTCTAAGAACGTTGTCGAAATATGCCTTATAGCTACGTGCCAGTCTATTTTTAACTTCCCCTAATAGGGATCAACTTTAATCTTATAAAAGGGGCTTATAACAATATTAATCTTAAATAAATAACATTAAATTATTTGTACCTACATACGCTAGCGTTTCGAGTTGTCGCGCTCATATATATATATATATATATATATATATATATATATATATATATATATATATATATATATCAGAGTTTTCCTTCTCCTAGATGCATTCTTTAACGAAGACTAAGGGTCCATATATATATATATATATATATATATATATATATATATATATATATATATATATATATATATACTCCTAAATACCATCTGAGGGAAAGAATCAAATCTTAATTCTTCCTGATGAGATCTCAGCTTTTAACTGCTGTAGATTGATAGCTCCAACATGCCAGTTTCGCAGATTTTTTTACATGTCTGTGTTTGAATAAAAACAATCATATACATATATATATATATATATATATATATATATATATATATATATATATATATATAAATAATCCTAAGTCACTCTAAAAAATATTTCACTTACAAAACAATTTTTTCTGACCATTTCATAAATACATACATTTATTGTATATAAAATGTACCAAACATTCACAGAGAGGCTTCATTAGTATCTGACACATCACGGCCTGGTTGAAAAAAACAAGATGCGTCCAATATTTATTTAATTCATATATTTTTATTTCAATTTTCGATTTTCCTTCTTTTCTCAGCCTTACCAAATGGAAACGTTACTTAGACTCTGCGTGTTGCATTGAAGAGTTCATAATACATTACATTTACCATATTAATGCTTGAACAACTATTAAGTAATGATTGAACAAATATTAAATTACGTAGTGTATTCATGTGTTCACATAATAATAATTATTATTTGATGACGTAATTGGATAGAATCATAGTTAAATTAAAAATTAGCAAAAATTATCGATTGTATCAAATTACTACAGAAGTTATTAATGATAAAACCGGAAGTGATTCATATGAGATTGATGGATGACGATATGATCAATTTGTACTCCTTACGAAACAGATTAATAAGGGCTAAGATGAAGTAAAATAAATTCAAAAAGTTGAATAATGACAATAAAGACAATAGTGTGAGATTTATTATGTGATTTTAACAAAAAGAAAACAATACATGTATTCAATGTTTTGATCACTGGTAGATAGTGTTATCTTGTATCAACGTATATTCTGACAAATTTTATTAGACTGAAAAAGCTTTTGGCACAAGATTAAACTGAGAACATTCTCTCAACACAACCACACCGGTTTTAACAATTTTATAAACAAAAATAAAGAAGTTAAAACATACAGTTCGAAGTAAATTGCATGTTTCATTCTTTGATCAAAGAAAATAAAGGGGGTAATTTATAATATTTCTTTATTTCGAAATGTTATTTTTTATTTCAGAGACCGCTTCTAACAGTGAACGAATCAAATAGAAAAATACATTTATTTTCTGTTAAGAAAATTATTCTCACTACTTGCCAACTCGGTATAAAATTCAGTTTATTATTTATTTAATGAAAAATCCTGTTTATTTTTATTATTTGTACTCACTAGTTCTCACCCACATCATCCTCAGTGATCGCTCACTGATAATCACTGGTAGTGTTCCCTGGAGCCTGAGTTACAATAAGTCTATTATTATTCTTATTTGTACTCACTAGGAGTTCTCACACAGATCATCGTCAGTGATTGCTCACTGACAACAACCAGTGGTATTTCCTGGAGTCTGAGTGACAACAAGCCTCCACAGATTTCCAGTATTCTTCACCTATTTTCGGTAGCTACCGCAAATAACCTTGCAAGATCGCAACAGCCGTTTACCATTGATTTATCGCTAGTAAGAACCATTGGTCTTCTCTGGGATTTGGGTGGCAATAAGCCTCCCCAACGTCCCAGCATTCTTTGCACTTCCAGTGGAGGTCTGGTTTGTGGTGTCTCTCCTCAGTCTTCTCATCCTCCTTTACCCTATACAAATATTTTGTATAGTATCAGCCTAGGCCGGCACCATTTTTGAGGAGAGGATCAGGGGGAAGAGAGCGCGGGAAAGCGGGGGAGTTTCTTGCTATTTCTGTTCATTGGTTCATTTTTGTGTGGTGTCAGCTGTAGCCGGTGTAATTTATTGGTGAGGAAATGATTTTTCTTGCATTTTCTGTTCCTTGGTTAGTGATGTGGTGTTCTTTCTGTGGTGTTGTGTTCTTCCTGTTGTAGATTCCATGTGACCCTTCATAGCTTATGCGGTTTGGTTTCTGCATTCGATGATTATTCTTAAGATGACAGCTGTTTTGATCATTGCAGTTTTTTTACAGTTTCAATGATCCCTTTGGTTCCAATTTCTTCCAGTCTTTTTTCCATTATTTGGCAGATTGTTCCTAGTGCTCCTACGATTATTGGTATTATACTGTCTTTCTTCATGCTCCATATTCCTTTCAGTTCTCTAGCTAGTTCCATGCATTTGCTTCGTTTTTCCGTTTCTTTGACATTCACTCTGTGACTGCTGGAACGGCGAAGTCTACGATTTTGCAATATTTTTTATTTATTTCTTGTTGATTATCATAACATCCGGTCTCCTTGCTTGTATGAGTGTGTCTGTGTGTATATCAATATCCCAGATGCTTTTGTGTTTTTCATTTTCCAGTATTAAAAATGTATTCATAATTTTCCTGTGAAAAACATGTTTTCAAGAAATGTATCAGGTTGCTACGCAACTTTCCACCCAAGGTGGAGCTCTATCTATAAATCGGGTCCTTATCAGAGTAACCCGTACGCCTCAGTGGTAATATGCCTTGTTTGGGGTGAACAAAAGTTAAAAAAGGACTTACTGTCTTTGGATCCGTATTATTATTTTCTTTATTTTTTGTTCAAGAAATGAAAGCTGACATGGTCATTATTATTGTAGATTAACACCCTCCACTAAATACCCCCTAAAAATGAAATTATACTTTGTTTTTATTTTATATCCCTGATATTAGCAAAATGGGAAGTTATAAAAGATATTTACGAACATTAAAAAACTCAGTTTGTTCAATTATTAAAACTAACTCATATAGCAATTAATCCAAAACCTGTTGAGAGACAAAAAGTTTTCGATTGTTCAAAAGTTATTCGATATTAAGTAGTAGCAACAATTAAATTTCATCTATTATAAAATTCCATGAAAAATGCCATTATACTGAAATCATATGCCCTTAATAGGGTTAAGATGAAAATTCATATACACTAAATGTACAAAAGCAAGGAAATTCCCAAATTGTTACACTTTTATTGTCATTAAGGGTATGCGAGCACAACAGGGCTATGTATTTTACTGGTAGGAATTTTTCTTCAGCGCATCTCACACACTTCATCCACTCATGCATATAGAGTTATACTGTAGTGATGTGATAATGAAATGGTATGGTTGATATGTAGTCATACCCTTAATGATAATAAAAGTGTAAACATTTAGGAATTTCCTTGCTTTTGTACATTTAGTGTATATGAATTTTCATCTTACCCCTATTAAGTGCACATGATTTCAGTATACTGCCATTTATCATGGAATGTCACTACTTTTGTAAAAGCTATGCCTCAAGACAATGGTAATTTTTAATTTTTTTAAAAATTTTCTGGAAAACTAAGGTATATGGTAAACTGAAATTAAAATGCCATCAACTAGACCCTAGAACCTCTATCTCTGCCAAAAATCAGCTGAATCCATCAAATAGTTGATGAGATACAGAGTGGCACACACGTACGTACGTACGTACGTACGTACGTACACACGGATAACACAAAATCATTCCTGACCTTACTGGATTTCTGGGTTGCCTTGACTAATGATTCTGAAATTCTACACACTTATAGAACCTATCAAATGAAAATTTTGTGCAAAGTTTTAAATAATTGTGTTTATTGGTTTTTGAGTTATGACTGATCAAAGAAATGAGATTTCTAGCATAGGTCGTTTTTGAAGTCTATTAAGGGATAGAGCGCTATCGCGCCTCCCTTGATTAAGATCATACTGCAGAAACAGTTCATTTATTGAAAAGCTTTTGAAGTCTGGGGAAATGGTCAGTGTCAAAGAAATGTATGGGAATATTTGGAAAGATGATCCACTGAAAAAAGTGACATCAGATTTAAATGATGAAAGCTTATATTTCTTTATAATTTCGGAAAAATCACACAAAAACGAGAAGCAGGAAGGAAAACGTTATAACTATTTGCTGTTATAATTCAAAAATGAGCACAACAGTAAAGTCATAATTTCTAAAGACACTAAAACTAATACCGCCTGAAGATGATTCAAATCGAAAGTACTTGCAAAAAAGAAAGAAGAATGGAACAAGAAACCCATGGATCATATTTACATCAATTTGACCTGGAACATTAGATGGACAATTCGAAAAATTGAAAAAATAAAAAAAGTCGCATCAAACAAAACCACTCTGTGTTATTTAATAATGTTTGCCTAAATGAAAATATGCTGCCTAAATACACACAATATATATATATATATATATATATATATATATAGAGAGAGAGAGAGAGAGAGAGAGAGAGAGAGAGAGAGAGAAATAGATAGATAGATAGATAGATAGATAGATAGATAGATAGATAGATAGATAGATAGATAGATATGCAGAGTTTTGGTTGGGCGACCATCATTCATTCACCCTCGTTAGATCCAGCCGATTTAACCTTTACACGTGTCTCTCGATTTCCGCCTCGCTGAATCCCCGACGCACAATATGACCAATATGAGTCGGATCAAGTCACGCCAAACTGACCATAAAAATGTTCAAGAAAGATACCCAACGATAAAAATCAGTATTTTAAACAGCGACCCCCGAGTAGAAGAAAAAAAAATACAGGAGAAGGGTACCTGTCAAACATCGATCAAGACGGACAGTGGGGAAATCTATTTGGATATCGAGAAGTTTGAACGGGAATCCCGACCGACAATTGTGTATTTGATCTATGCTCATGGAAAGGGTCAGCGCTCTTAAGGGTCATTAATTATTGTAAAATGAGATGCTAGGAAAAGACAATAATAGTAATGTACGTTATTTGGGGAAGTGCCATTGTCATCTAAAGATTTAGGGGGACAATTAATCTCAATAGTGATTTTTAGAAGTACTTTCTGATATTGAAAGTGTGAGCTAGGGTAGGGGAATCTGAGTCTGAGGGAGTCGAAGGTTTTTAAAAGAGTCGGAGTCGGACTCGTAAGAATGCCAAGAGTCGGAATCGGATGTTTTAATCTCGGAAGAATCAACATACAGTCTGAATATTAGAAGAAGTTTAAGTAAGAAGTCGAAGTCGGGGTTGGATATTTTGGAATGCTAGGACTCGGAGTCGGAATCAGAATTTTTGAAATCTTAAGAGTCGGGGTCGGGGTCTGAGACGTACCTCATAACATCCGACTCTTTAACACTGGTGCAAAACAAAAGCTACCGAAACAATTATAAACAACGGTCCGGCCGTTGTATTCTCCAGGCTTCGTCACATACCTGATATTGAAGGTTGAATGTGAATGCAGATGTAGTCTCCGGCTGTGTATCTTTTATGTTCCGGATTTTTTTTTTAGATGAGGATTACTAATTTTCATTAGTTGAATTATTCGGACTACTATTCTCATCGTGGTTGTTATGTTCACAACATTTCGGCCGATGGGATCTCCGACCTTTATCAGGCGCACCTTCGAACTTGAGAACCTTCTAGTCAACCGCATGAACCTAGACGGAATTTCGGGGTAAACTATTCTCATCTCATCCGTTATGGCCGAAGAAAAATGTTTTCTTATGTTATTCCTTGTTATTGGCGGCTGTAGTAAGGATTGAACCTGAAACCTGCAGAAGACTGTCACCTGGAACTCTTTGCTGACCAACGCTTACCACATGAAAATTAGAACTTCTATTCGGTCATTGTTTTTACTTAGAATCACCCCGACATTGGCATGATGCCACTTGTACGTAGGGGGCTACTTTGAATTAAGTGAATCCTATATGGGGAGTTTTTAAACGATATGCTTGTTCACATTACAGTTAAATGTCTGCATGTTAGTATGATCAGGAAAACAGGAAGCAGGAAGGGAATTCCAAAA
Organism: Sepiola atlantica; assembly: GCA_963556195.1. Taxonomy (NCBI): domain Eukaryota; kingdom Metazoa; phylum Mollusca; class Cephalopoda; order Sepiida; family Sepiolidae; genus Sepiola; species Sepiola atlantica. Next base: position 79,724,998 of record OY744533.1, read on the forward strand.
GCTAGCATAATGAGGAAACAAACTTTTAGAGTACAAAGATATTCGTCATATGGGGGACCTCAACAGTGGCAATGTGGGATCTTGATCACTGACGAGTTGATCAGAGGTATTTACGTAGAAAGGGCATTAGTGCAGGGAATCCGTTCGAGCACATTCCATTAAAATACTTGTAAAACAAGCACAAGGATGCAACATTGCGGCGATGGAGCAGATGCTGGAGCATGGCTTGATAGTGAGGGGCTTATTAGATTAAGGGCTTATTTTTGTATCATGCCCATGAGAGAGAGAAGAGCAAGCTTTTGGTGCACCATCCCAGATGTTACAACAATACTCCATACATGTGGGAATGGGGGCTGTGTAGAAATATCGATATTAGCAGGTGTGAGAAGTTTTCTAGATCGGTAGAGGAAGTCCACTTTCCTTGGCTTATAAATTAAATAAAGCGTTGAGTTCGAAATTCTATATGGGTTGCCGTGTTCGACATAAATATTTCAAAGTTCGAAAATACGAACCTAAAGAAAGTCGAAGGTTACAAAGCCGAAACGTTACATATCGTGTGTCGTAGCACTGGATATGTAATCTAGTAGGCGAAACCGTTGATCAAGAGAAATGTAAACTGCTTCAAAAATGTCAATCATTTGATATATGATGATGTATTATTAATTATGAAATCGTATATTAAAAGCTGTTTCATATTATTGATATTCTTGTGTACATTGCCAGTGCGCTTATTTATAGATGATAGCCGTGCGATCATCACTTACTGGGAGTAGTACTGAATGTCTTCACGCAACCTCCACCAAAATAAAACTATTACTTTTCATTCAATGTTAAAAAGATCACTTCACATCCGCATCTGATCGGAACATATGCATATGTTTTACAATTCATCCCCAAAGAAAACTAAACTTAGTCGAAAGCTCAGGGAATACAGACGATTTAAGGCAATAACATGAGTTTTTGAACAATAGTATTTAACTTAGAGTATACCTTGCGGAAATGTGCTAGAATTTTGAAAAAAATGGTCAACATATCGTATGGACACGATTCAAATATCTGTAGGTTTAGATACACTGCCGAGTTGTTCAGTCAATGAAATAGATGTCTGTGGATATGTATATTATATAACGCATCACACAATATGTCCCGGGGTTAAGAACCTTTATAGAAAAATTTAATTTATTCATCAACATACTCTCTTTCTAGGGTGATATCTTGATTCCAACCAACGCTTCTCTACTAATTCGATGTTTTTGTAGAACTATTTTCATTGCCCTCAAAGTACGCCTGAGTTTCTAATATCATAATTTCATTGGAGACAAATAACTTTCCTTTAAATATTCTTTCGAGATCTGCAATCAGCCAGTAGTCAATGGGCCAGATCTGGTGAATATGGTGGGTGCGGAAGAAATTTGAAGTGAATTTCATTCAGTTCTGCTATCGTTTCAATCGACTTTTTACATTCAGCATTGTCTTGTTTAAAAAGTGCTATTTTTATTTTTTTTAATTTTGGCCGTTTGGAAGGATTTCTTACTTTAAATGCACCAAGTATGCTATATAATATTCACTATTGATGATTCTTCCTTTCTCAAAGTAATCGATGAAAAAATATCTTGCGCATACAAATATACGGAAGCCCAAATCTTGTATGTCGATACTTGCATCTTTGCTTGGTCGCTTTGGACGGCTTTCAATTGCTGCTGTCCACTCAACTGACTGCCGATTTGACTCCAGAAAGAAGCGTTGGATCTATGTTTCATCGATTGTCACATATTGACGGAATACCTCCCTTTGTTGTGTTTAAACAATTGCAAACAGCAATCTGAATCGTCGATGCGTTCCTGTTTTTGATCGACTGTGAGAAAACGCGGCGCCGGCTTTAATATCAACTTTTTCATTGACAAATGTTCATGCAAAATAGTACATAAACTGCCTTCTTATCTGTTAAACACTTCTGCTATTTTGTGTAACTTCAATTTACGATCAGACTAAACAAGTTTGTGGACTTCTTTATGTTTTCCAGGTCGGTTTTGGGTGGCCTGAGCATTCAGCATTATTTCTTTCTGTACGACTCCGATTAATGTCAGCAAACCACCCCCTAACTGTTGTTTTCGACCGAGCAGATTAAAGCAATTGTTTAGCTTGAACGGTATTTTCTCATCAGAAAGCAATGCTTTATCAACACACAAAATTCAGATCTCAGATGATCGAATCCCACATGAACTCACTATGTGTGTTTTTTTTCCCACCCAACCCTTATTTTATACAGTAAATATAAACCTCACTACCGTATCTCTCACTCTCTTCATCTTTTTCTTTATTTCTATATCTCTCTTTCTCTTCTCTCGCTCTCTACATTTATTAGCAATCGAAGGTAATAAGGAAAAGAAAAAAGAAAATGATCGGAAGATATATATATATATATATATATATATATATATATATATATATATATATATATATGATTATTTTTAATTACACAGACATGTACAAAATCTGCGACGCTGGCATGTCGATGTTATCGATCAACAGCGATTACAAACTGAGATCTCATAAGGTAGTTAGAATCCTATCTTAACCTTAGATCATATTTGGAGATAACATCGACATGTTAGTGTCGCAGATTTTGTACATGTCTGTGTAAATAAAAATAATCATATATAAAAGCTCTATTTGATATTGAGAACTTTTTATAAACCCGGTTGAAATTCTTTGGATTACTATCCTGTGGATGTTATATCTGGATTATTATTATTATTATTATTATTATTATTATTATTATTATTATTATTATTATTATTATTATTATTATTATATATATATATATATATATATATATATATATATATATATATATATGATGTGCATATTCTCAAACTGCCGAATCTTTTTTCGAACTCGGGAATCTATACGGAATTTCGAACTGAGCCTTTTATTAAATCCACGGAAGTAGATGATTCTTGTTCTCTAAGCCATGGTCGTGTAGACATATTTAAATGATTGGTTTATTGTATGCTTAATTATTATTATCTTATATGGTGAGGATTGCGCCTTCAACATCCAGAAGACTATCACTTATAACTGACTGTAACTTAATAAATTTATCCGTTGCGCCACGTGCCCATTCTTTTCTGAGGTCGACATAAGCATTCCTGAGGTCGATAAGATCACTTAAAGAGGTTATGAGGTTACATGAGTTGAAATGTTGTGAGAATAACATTCAAGTTGAGAATAGTAGTCCGAATAATCAAAATTAAAAAAAAGTGTCGACCATAGTCGAGGGCGGTCCCAGACTCTTTTCCTTCAGCTACTACACCGGAGATTACTCCACTTATACTTGATCCTTTCCCTGTCAAGATGATATGACGTACCTATTTTATAATCCTTGGTATGAATTGCCGTGGATTGAACCCTGTCTTTACATCCCATCAGTGAACACGTTAACCATTATACCAAATACTGGATTATTATTAGACCTCAGTGGTGCTAAAAGAAAGATGTAGAAAAATTATAAATTACTGAACCATTTATAATTATAAAAGTATGATATGCATAAATAAAGTATTGCCGGGAATATTAGACTTGAATGGTATTCTCTCATGGAAAAATTATTTGGCCATCCGTAACGATAAAACTATGATATCCATAAATGAAAGTTTTTTTATTACTTCTTTTCTATCGTCTCATTTTACAGAAATTAACTATAGTCAGAAGCACTGACCCTTTGTATGGAGGCATATCAAAAGCACAATTGGCTGTCGGGATTCCCGCTCAACCTTCTCAATATCGGGGAAGATCTCCCATTGTCTTGATCGACTTTTGACAGGTTCTCTCATGTCATGTGTCCCGTTCAGGCTCGCCATCTACAATGCTGATTTTTATCGATGAATATTCCTTTTTATTTGTGGTCAGTTTGGCGTGACTTGATCCGACTCGTCGTACGGGTTCAGTGAGACGAAACTCAAGGGACACGTGTAAAGGTTCTGGCGGGTGGATCTAACGAGGGTGAATGAATGACGTTTTCCCACCACCTAGGTATATCTGTCTCCGCCTCTGTAGATTCTAGATTGTAGATATATATCGACGTCTACCTGTCTGTACGCACACACACATATACACACACTCTCTCGCGCGAACACACACACTTTCACTCTCTTACTCTTTATATTGAAATTGCACTAGTGTACAACATATTCAGTATACAGTATATTTTAAGAAATAATGGTAAAGTAATACTTAACAAAAAATATTCAGGTCTATCTGAGGAAATAGTTAAGGGAATGTGATCTGTATCTTCGAATTAAATCTTATGTGAATTGGAAGATAATGATATATATATATATATATATATATATATATATATATATATATATATATATATATATATATATATATATACAATGTGAGGCAATCGAAGTAGTAGTAAGCAAAAAAAAAAACAACGAACGTTGCAATCACCAATAAAAATAATTACATAAAAATATATTAATTATTTAGGTGATAAAAATCGTACATATTTCTTGGTTCGATGGTAAAACGTTGGACTTCAGAAATCAATATCAACGGTTCGATCCTTGTCTAAGTCAGCCATGCTCATGACGGATGTGAGCCAGAGACACGTGTCCATGAATTACTTTTATGTACGTATAATATATATATATATATATATATATATATATATATATATATATATATTAACGAAAGTACGTCATAAAAAGTTAAGGGCGACTAATCATGCAATTTTCCGCATCTTAATCACTTAGGAAGTAAGGCGATCGAAGTAGTAGTGAGCAAAAAACTAACGAACGCTACAATCACAAATAAAAATAATTACATAAAAATACATTATATATATATATATATATATATATATATATATATATATAGTCATGAAAGTATCTTAACCTTAAAATTTTTGAAGATGCTATTTCTAAAATATCTTTAATCCCAAGAACTTCGTTAGAAAATCTCTTTACTCTGTACGTCAGTCAAATCTTTGCAATTGCCATAGAAGTTTACTCCCAGGAATTTAAGCCGGTCTTCACATAGAATTTTCATCTTACTAGTACTATAACATTAATGAAATTGTAGGAATAATCAAGTCAATTACAAACGTATCGTTTTGTTTATTAAATCCCTCCGGTTTGATTCGACGTTTTTAGTAGTGTTATATATATATATATATATATATATATATATATATATATATATATATATATATATATATATATATATATATATATATGAGAAAGGAAAGATGAGGGTAATCCGACGTAATGGGAAATGAAAAAAGGAGAAACCAAAAGATGTGTTTTCATGTATTCATCAACGTTTCGTCTTTATTTGTAAGACTTCTTCAGGATGATAATTTTAAGAAAAATGTCATGCAAGTACATGAAGATATTGGGTTGACATGATGGGTTAATGAGAACAAATAGTAACCACTACTAGGAGCACATTTTTCTTAAAATTATCATCCTGAGGAAGTCTTACAAATAAAGACGAAACGTTGATGAATACATAAAAAAAAAATCTTTTGGTTTTTCCTTTTTCATTTCCCATATATATATATATATATATATATATATATATATATATATATATGTGTGTGTGTGTGTGTGTGTGTGTGTGTGTGTGTGGGTGTGTGTGCAAAAGTAAGCTCCATATCGTACGTCCTTTAAGATATTTATGAAGCACTCAGTTGCAGCTAATTTCACCGAATCTTTTAATCCGGTTCGAATCAATGTGATGCTGGTCACCTTTTTCCAATATTGCGATGCTTTCCAATCTTTCATGGTCTCCAGTGCTAAAACTCAGCAATAGTACACAGATTCAGCTATCCGTCGCACTTTACCACTATTAAATACTTCAAATGGTTATAACATAAAAGCATGTGAAACTTATCAAAATTGCATCAAACACTCTGTATATATCAGGTAATTTCCATGAAGTCGGTTTGTATTCCTGCCTCCTTTGGTTTCTCCCTCTGAATAACTAAGACGGCAAAAAACGCATTCAGTCACAGAATCTAGGTACTCGTGATTTCTGGAGAATTTACAATAGTGTGAGAAACAATGGACAATCAACAATTCCCCCACTATCAAATCACAACGATGTTGTTTGCACGGCAACTGATAAAGCTGAACTACTTTCCCAGCGTTCCGCCTTCAACTCCACTCTGGATTCGGCAAACAACCCTCTCCCTGAATTCCCATTGCGGACTGAAGCAACACTTGAGAACCTGGTCATCACCCCGTCTCAAGTGAGAGACATCATAAAAATCCTTGACACCTCCAAAGCCTGTAGGCCTGATCTTATACCAGTAATAGTAATAAAGAAATGCTCTGCTGAGCTGGCCCCTGTCTTCTCTAAACCAGACAACACATGCCTTGCTGAATCTTGTTTCCCTTATAGTTGGAAAATTGCCTCTGTGGTACCAGTCTTCAAGAATTCTGCAGATAGAACTGATCCTCTAAACTACCGCCTAATTAGTCTACTCCCGATCTTTACTAAAATCTTTGAAGCATTAATCAATCTAGCGATAGTCAGGCACCTAGTTTATGCTAAACTTCTTTCTGATCATCAATACGGATTCAGACAAGCACGATCTACTTCAGATATCCTAACGGTCATCTCTGAACGCATATACTATACACTGGACAAGGCAGGTGAAGCTAGGGCGGTAGCTCTCGATATATCCAAGGCTTTTGACAAGGTCTGGTATGAAGGGATTCTCATAAAACTGCACTCATATGGTATTACTAGACAAATATTTAATATAATTAAATCCTTCCTAACAAAACGAAAGATCCAGGTTGTACTTGATGGCCGTTTTTCTAAGAAACATGGCATAAATGCTGGTGTACCCCAAGGATCTATTCTTGGACCACTATTGTACCTGATTTTCATAAATGACCTCCCAGATCCCATTGCGACTGAGATAGGAATATTTGCTGGCGACATCACTCTCTACTTTCGTCATGTGGGCAAAATCGACGCGCACATATCTGACGCGATGGCCAATCCTTAGAAAATGACCTCCAATCTGTAGTGGAATGGAGTAAAAATGGATGGTCACTTTTAATGCCGCAAAGACAAAGCTATTTTCCTTCAATAACTACAAGACACTTCTTCAATCACCGATTGTCATGGCAAATAGCACCCTTCCCGAGCGTTAAACATTATAACTCCGCAGCCTAACTTTCACAGATAACATGAATTGGAATAAATACATTGTAAACATTGCCAGAGCTGCTGCAAAGAAGGTGGGCTCCCTCTACAGTGCTAGTAAACTTCTCACGCCTGACATAATCCTATATCTCTACAAAGCCACCATCCACTCATGCATGGATTATGGCTGCCACATTTGGGCTGGTGCATCATCCGCTAGTCTCTCCCTCTTAGACAATGTCCAAAAAAGAGTCGCCAACTTAATAGATCCTTCACTATCCACCAAACTCCAGCCCCTGTCCCATCGCCGCAATGTTACTTCCTTGTGCCTGTTTTACAAGTACTTAAATGGATTGTGCTCTGATGAGCTTGCTGCTCTGGTGCCCCTAAGACGTAGATTCACTAGACTAACCTGGACAATCTGCCAAATCCCATCTATACACTGTGGATGTCCCCAGATGCCGGAGAGCTTTCTACTCCAAAAGCTTTTTTTCTCGTGCTGCTGGACTCTGGAACTCCCTCCCTGATTCCTGCTTTCCTGATGTTATTGACATGAAATTGAAAACTAATGTAAACAGACATCTCGCTGCGCAGCTCCCAAATTAGGTTGACCCCCGAAAAACGTTCACCCTGTTTTTCTCAGTAGCCCCTTCAGTCCACATTCGCGGCCTGCCTTGTTTAGGGTGAACTATGTTAAAAAAATATATTGTATGTTTTATTTTCTTTCTAGTTGACTATTATCACATCCGGTCTCTTGCCTTGATAACTTGTCTCTTTGTACCTCCATGTCCTCATAGACCTTGACTTTTCATTTTTCACTACTGTCTCCTGTTTGTGTCGGTACTATTTGTTTGCATGTTCAACGTTCAGACATTTGCATAGTTCTCATTGTACTGTCTCTTATTGTTTTCTTTTGGGGCTAATTCGTTGCATTAACGTATTATGTGATTTACCGTTTCGTCTCTTTTTCACAGAGTATAATTTACTGTTTTTCTAGGCTTCGTCTACTTTTGCTTTTGTATAATTTATTTTGATCGTGTTCTCGGTAGTGATTCAATTTCTCTATTTAAGTGACCTTTTTCTAGTGCTGTACAGGTTTTCCGGTGTCTTTTCTCTGTACAGTCTTGTAAATTATAATTGTAGTTGCTTCTCTTTCCACTGATTTTCTCGCTTTTTTTCCAGTGTCGCTCTTCCCTGTATTTGACATTTCCTCCTGCAGCAATGACCAGCTTCACTGTATTTCGAATTACGTGTTTGTCTAGTTCTTTTTGTGTCATCTACTCTATTCTATACTTACTAGTCGGTCAGTATCATATTAAGGGAATGATGCATTAATTTTCTCGTATTCTGGTCCTGGTCCTGGTATCTAGCTACTTTTTTCTCCAGCCTATGAATTATTCACAATATCTTCTTAGAGACACTGTCAAGGTATTTATTCCTTTTTATCAGGTTCTTCTTCTTCTTATTATTATTATTATTATTATTATTATTATTATTATAATTATTGTTATTATTATTATTATTATTATTATTACTACTATTATTATTATTATTATTATTATTATTATTATTATTACTATTATTATTATTACTACTACTACTAGCACTACTAATACTACTATTACTATCATCATCATCATCATCATCATCATCATCATCATCATCATCATCATCATCATCATCATCATCATCATCATCACCACCATTATTATTGTTGTTGTTGTTGTTTATGTTGTTGTTGTTGGTATTATTATTATACGGTACAATCACGTTGACACACCGGTTCCCGTTAGATCACCGAAGTTAAGCGACGTCGAGCCTGGCCAGTATTAAATGGGTGACCATTTGGGAATACCAGGTGCTGTATGTGCTCTCTGCTTATCTCGGCATTGTTTCCAGTCGTCTTGTACTATACTTGCCATTGGAATCAAGCAGTGCCGACTCAGGAGAGGTGTTGTTAGAGATTGCGCAACCCTTGCTTCATAATTACACGCGCAGCCAGCCCCTTATAGGGGTATCCATAGTCTCTCTAGACTGAACAAAGGGCTTAAATATTATTATTATTATTATTATTATTATTATTATTATTATTATTATTATTATTATTATTATTATTATTAATGTTATTATTATTAGTTCGCACCAGTGACCTCCCAAGGGCAAAAGCATGTGATCTTCACTTGAGTCATAGTGACAGCAAGTCTCCCAGTTTTTCAGTATTTTCTTCTTATTACCGTTGTAACCCACCTGTATAATGATTCTTGATTTTCTTTGGAATCTGAGTGATAAAAAGAAACTTTAATATTTCAATACTAGCTGTGCCATTTCATTTCAATGTATCTATGGTTTGTCAGATGATGTGGCTTGGCTTCCTCACTTGGAACGTTTGCTTATATAAATGTGATTGGTGTAAATCCTCTAATTGATTCGAATTTCTACTTTTCTATTTCTAGTGCTCCTACAATTTTTGATATTACCCTGCTTTTCATGTTCAATAATCCTTCCAGATATCTAACAAATTGAATGTATTTTCTTAGTAATAACTAATACCCCTTCAGATTCACCCTCTGATAAGCTTGGACGGCTGAATCTATTGTTAGACATATTTCTTCTTGGTGACTTTTATCAAGTCTGATCTTCTAGATTGGATGAAGTTGTCTGTTTGCATTTTAAGGTTGTAGATTCTTTATGTCTTTCAATTTTCCATATTGGGCATGCTTTACTATTGTTCTATTTGTCTGTGTTTAAAAGTTAGTCCTTTGTACATTACCATTGTAACTAACGAGACACAATAGGTTGAAATAAAAATAAAACAAAAAACTAACATTTCAAACAAGCCTCGTCCATTTTATATAACTTAATGGGCAGCTTACCGCAGAAACTTATCATGCGGTTCATTGTTTCGTCGCTTTGTCCACAGGGATTTGCTATGTTCTTGGAATTTTATGTATATTTTTCTAATCGCGTTACCCTGTAACTCCAATTAGCGATTGCATGCTTTTTCGTTTATTTACTTATTTATTATTATTATTATTATTATTATTATTATTATTATTATTATTATTATTATTATTATTATTTACTCACTAGGAGTTATCACACTGGTCATCGTCAGTGGTCACCCACTGCCGACAACCTGTGGTATTACCTGGAGTCTGAGTGACAACAAGTCTCCTCAGGCCTCCAGTATGCTCCACCTCTTTTCGTTCATCACCGCTGATGACCTTGCGGTAATCGCAACAGCCACCTACCAACGATTTCCCGCTGATAAGGGCCATTGGTCCCCTCTGGGGCCCGAGTGGCAACAAGCCTTCCCAAGGTCCCAGAGCTGTCCGCGCTCTTCCAGTGGAGGTCTGGTTTTGCGCTTTCCCTCCTCGACCCTCTGTCTATAATTTTCGTGGCGTCAGCCTATGCTTGCGCCTCTCGTGCGGTTGTATTTTGCGCCCGGTTCTGTTTTGTGCTTCCATGTGTTTGTTCTCCATTCGTTGCTTATGTGGGTTGGTTTCCGCATTCGAGGACATTTCTCAGGATTGTAGCTGTTTTGATCATTACTGTCCTTTGTATGGTCTCAGTTATCCCTTTGATTCCTATTTCTCCTAGTCTTTTCTCCATGTTTTTGGGGACTGTTCCTAGTGCTCCTATGATTATTGGTGTTATACTGACTTTCTTCATGTTCCATATTCCTTTCAACTCTCTGGCAAGTTCAGTATATTTGCTTCTCTTTTCCGTCTCTTTGATCTTCACTCTGTGGTCTGCTGGAACGGCGAAGTCCACGATTTTGCAGGATTTTTCTTTCTTGTTGATTATTATCATATCCGGTCTCCTTGCTGTTATGGGTTTGTCTGTTTGTACATTCATATCCCATATGATTTTGTGTTTTTCGTTTTCTAGTACAGTTTCTGGTTTGTGTTTGTACCGTTTTCTTGCATATTCGAAATTCAGTTGTTTGCACATTTCCCGGTGTACTTCTTTCCCCATGCTGTCATGTCTGTTCTTGTATTCCCTTTGTGCTAGCTTGCTGC
>OY744533.1:79738689-79821189 GCA_963556195.1 Sepiola atlantica
TCGGATGTTCAGTTGTTCTGTCCGTCCGTCAGTCTGTCATGCATTAGTTTGCAATTCTATTTTTGTTGGTCTGTCACGCTTACGTTTGATATACAACTTTGAAGGCGTCTAAGCATCTTTATAATAGGCTCTTTCCGTTGGTTGTTCGTCGGTCTGTCATGTTCAAGTTTGACGAAGAATTATCAGCGTAAAACGCGTAATAACATGGACGTATCTTAAGAATATCTGTTACTGTCCAGTTAATATTAGATATACTCGTATAAATGCCACAAATTGAAGATATTATTAGAGAAAATGTCATATGTGGTTGACTGATTGAGTGCAAGTAAGATTGTTTGAATACGTAAAAATTAAGTTTTCAAAGTCAGTTAATTTTTGTAATGAAAAAATAAAAAATTAGTTTTATGTGTGCTATATCACTCTCTCTGTATTCTTCTTGCGTTATCGCTCATTTTCACTGCAGAAGAAAAGAACCTGGCTTCACAATGATGATGAAATATGTGTATTACGCTTTATACACCCATTGAACACATAACCTCAAGATGTCCTGCACACATTAAAACACTTCATTGATATCTCGGCAATTTGAATGTACGTAACTTAAGTATACATCTTCTAGTTCAATTAATATGTGTTGTATCCGTGGAAATGCAACCGTGAATTTGCTTTGGTTGTTTCCTTATACTGCTTCCCGGAATATTTACAGATTATTAAATAAATGAACAAAATTAATAATTCAATGCTTTTGAAAATATTTTTTATTTATATTTAGTCTGAAAAATGTGCTCGTATACGTATAAAATTTCGTCTTATAAAATAGTTCAATCAATGGATCGTTCGTAGTCGAAAGCAACCTGAAAGCTTACTTTTCATTGGCTACTATCTCGAGATGTGGGGAAAGGTGCCACTTCTTTTCCTGAATATATCTACTTACCTTTAATATTAACCTTATAATGATGTGTGTTTAGCAAAGAAGCATCAAGTAAAACTTTTGAGACTTTGGTATGACTCGACCGAGGAATGAAACCCAAGCTCCCGACCAATTACCGAAAACTATAACTATTATGTCAAATGAGCCAGAGTAAACTGCAAATAAAAGTCTTTAAAGTAATATCGAAGTATTTAGTACGAACAAGAAGCGTCTAATATGTTTCGGTCATGTTTGCAACATTTCATAACGAATTACAGATCCATCCAACCGCCATCTGTGACGTTCTGTCAGTGCACGCAAGTCGTCACAGATCGTCACCATGGTAAGGGTGGATAAGCATTCGGTAAATGTTGAGAACTAAATAAAATAAATTTGTTTAAGGAAGGTTTAAGCCACATAGATACGATTAAATACCTATTTTGTACCATGCGCTGTTTTGTTGGTCCCCCGATTTATAAAATCGGGGGACCTATGTTTTGAGGCATGTCCGTCCGTCCGTCCGGATTTTTCTCCGCAACCATCCATTTAATTTCTCTGAAATTTTGCATGAAGTTTTAACTTTTGTCAGGTTAGAAAGTGACATTCTCTGATTTTTGAAAAAAAATATGGTTAGCCCCCCAGGGGGTCAAAAGGCCCAAAAATGGAAAAAAAATGACATAACGTTTGATCCATCCATTTTATTTTTCTGAAACTTGGCCAAAATGTGGAGGCAATTGTTTTGGATATAAAATGAGCATCCTTGACCTCAGAAAAATGCTGGTTCGCGCCACATCGAGTCACATACAAAGGGGGGCCACGCATTTGCGGCTTGTTTTGAAATAGAAGAAGACGGTAATTCTCGCAACCTAACCTGAATTGGTACATAGCGAACCATTTCCTGCAAAGCGAGAAAGTAAAGTTAAGTAAAATAAAATAAAAACCCTATGATACCTCGCAAGGAGATTCAAGATGAATTAATGACTGCAGAACCTTTTGTCACGAATGGAACGATCATAATAGCCTGCATGGGCAGGACATCTACTAAAACAAAGCATAGTAACTAGATTGGTGCATTATTTAAATTGTTTGGGCTACAATTCTCATCTTGGTTGTTATATTCACAAAGTTTTCGACCGATCTGAGCTCGGTCCTTCTTCAGGTATATCTTTACGAAGTTGAGAAGTCTTACCATTGAACTTGGGAATTTTAATGTCGAAGTATGGAATTTCGAACCGAACTCTGTATCCAATCCACGAGGGTAGATTGTTCTCATTCCGTTACTATTGACTGGGTAGAAGTGTTAATGTTTTTGGTATCACTTTGATAAACCCCAAACGTGTCAGAGGTTTTCTAGCACAGTAGAGGGAGTCCACTTTCTTTGCAGCAGCTGTGGCAGTATCTTATATGTATTTATTCCAATTCATTTTACCTGTGAATGTTTGGCCGAGGAGTTTAAATGTTGGACTCTCGGGTAGGGTTTTATTTGCCAAGGCAATTGGTGGTTGAAGCGGTTTCTTATAATTGTTAAAAAAGGAGTATTTTTATTTGTAGCATTAAATGTTACCATCAATCTAGGTCTCCATTCATTTACAGACTTGAGGTAATTTTCTAAGGATTCAGCCATTGCCTTGGATATGTGGCCATTTGTTTTCGAGAGTAGAGCGTGATATTATCAGCAACCATACCCATCTCGGACATAATTTTTTCTGGGAGGTCGTTTATGAGAATCAGGAAGAATAAAGGTCCCAGGATTAACCCCGCATTAATGTCATATTGTTTGGATGTACGGCCATCAAAGACAACCTGGATCTTTCATTTGGATAAGAATAGTTTAATTATATTAAATATTCATCCAGAAATACCATATGAATTATTTTTTTTATGAGAAGACATTTATTCCAGACCCTGTCAAAGGCTTTAGATATATTCAACGCTACTGTCCTAGCTTAGCCTGCCTTGCACAGTGTGTGGTATATACGTTCGTAAATGCCCATTCGGATATCCGCGATAGAACGGGCTTGTCTAAATCTATACTGAGAGTCAGAAAGAAGTTTAGCATTAACGAAGTGTGGGACTATCGCTAGATTGATTAAAGATTCAAAAATTTTAGCGAAGAGCGGGAGTTGACTTATTGAGCGATAATTTTGGAGATAAGTTCTATCACCAGAGTTCTTGAGCACCCCTATCATAGAGACAACCTTCTGGCTATCTCGGAAGCATGATTCAGCTAAGCATTTGATATGAAGTTTGGAGAGGACATGGGCCAGCTCAGCAGATCATTTTTTTTATTACTATAACTTTGATAAAATAAGACCCACGCGCTTTGGAGGTGTCAAAGTTTTTTTCTGATTTCCATGACTTGAGAAAGAGTGATAATCAGGTCATCAAGTGTTGTATTATTCTTGTTTAGTCTCGTATCCAGTAAGGATTGAACGTTTAATCGGCAGATCACAAGTCATTTAGAACTGACCGGTAACTAACGATATTACTTGATACGCTACCTTCGCATTTGGACCATTGCAATATGAATTTTTGGTATCTTAAACCTAATCTTCTCAAAATGAGTCGTATTATTACGTATTACTATTTTCATCAAGTTCGAAAATTAAGGTCGGAGGTTACATCTGTCGAAACGTTGTGAATATAACTGTCAAGACGAGAATAGTAGTCCAAATAATACAAATAATATCAATTATCAATCCTCATCTAAAATATTCTGAAACTTAACACAAGATTGTTGTTCACTGTATTTAGATAAGCCAAGATTCCAAAGAAAATAATCCGTCGTGCAAAATTTGATGATAGAAGGAACATAGTATAGCGTTGTTGTTTTCTAATTGAACTGAGGCCATTCAAGTAATAGAATATATTATAATCGAAGCGATTGATCGAATTATTTTCAAAGAAAAATGTATTGAGTCTGGGCTAAAAGAAAATAGTTGGGGCTTCTAACAAGATACGCGGGAATTGTTCTCTGATAAGTATATGGCTTAACCAACCTAATTAAACATGTGTGGTGCTTGAATCTGCGTTTAAAAGATAATTTCGTTTGTATCCGCTATTAGGATATTTTTTTAAGTTACTTTTGTTTTTCTTTATATCCCTGCGACGGCACGAAGGTTACACACATGGTCAGGAAAGTGTGGATTTGAAAAACCAGCGCTCTAGAAGAAAATCACTCTGGCAGAACAAAAAAATGATTTGGCAGTCACGTCAGTATTCCCCGGTAGGAACGTCTAATACAGTTAACAATAAACTTAAAACTAATGTAAACAGACATCTCGCTGCGCAGCTCCCAATTTAGGTTGACCCCAAAAAAAACTTTCACCTTTTTTTATCAGTAGCCCCATACGTTTACAGTGGCGGCCTGCCTTGTTTGGGGGTGAACTATGTTAAAAAAACAAAACAAAACAACCTTTCTTTCTTGCTCTCTTTTCTTTATTTCTTTCTTTCTTCCTTCCTTTCTTCTCGTTCTTCACTTCTAAATATAGAATCTCTTACTTAACGGCTATTGATCTAAGCGTCTCGCCGGCCCTCCATTTCAAATTCTGTGTACATAGCGTTTCATAACGGTTATAAGTGTTTTTGAAGAAATTCCATCATTTACTATTTCAGACTATGCTGAAGAAGACGGAATCTGGAATTAAACCCATTTCTTGTCAGAAACCACTGGTCCATGTCTGATTAAAATCTGTATTTAAAAATAAAAAATTAAAAAAAAAAAAAAAATATATATATATATATATATATATATATATATATATATATATATATATATATATATATAGATAGATAGATAGATATATAGATAGATACATATATATATATATATATATAGAGAGAGAGAGAGAGGGGGAGAGAGAGCGAGAGAGAGAGAGATATCCGTAGATTGACATATATTTAAATAGACACATAGATTTTGTGAACAATGATTAGATAAATACATATATATATATATATATATATATATATATATATATATATATATATATATATATAAGTATATGTAGATAGATAGATAGATAGATAGATAGTATGCGAATAAGAAAAATCATAGGAATAAGGCAATACAAATGTTTATTCTGACAAGATCTTTTATTCCAAATAAATTCTTGGCATAATTTTACAGTGGAAATATTTTCTTTGCCTTTCGACACCTTTCCGGCAGCGGGTGTATTCAATCTGAAAGGAAATATTTCCCGTTAGAAACGATTAACTCTTTTATTACCTCGAAATGGTTGGCACGGCTGGTAGACAGAACGGTGTTGATAGGAACCACACCAAACTCAATGGAGACAAGTTCAAAGAGTACATTGATTTGATCCCGCACCCCTAAAATATGTCGAGGCCGCAAGTAACATTTAATGATTTCTGAAATGGGTACCGCCAAATAATCCAGATGGTAAAGATTCGGTTTTCTGTATCATTATACGGCATATCAACCTTTTTGGTGTGTCTAATGCAGACAAACAATAACCATTCTAAACGATAGTTTTTACGATTAATCTAAAGAAAGATCACTATTTTACCAACAGATGTGGGTTCATACCCTTCCCAATGGCATTAATTGGATTTGAGCCCGGCAATTCCATAAGCCGTAACGGTACTTTCTATATATTCAATAATATATTAATGTTTATGGATTTTTTAAATCCATAAACATTAATATATTATCTCTGAAACCTTAGTTAAGCACTTACTTTATATATATATATATATATATATATATATATATATATATATATATATATATATATATATAATAAGTCCTGAAAATATATTTATTGCAGTTAAGCTACACTGAGGCTTCCGCGTTTAATCCCCGTAGGGAATGGTCAGACTAAAGTGAATGGAATCTGTGTTGTCGTGTGTATGTATAGACGTGGTGTTTAGTATATCTTACAAACGAATCAGTTTCCTTGTTATTCACTCGTATTGGATAATGTTTTCATTAGCCAATGGTAGGGCTTCTCACAAAGATTTGGCTAATTTTACTTCCTACTCTTTTGTTCTGTTTTGTATAAGGGTGACTCATCCTTGTTTTTTGTTTTGATTTGATTAATAAATGACCTCATTTTAAAACGGGCGAGATTTTATTTCTATTTTAGGTGCTAGTAATGTTTTGTATTTATTTTCTTTGTATCCTAAAATAAATTTTATTCTGAAAGAAAAACTAAAAGAACCCATTTAAGTGTCAGAAATTTATCAGATGAAAATAGGATTTAGCCATGTCTTTAAATAAAGATAAAAAATAAATATAGTAAAAAAGATAGCCCCCCCCCCGTGCCACAAGAAATAAATATTTGTTATTTTCAATTAAAGAAAATAGGACAAATAATGGCTTGCAAATTTTAGCGATCATTTTAGTCTGACTTTGAAAGCGATGGCGCGAGAAAAATCCATTTTTATTTATTTTTTATTATTAAAATATAATGTTTTTCTGTGTAACATTTCTATCACAATCCTAAATAAATTTAAGGAAAATATACATTTGAAATTATTGGAAAAAGACATGTATTTAGCTTTACTTACGCATTTGTGACATTTGTCTTTAACATTACTATTCAATAGAGGTTATAAGCTTTTTTAAGTCCCCGTAAATACCGATTCTGAGCAAAGTAACAATCTTAGCTTAGTCAGTTAGAAACACAAACAAAAATGATTACTTCCCTCAGAATCGATACTTCTATTAAATATTAATTTTTGAAACGCAAATATGTAAATAGTTGTAATCAGTCAACGGAAAATCATAAGCGCACAGGTTGGAAGATAAGTATAGCAGTGAATAAAAAACTGAGTATGAATTTTTAAAAAAAGTGCAACTTACAATTTCGCGCCGAATTTATTTGACGCTTTTAGAAGCAAATTAAAGTAAATCCTAAATTCAGTTCCTAATTTTGTTTTTGAGGTATAGTCTGTAGGAAATTTTCGGAGCCTATTCCCTTCTTCTAGCCTTTTATGAGGTGTAAACAGAGTTCTTGAAAATGGCGAATTAAACTTAATATTATTATTATTTTATTTCAGAACCCGGCCACCAGGGGTCGTTTATCAAGGATATATATGGAGGAACTTGTTGTCTTTTCTATTTCCGGTACACATGTACCAGGAAGGAAAGGAAAGAAAAGACACGAAATACAAAAGGAGGGGAGTTCTTTAGTTAAAAATGTCTGCTCGGTGTGTGGAGGGTCTTCTCTTTGAACGCCGGCAGGGGGCTTGTCTCTCACACACCCAGAAGGAAGAGGACAGAAACAGAACATGAAGGAAAAATAGAAGACAGAAACTAATGTTCACAGGATAAATGCAATTATCTGCTGGATTAGTGTTCGTCTGATAGGCAATATGTTTCTATATCTAAAGTTTTGAGATTAGCAATTGTGTAAACATAAATATACGCACACATCTCCGCAGACACATGCATACAGATATACAAGCATACATACACACAAACATGCACACACATACAAATATATACCACTCTGTCAAGTTATATATAAATCGCGCGGTGCACAATAGTATGTATGTAGTTAGTTGAGACGGTAGTTAATGCATTTGTTTCTCTGCGCGCGTCTGTATTTTGAATTGCATATTTATTAATGGTGTGGTGAAAGACATTTGTAGGCACTTAAAATAGATATATCTCAGTTTATTCCCTTTAAATATGTGTTTAATTTGTGAATCCATATTATTTCTTATTGTTCTGCTAGGCTGAGTTGTAATGTCTTGCCACTTGTGATTTGAGATCGTTGTCCCTGGTCGCTAAGTTGTGGTTATTGAATTTTAAACTGAACGGTGTGACAGTCTCCCCGATATAACCACCCTCACTGTTATATGTAGCTCGTTAGACATATATATATATATATATATATATATATATATATATATATATATATATATATGTGTGTGTGTGTGTTTGTGTTTGTGTGTGTGTGTGTGTGTGTGATAAAAATCGAAACAAATTCAGCCGGGCTTATATAATAATTCTCAATAGTTAATAAAGCTATTTATATAATTAATTATATTCATACAGAAATGTATAAAACGCCGCTACACTGGCTTTCTATTTATTATTTTGCAATATGAACATCTAAGTGAAAGATAAGACGTTTACGCCTTATGAGATCTTAGTTTCAAATAGCTAATGATCGATAACATCGACATGCTAGTGTAGCAGATTTTTATACATGCCTGTATAAATAAAAAAATAATTATAATAAATAATAAATAATGAATATATATATATATATATATATATATATATATATATATATATATATATATATATATATATTCTTTCTGTAGCAGTCTGCTAGCGGAATCTAGGAAATGGCTTATGATCCCCACGCCAATTGTTTACGGCAGTTCAGCTGTAGTGAGGGTACCTCTCTTCGGGGCTAACCCACGACAAGTTTTTCTTTATATCCTCCCAACTCGATCTCTACTACGTAATCTCTCCTTCTTTCTTTGTTTAAAACCGCCATTTTAATTTCTGACTTTGCACTCCAGGTGCCTTCTTCTTCTGGCCTCGTGCATCTGACTCTTTTAAAGGTTACCGAGCCGTTTTTTCTACGACGTCGTACTCCGAAATGAACTCGTCGACCTCAGACACCTGGGCTCGTTCAAATGTCACCGATTCATTACCGTTGTTCATTTTTAGCCTAATTGACAATCTATCTGGTCTTCGGCTTTTCTTCATTATAGCGGGACCATGCACTTAGCCTCCCGCGTGACGTCGTATGCGTTATTACACAACATTTCGCATTATTATTTTACACACGCACACACACACGCACACACGCACATGTATATATATATATATATATATATATATATATATATATATATATATATATATATATATATATATAGCTTTCCTGTGAGAATATGATTGATGAGAGTTCAGTAAGTTTATCTGATCTGCATTTCTCGCAATTGTTCTGTCAGTTAAAACTGACGGTTCCCGTAGTACACATCCCGCGTGCGCTCTCAATGTGATCCCTTTCTTTCGCCATAAGTCTTCTGAAACTTGCAAACGAAAACTCGATGGAAAAAAAAAGTTCGTAGTGAACCAGCTGCACTAAAGGCGACGTTTAAGTGACTTTTGTGTATGCCACATAAAGCATACCTTGCCCATCAAACAAGCATTGGTTGACCAGATGCACCGTGTGCCACGTATCAAAGACATAGCGACCGCTAAATATCGGATACATGTTGAGAACAAATTAAAATGCACTCTCACCCCCACTGCCCGAAAATAGAAAACGAATATTCAACACTTCGTGTGTCATATAATTCAACGACTTTGCGCAGGACGAAGCTGATCTGTAAGTCGGTTGTTTTTGAGAAAATAAAATATGTAACCATAAAGTTGGGAACCAACGCCTCATTTCTACATCAGTTTCACATAAAAAAGAACATCCTAGACTACACTAAGTGACCGTAAAAAAAACAGCGACATCGCATAAAAACCGTAGAATACAGATATAAGGTTTTTATAAAATCTATAACGAATCCAAATACTTGGAAGATGAACATCTGAAATAGACAACGCATATATATATATATATATATATATATATATATATATATATATATATATATATATATATATTGTGCACGTATTGTATTAGTTTCCGTAGATGTAAATCCGTTGAAACTCCAGTGTTTATAAAAAGTGCTCAATAGCAAGTAGAGCTGTTCTTAAGTATAATTTTTTACTTAAACAAACATTATTGGTTACATATGTGCATACATGTTTCGGTTGTACTCTTCACAGAGAGTCAACCTCTTCAGACCAATGGAGAACAGAATATATATATATATATATATATATATATATATATATATATATATATATATTATTTTATTTTATTTTATTTTATATTTTATATTTGATATATTTGTTAAATTATATTATAATTTTGATTTTGATTCTTAACGGTCCTACTCACGTGACTTTCCAAATTTCAATCTTAAATACATTTTCTTTTCTCCCCATTTCATTCTTTCCAAATATGATCTCATGTTAAGATCGGATTCTAACTCTGCCTGATGAGATCTCAGTTTATAACAGCTGTTGATCGATAACATCGAAATGCAAGTGTCGCAGATTTTGTAAATGTCTGGGTAAATAAAAATAACTATATATATATATATATATATATATATATATATATATATAACTATATATATATACACTAGCTCTATATGCCAACACCTAAAAAAACATAATTGCACCCCCTCTCAATATAGAAACATCCTTGTTAACAATACCAAAATGATACACCACGATACCAATACTAAAAAATTAAAAATACTCGAAGCCCTCTACATAAAAACTAAACATCCCACAATTAATAATGTCAATTATGAAACTAGTCGCAACATTTTAAAGTGTCTAGCATAATAATTAACATTACCAAATTCTTAGCCATTAGGTAGTTATGCGTTTGAATTGTATGCACTTTCTTTAACGTCATCAATTTCTTAACGGTTTAAACAGTCAAACTTTTAAATCTCTCATATGTAGAACGCCATCACGCTCTCATGTACATTTCAACTTTACAGACGCTTTTTCAAGTAATAAACTACTTTCCGTTATAATTCAAAAATGATCACAACAGTAAAGTCATAATTCGTAATAACACTAAAACTAATACCGCCTGAAGATGATTTGACGATTCAAATCGAAAGTACTTGCAAAAAAAAAGAGAATAGAACAAGAAACCCATGGATCATATTTACATCAATTTGATCGAAACATTAGATGGACAATTCGGAAAATTGAAAAAATAAAAAAAGTCGCATCAAACAAAACCACTCCGTGTTATTTAATAATGTTTGCCTTAATGAAAATATGCTGCCTAAATACACACACACAATATATATATATATATATATATATATATATATATACAGGGTGGGCCAAAATAAGGGTCCTATCTTTAAATTTGAATAACTTCCACAAAATGAAAGTTAAACTCACCAAACTTTATGTGTGTGTAGACTGACCCTTCCGAGATGTTTTGAAATAAACAAAATAAATTTTAGCCGAAAAACACTTCTTAAAACTTACAAAAACTAAAGTATTGTTTTTTACACTGTTTTGAGTTTTTTAAGCAAAAATAGTGTTTTCTAAATGAGGGTACGTTCCTTAGGGCTAATACGGCTCATGCTTGCTTCGGAAGGGGTCCTTTACTTATTCTAAAAAAAAAAAATTAAAAAATCAATAAATAAAAAAGTTATGAATTTTTAAAAATAGGACTCTTATTTTTGCCCACCCTGTATATATATATATATATATATATATATATATATATGCGTTTTCATTTACATACTGTTAAATAAAAATAAACTACTGTAAGTAAAAGTAAGACACTAATGAACACATCAATTCATTGACTGAATTTCTAATCAGCAAGTTTACAGATTTCTATCATTAATCATTGATCAATAATCATTGATCATTAGAAGGTGTGATCGATTCAATGCTTGCTTATCGCATTTACTCTTGCAACTCTTTATACAGATTGCCAAACTCACATTTCATGCGTAAAGACCTAACATTCTGTTTCAACTTTCGTCCTAAAACAGTAAGATTTCATAGGAATAATACCCTCTACTTATGCATATTTCCTTCATCGGATTATATATATATATATATATATATATATATATATATATATATATATATATATATATATATATATATATATACATGTCCTTTTTTTATAAAGGCGTCCCTAGGGCTTAATGAAACAACCCACATGTTAACATTTGACTTTAATGAGATTCAAACTATAAGTAAATATCATAAAACTTTACAAATTGTTAACATTTGAGAATATAATGATCATTTTAACACCCTAAAATATGGGCTTGAATCTACAAAATTTAAACTTTCCCAGGCCCATATTTTCAGTAGTGTTAGTTCTATCGCAACTCTGATTGCTTTAAAATGGGTTTATGGTTAGTGTTAGGGTTGGGGTTATGGTTAGGGTTAGAACATCTTAGTAGTATTAGCTGTTATTGGGTAGATATGAATCTAAACACACACAAACATACACACACATATGTATATATATATATATATATATATATATATATATATATATATAGAGAGAGAGAGAGAGAGAGAGAGAGAGAGAGAAAAAAAGATAGATAGATAGATAAATAGATAGTGATCCAGGTAAAGTAAACATTCACAAGATAAGCATCTAAAAGATTTCAACTGGGTTTATTAAAAGTGCTCAATATCAAATAGAGCTTATACATCTATGATTTTTGTTACAGACATGTACAAAATCTGCGACACTGGCATGTCGATTTTATCGATCAACAGGTGTTAGAAACTGACATCTCATCAGGCAGATTGAAAATCCGATGCTTAATTCAGATCAGATTTGGAAAGAACCCATGCCAGTGTCTCAGATTTTGTATATGTCTGTATGAATAATGTATATATATATATATATATATATATATATATATATATATATATATATATATATATATATATATGTTTGGGCAGCATTTTCTCCTTGATACATGTTTTATTAAACAAATGCAAAAATGCCAGTTTGATCCTTTTCTGATCCAATATTTCTAGACATTTTTTCAACAGGAGAAATATGTTTATATATGAAACTTTTTTATTGTTTTTTATTATTTGTTGGTCTACTTTATAATTAAGGTGCATCTGGTTACAGTTGAATAAACTGATATTTTTATATTATTCTTATAAATTAGGGGTTGCTTAATGTCAGCAAGTGCCGTATAGAATATGTTGCTAGTAGATAAGTTGCGTTTGGCTCGGTAATTGACGTTTTTACTACGACAATTTTGTACCTGTTAAGGCATTCGCTTTTAAAGTTACCATATATTATAATATATATATAAAACAGCTCGCTTATTAATACACATCACCAAAGCCTTATTCATTCGAGAACGTCAACCCGCTGCCATCCAAGCGCGATAAACGGAGGAGAGGGTATATTAAAATGGTTTTTAAAGGGTCTTAATCGACTTTCCTAATATATTCACTGGGTTTAATTATGTAACCTAATCACCTGCCTGGCGATGACTTATTCAAGCTGAAAACGTTTGAAAATATGGCGAATTCTTATTTACTCTGAAGCACAACATTAGATCGTTTGACCCCACTCGAAAAATTGGATAGAAAAGAGAAGGAACTGGAACTTTTACTTCTGTTTAATCAAACAGATCTATCTATGTATATATCTATCTATCTATCTATGTCTGTCTGTTTGTCTGTCTGTCTGTCTCTCTCTCTCTCTCTCTCTCTCTCTCTCTCTCTCTATATATATATATATATATATATATATATATATATATATATATATATATATGAGAAAGGAAGGGTTAGAGTAATCCGACGTAATGGGAAATTAAAAAGGAAAACCCAAGAGATATGTTTTATATATTCATCAACGTTTTGTGTTTATTGTAAGACTTCCTCAAGATAATGATGTTAAGAAAATTGCATGACATTTTTTTTAAAATTATCATCCTGAGGAAGTCTTACAATAAAGACGAAACGTTGATGAATGTATATAACTTTTATTTCTATAATTACATTTATTATCGTGTATGCTACTTACGTTGTTTGTATAATTAGTATTTGTCTATTGTGACCGTTGATAATTTTTTCTCAATTATTAGTGCAACTATAACTAAGTTTAATTGTGTTTTTGTTAAAGACTTTATGCAGTAGGTTATTATTTGGAAAATGTCTATTTAACACGTTAAGACACATATGCCCAATGTTTTATTTAACTGGTATTTTTTATTATCTCTGAGGATCCTAATGTATTGGAAATTTAAAATCCCTCTGTTGTATAGTTACTGAAGATAAAACGGATCTAAAATAAAAGCAAAAAGTATTAATTGACACTGTTTTGTACCTGTTGGAATCGAAATTTATTTATACATATATGTGCATGTGTTTTCCTCTCGTGTATAAATGACTAAAAGTCTTGCTTTATATAAATATATATCGAGAGAGATTGTCGCCTCTTACCACTTTTAGCTTTTCTCTCTTGAAATAGCCCATGTAATATTTGGGCGAAACGTTGAGTTCTACGTCTTACGCTTGTCCATATAAACTCTCTCTATCTCTCTCTCTCTCTCTCTCTCTCTCTCTCTCTCTATATATATATATATATATATATATATATATATATATATATATATATATATATTACATGTTTACAATAGAACTACTTTCCAGTATTTATTCCAATATTACTCCATACATAATTAATAAATTATTGAAGAACGCTTGCATGTGTGTAGGTATCTAACACACTTCCGTATTATTATAATATGTGCACATCTACATATGTGTATATATACATACATAAATGTATGTATAATGTTTGTTTATATATATTTTATTTTGTATGTACATAGATGTGATTGATTCTATTCATAAGGAAATTCATTTCAAATTAGGTTAGTCGTTTGTTATGTGTAACTTTATATGCGTTTCTTTTTATATTATGAGAAACGTGTTTGTCTACCTGTAACGTAGTCTCTGTTTGTATTTCTTCAAAATATAATTAATCAGATATATAACTTTTATTTCTGTGTAGTCCCTTGTTGAACTTTACCACAGGGAAATGGGATTAAAAAGTAAGAAATTACCTTGCATCGATCGCTTTACACAATGTCTGAGACCTCATCTACCTGCAGACATGGACACTCATTTTTAAATCTATCAATCTATATTATAATTAATCTTGGTTTACATATTTGTCCTTTGTGTCACTGTATAAGACGAATTTAAATTCAGAAATGTAAATTCTAGCATAATTGTAAAAGATTACATACAGCAGTCACGAAAATATGTATTCCGGTGACAATAGACTGAAAAAGGTTATGCTGTCATAGCCTTATCAGGGGAAATGAGATTACAAACTATCAAATTACCCACCATCGACCCCTTACTCCTCATCTACCTGCAGACATAGACACCTATTTTTAAAGCTATCAATTTATAGTATAATTAATCATTGTTTACATGGTTGCCCCTTAAAGGCTCCAAAACTATATGCGAATGGTACTAGGTTTGGCACAAAGAATCCTTAATATAAAAATCTTCCATACAGAACAAGAATACAAATTACAATTAGATTTAAACGTAGATTTTATTTAGCTTGAGAATTTTACAAAAAAATAACATAATAGTAAATTTTCTTTATAAAATTATATATGGCACAAGGCCGATATTGAGTGGATTAGTTGGTATTCCGCTGTCGTTCTCTTTGTCTATTATCTTAACTAGTTTCAGTCACTAAAATACCACATTCACTCTATCGGTAAACCCTACTTAACATTATCTACAATTGTTTGACGTCTTTTATTTACAAGAAATATACGTAATAATACATCGGTTGGGGGGGGGCTAAAAAAGGACACGAAGATTGCTTGACTTAAACGAAGATATAGAATAACAAATATTCACAGAAAAAAATACTCAATGCTGGGGTAAAACCGAAACGATCCCTATATAGCACAGGTAGCAAAGGTTATATATATATATATATATATTTATCATTTGTCTTCTAATGAAGTGGGCCCTGTGCAAGCGTAAATAATTTCCTCTCATAAAAGAAAACAATGTTTATCCTCTTATCTCAATACAATTGAAATATTTTTCTCTTCAGCGTGTCTTGCTGTTTTTTACCCTTTTTGGCATTGCGTCGTCTACATTACTACAGTATTCGCATTAATTCCGATTTGGTATCTTTACGAATATCAATTGTTTATCAAATTTCCAATAACTTAACCGACCTAATTTGAACATTTAATTACTTTTAATTGCCCATTGTCTGTTGACTTACGTTATAATCCAAATAAATTCTAATTAAATTGCTTCTTGATGATTCTCTCGTCTTTTTTTCTTTTTCATTGTTTCAAGTCTTCGTGTGTAATTTATGCTAAAGTATCTGTCTACCCGTATATCGAGCAATATTGCCCTTAAGAATTAAGATCTATCTAAGGGTGATCAACCTATAATGTAATTGGAAATTGGATACATTGTAATGCATGAATGTGCAACTGTGTTTGTTAAGTTTGCAGGAAAGTCAATGTTTAACAATTATATCGCGTTGATTATTGAAGTTAATCAGGCCCTTGTACAAACATACACATATTCAACAATCGCTAATAATAATTTTACGTATCCTAAATCTGCTATTGCAGGTGACGCCGAATTAAGCACATATATTACATTATTTATATTCTTCATAATCCATAAAAAAATAATCAGAAGTCAGAATTTTCACTGAAGATTTGTGTCTCCTGTCGATCCCAAAGAGACATAATGCAATTAAAATAGGGTGGATTATTTTAGAACATTTACAGATGACACTAAAAAGTTCATATTTACATGAATCTACAAATAATTTGTTAGATGACTTTGTAGCGAATAGATATATATATCCTGTGTAATCAATTGAAGTCAGTCCGTTTGTTGACTTTCATCATCTATATTGTGTAGAACCGTATGCCCGTACATCGACAACAGTCGCCGATCCCAACGCTCTGTGCCGCTCTGTTCGTCTTCATCTTTTTGAGCAAAGAGAATCTACTTACAGAAGAAATATGTAACTTGTTCAAAATTTAAGAATTTGGTTGTTGAGGCGTTTACAATCACTTTTTAATCTGCATTTGGAATATATCTTTCTGGCAACAGATTTACTGGGTTTTTTTAGGTTTGGGAAAGTTATATATTGTATTCCATCTGATAAGTCACGTATTTTTTTGTCAATGACCTTTAACATCGGATCTGAATCCCTTACATTTTCCTAACTGAAACTCCTATTTATCTGCGTCCCACAAAGTAAAATGTGACACAAGGTCGGAAAGTGGGAATTTGCACTCTAGAGTAAGAGTACGGAGTTTCTTAAAAAATTGGCCGGGCAGGGCGCCTCAGACAGTAAGCAATAAACTTACTCTTCCCCAAAGAGGGGAGGCAAAGCCTGGGAGAGGGTTAACCTCCCAGACCGGCGTAAACCAAGACCAGAAGGCCAAGACAATACCAGTATGGGGTGCAGTATCCATCGGAACAGATACTACACTTTGATCTTAACCAAAAGGCCAAGAGAGCGACCAAACTGAAAGTGTTTCATTATTCGACTTTCTGGAAATCTTTCTGCTATATTTGTTTAACATTCATAATATCCTGAATGCACCTTTTGGGGACGTGTTACATTTTACCATTGAAGTTTATTATATTTGCTCAAAACCATTCTATATTTTTGTATATTTTTAATATTTTCTAATATGTGCTAACAGTAATATAATTTACTCTTTCATCCCTGTGATCTCCTCTGATGATAAAAGCTGACATTTTTGAAAATCTATGGGTTAAGGAAAATGAAACAGAGTGTATTCATATATTCCTTGTTTAAAGAACTTGATGATTCAATAAATATTGTTCTTTTTCAGTTGTTATTCTTATCACTCATTTCATTTATGTACATATATATATATATATATATATATATCAATAAAACGTGCGTAAATATTATATTTTTCTCAATCAAGTGTATAAATATACATCAACGGATAAAATCTTTGTTTGATGGATCTATAGCGCATAAATGTTTTGGTAACATCAATGAATATATATATATATATATATATATATATATATATATATATATATATATATATATATATATATGAAGAAAAATGGGGGTAAAATTATTTGACTTAATGTAAAATAAAAAAGGAAACCCAAAAACTATGTGATTTACGTATTAATCAACGTTTCGTCTTTATTGAAAGACTTCCTCGGGATAGAGGAAAGCAATTTAGAAAAATTATACGGAATATTAATTTTGATTTGTCAGAAAGTGTCCAAACTTCGGCATGGTTGTTGACGTGAAAGTTCATATTTTTAAACACCTTTTAAAGAATTTATTAATAATAATTAAGGCTAAAAGCCTTGAGATCATGTTTAGATGCGATATTTATTTATTAATAAAAGTAAATAAACACAGAACAGATTTATTTTATTTTCAAAGTAAAAATGAAAAAAATATCTGTACTGATTTTATTTTTATTCTAAACATGCTTTCAAGGCTTTTAGCTTCACTTATTTTAATTATATATATATATATATATATATATATATATATATATATATATATATTATACAAGGTGAATGTTATAATAAGTCATATTAATTAAAGACTGTTACTTGTTGACTCTTTAGTTTGAGCTACACCAGCAAGTGCTTCTTAGAGCGACAAATAGGAAAGTGATAAGAGAAAAAAGCTTCATTTTTATTTTTGTTATTCTAGTGACGTCAAGATGATAGCATTTATTTATGACAGGACCAAGCGATGTTTATCTGTTAAGTTATAGACGTTTATCTTTATTTGCCTTTGTTCTCTGGCAAAGCCGGGGTGTCGGCCAATCAACGCCATCTTTTCGCCCGAGAGAAATACTTTCTTCAGGAATTTAGATGGTTTCGCCAACCCACACATACACAGAAACGAACATACGCACAAAAAACACGAAGAAACCGTCTTTCTTTACATTATAAATTTTAGATTATGAACAACATTTACTGTTTTATTATATATTAGCAGGGCTACCCGATGTTATGATTATTCTTGGCCTTTTGGTTAAGATCAAAGTGTAGTATCTGTTCCGATGGATACTGCACCCCATAGACTGGTATTGTCTTGGCCTTTGGGGCTTGATTTACGCCGGTCTATGGGTTTGTCCTGTGTAGTTCTAGGAGGTCCACCCTCCCAGGCTTCGCCTCCCCTCTTTGGGGAGGAGTAAGTTTATTGCTTACTGCATGAGGCGCCCCTACCGGGGAATGCCGACGGAGCTGCCCAGGCAATTTTTAAACCCCACTTTCCCGACCCGACCTTGGGTCACATCATACTTGTGGGAGTTAGAATAAAACTGGCCTTGTGCCTAACTCCAGGAGAGGAGTAAATCAATACCCGATGTTGCCCAACTATTTATATAATAATAAGCTAAGCCAATTTTGTATGTGTGTACGTACGTTATCACACTCCAGCGTTTTTATTTAAGATGGGATCGTTCGATCGTCGAAGATAGCATGCAAAACACGTGTTGTTTAAAATTTCACTTGATGTCGCTGCCGAATGCTAAACTCGAACTAAAAAATACACTTTCTAGGCCTCCGGACTAAGATCAAAGTGTGCTAGCTGTTCTGCCCAGAGATGGTACAATAATATCGTGTTGTTTCCTATAAGGGTGTTTGAGATACCCGCATAACCGAATATATTCTAAAACTACTAGAGTACTTTGAGAAGTATGTTTCCGTTTGAACGACGATGGTACAATAATATTGAAAGGTCTGCGTTCGTGCAGGACTTTAATAGAATGCTCGATAGCAATATGCAACAGATAAACGATTCGATTGTGGAATTTCCACGGGTCTCGCTAGTTATATATAATAAAAACCAGTAACACATAAAAAAAATGTTGCATCGTTAACATAAGAAAAGGTATCGGAAAAATCCATAAACAAGTTCCATCTTTAATAATGAGAAAATTCAGGATAACTTATAAACGATTTAATTCATTCACTACGTATTTACCTATTACTAATGGAGATAAGAACATTCAAGATAACTTATTAACAATGTAATTTATTCACTACGTATTTACCTATCACTAATGGAGATTTGCTATCTGAAGCTGAAACTGTATAATTACTACTAATTAATGATTAATTCAATCTACTATACTACTGCAAGCTAATATACTATATTTCAATGCTCAGTTTAAGGAGCTAGTATATGTCCTGTTAACATGATTAAATCCTTCCAGGTATTAACTCCCTTTTTGGGGGGTTAGTATCTGTCTTGTTTATAGAAGACCATCTTCCCAGGCATTACTTTTTCATTTTGGTAGGAAGAAAGTACAGTAGTATCTATCCTGTTATCATAAGACCATCTTCTCAAGCATTACCGCCTAATTTCTTAAGGGGTGTTAGTGTAGTATATGTCCTATTGTCATGAGACCATCCGCCCAAGCATTACCTCTGTAGCAGCGGTTTTTTTTCATAAACTGCCTGTTTGGAGCCACCTTGACCCCATATAAGACCAGAATTTTTCTTCAACGGAATGTTTAGCCCAAATCGACTACAAAGCTAAGATCGACATTCCTCCAGCTTTGCAATACTGAGAACGCATTTACTAAACTCACTCACACATAGCCACACTGACACAAACGCACACACATACACAATGCATTAACTATTTCACTGTCTTACGCATACGCACACTAAAGGCGACACACACACACTGCTAAAAGCCCCTTTTGATGTCGTCTGCTGATTGAAAATAAATTTATAAAGTAAACCATTTTAATACTTCATACATTTCTCCCTGAATTTTCTGATATGAAAACAAATTGTTATTGACTCTATTTAATAACTTTCAATTAAATGTTATTTATGTAATTGAGTGAGGAAGTTTTCAGACTCGTGGATAATTCACAGCTCTGAAATTATTGACTCAGGCTTCCTTAATATCTCAACTAATGAACTCCCCTTGTTCGGCAAGGACACTCAAATATAAACAATTATTCTGTGTTCCTATCTGTGTAGACTTCCATTTTGAACATATATAATTTATCTCTTTTGTACTTTTTATTTTGTGCGATTATTATAACATTTCTCTCGCTCTCTCACACATTTGAATATTACTTAAAACTGTTTTCTTTAAAATGTATCTATAGAAATGGTGTTTCCCAAAATCTTCCTCCCCAAAACTGGAATCCTAAAATAGGTCCTCCAACCCTCCTCCGTTTTGTTTTATGTTTTTTTTCGGGGGGAGAGGGTAGTGTAGTATCTATCCTGTTGCCATGAGGCCATTCTCTTAGGTATTACCTCCTCTTTTGTGGGGACGGTGTCGGACATGTTCTGTTTTCATGACATCATCTTCCCAGGAATTACCTCCTCTATTTTAGGAGTGGTAGTGTAGTATCTGTTCATCTGTTCTATAATTTTGATGACGTCTTCCCCTTTTTGCGTAAGAAATGTGAGGTAATGTAGTATATGTGCTGGAAACCTCCTTGTTCATGCTGAATGGTTGACCAAACGGGTCCTTTTTTCTAGTAATATATAAATGATATAGATCAGTATTTTTTTTTAAGATATTCATAAACTTCTGCAAGATGTTTTTTCCAGGACCGTTATCAGATAAGAACACGTTAAATCCGAACAAATAGACTGCTATATACTTTCAGTAAGACGCAGGCTGAAGAAGAAGAAAAAACGCAAAAGTTATTAAACTTAACGTGCCAATAGACACTGTTCGTATTTAACCGGTATAATAAACGTGCCAAAAATATTTATAAAAGAAAGAAAAAAAGGAAACGGAAAACCTATTAAGTTATGTAAATAACGTTAGTACATTAAATGCCTTTAAAGAGCATACAGCCTATATAAGTTTGTTTTGACTACAAATATCAGTTTAACGCTTTCAACTTTGTATATTTTTCGATGCGTCCCACGCATCCCTATATAAGGTTTAGTCCGTCTGTGGGGTTGTCTGTTTGTTTTGCATGCTTCAATTTGATTTAGTAATAGAATATTTATCTCTATAAAGGTAGGTGACTGGGGTAAGTTACATAATCACCTCGCTGCGCTAAGTTTGATTCCAGTTGGCTTCATAGCAACACATTCATTTATGCATATTAGCAACCTCAACGTGGTCTCTCCTGTAATAATTAGATCGTTATACGAATAATGGCCGCCTAAAGCGCTGAGTTCTAAAAACTCATTAAAAAACAGAATTTGTAGTTTATTTTTGCTAACTTTAACATAAATAATAATTGATGTGTTCTTAATAATAATCTTTAACTTTTTTTTAGATAGAAAGTATTTTTGAAGCATAGTAGACTCTCAATAATGAACATGTCAAAACATGATTTTAGAATTCTTATGTTGCAGGAGTTCAAACGTGGGTACAATGCCTCCGAAACTTCTGACAATAACAATAGAGCATGGGGAGATGAATCTACAAGCGATCGGACAGTACGATGGTGGTTCTCAGAAATTCAGTAGTTGAGATGAGAGCCTTGAAGATGAAGAAGGTAGAGGACGGCCGTGTTCTCTTGACAATGAATAATTGCAAGCACTTGTTGAGGTAATCCACGTCAAAGTTTCGAATAAATGTCTCAGATACTTGCTGTCAGCACTGCAACAGTTTCACGTCATTTATAGAGTATTGGAAAGGTGAAAATAATCATGAATAAATGTATATCTTTGAAATCGACCGTTATTTTTGTACCTACTTAATACTTAAATCTAGAAACAATCTGGCAAACGAATGTCAACACCAGAATCGAGCCAGTCAAAAACGTTGCACCATGCTAATTAATACGAACTTACTTTACTTTTTTTTATCTCTGTTCGTCAGTCAGATTTGTGGGGTAGGGGGCGAAATTCTTGGGGGTTATGTGATACAGATTCTAATAATTCTACAAACTGTATTCATTAAAAAATCTCTTAACTGGAGCTTAACTCTACAGAATTAACAGTAGTCCATAACTTCAAACGTGTGGTCTGTATTCGCCTACATATTCTATTGCACTGATGTTCCAAGTATTGTTTAGTCGCTGTCTCTGATTGTTAGTGTATCGGATTATCATGAAGCCGTCCAGGGACAACTATTTATAAAGGCCTGAAAAATGTCTTTAATCGATCATCATCAAAGAAGAGCACGCCAAACGACGCGGAACAAATATACAACATGTAAAGTCTGTTATTTTATTTATTTTTAAAATTTTGTTTATTATTGATATAGTTCACCCCGAACAAGGCAGGCCGCCACTATAGACGTAAGGGGCAACTGAGAAAAAGGGTGAGAGTTTTTTTTAATTAGGAGCTATGCAGCGAGAGGTCTGTTTACATTAGTTTTAAATTTCTGCATGTCAGTACCGTCATGAAAACAGGGAGCGGGAAGGGAGTTCCAGAGTTCAGCAGCACGGGGAAAGAAGCTGTTGGAGTAGAAAGCTCTTCGGCATCTGGGGACCTCCACACTGAATAGATGGGATTTGGCAGATTGTCGGGTTGGTCTAGTGAATCTACGTTGTGGGGTCACCAGAGCAGTAAGTTCATCAGAGCACAATCCATTGAAGTACTTGTAAAACAAACACAAAGAAGCAATACTGCGGCGATGGGACAGGGGCTGGAGCTTCGTGGATAGTGAGGGACCTATTAAGTTGGCGACTCTTTTTTGGACCTTGCCTAAGAAGGAGAGACTACTGGATGATGACCCAGCCCAGATGTGTCAAAAATACTTCATGTATGTATGAATCCCCGTGAAGAAAGAATAAGAATAGATATTCAAAAGACGCGTTCGTTTAACTTCCGCGTTTAACACGAAACGTGTTATTTCAAACGTGACAGACAGACACACAAAACATTTCGAACTTAAGCGTGACAGACCAACTAAAAGTTTGTATGAAACAAAATCGTGACAGATCGATGAAAATGAATGTTTCAAACAAAAGCGTGCCAAGCTTCTTTCCTCGGAAGGCTTGCCTTTGGAATTCTTTTTCTGCTCTCTGTTTCCCCGACTCTACCAACACGCATACATTTACATGTAACGTAATAAAACATCTAGCTGCATAACTCCCCGCTAAGGATGTTCCCTATAAATCTTGTCCTTAATTAACAGTAGCCTATTACGTCTCAGTAGCAATATGACTTGTTTGGGGTGAATTTGTATGTTTGTATTTTAAATTTTCTTACCTTCTTTTTTGTTTTTGTCAATATTAATAGAGCATGGGGAGATGAAGTTGGGGACGGCGCATCCTGAATACCAGGCATTCCCTTGCTATTTAAGAGGCTCCAACCGTTTCTTTAAGCGCAATTGCGTGTATCTCTTTTGCACTTGGTTCACAGGGTATATTCGTCAGGTAATTGTTTTAATTATTTTTCATGAGCCCAGTTGCTCCTATAATTACTGGGATGATGGAGATCATCCTAAGATTACAGTTTCTTTTCATGTCGTATATAAGACCTTGATATTTCTGTATCTTCTCCTTCTCAGCTCGGTTTAAACTAGCATCGTTAGGGACACCGAATCAAGGGAGGCGCGATAGCGCGCTATCCCTTAATAGACTTAAAAAACGACCTATGCTAGAAATCTCATTTCTTTGATCAATCATCACTCAAAAACCAATAAACCAAATTATTTAAAACTTTGCACAAAATGTTCATTTGATAGGTTCTATAAGTTTGTAGAATTTCAGCATCATTAGTCAAGGCAACCCAGAGATCCAGAAAGGTCAGGAGTGATTTTGTGTTATCCGTGTGTACGTACGTACGTGTGTACCACCCTGTATCTCATCAACTATTTGATGGATTCAGCTGATTTTTGGCAGAGATAGAGGTTCTAGGGTCTAGTTGATGACATTTAAATTTCAGTTTACCATATACCTTAGTTTTCCAGAAAATTAAAAAAAAACTTTAAAATTACCATTGTCGTGAAGCATAGCCTTTACAAAAGTAGTGACATTCCATGATAAATGCCAGTATACTGAAATCATGTGCCCTTAATAAGATTAAGATGAAAATTCATATACACTAAATGTACAAAAGCAAGGACATTCCCAAATTTTTACACTTTTATTGTCATTAAGGGCATGACTACATATCAACCAAGCCATTTTATTATAACATCACTACAGTATAACTCTCTATGCATGAGTGGATGAAGTGTGTGAGGTGCGCTGAAGAAAAATTCCTACCAGTAAAATACATAGCCCTGTTGTGCTCGCATACCCTTAATGACAATAAAAGTGTAAAAATTTGGGAATTTCCTTGCTTTTGTACATTTAGTGTATATGAATTTTCATCTTAACCCTATTAAGGGCACATGATTTCAGTATACTGGCATTTTGCATGGAATTCAACTAGAGTTGCTACTTTCTCTCTTTTTTTCATTTTTTTTAATGTTCGTCTGTTTTTCATGGTTAAAATCTCATTTAAATCGAGGTTAAAATAAATGAGTACAAATTCAGACTCTCTTTAATGGCTCGTTTTAAACCAGCAAAAGACATGGCCACAAAACATTCTAATGCAATCAAAAATATACAGCTATGGAGAAAGAAATGAGAAAAAAAAACGCTTACACGACTGAAGTTATGGGATAAAAATTGTTTTAATTATGTAGATGTAAGTCGATATATGGAGTACTGTTGTCACATTTGGTGCTGGTGAATCTCTGTCCCATTTGAGGGTTCTTGATAAGGTGCAGAAACGTATCTGTAATTTATTACTGCTACCCTTTCTTTTTTTATGCACCCTCAATCTCACAGCCGTGATGTTGCTAGTCTCAGTTTTTTCTATAAATACTATTATGGCGTGTGCTCTTCAGAATTATGTGATCTATTCCCTGCTTCTTTTGTTCCAGCTCGTTTGACTCGTGGGTCTAGTGGTCTTCATCAATTCGCTATTTTGATATCTTATCATAATACAGCTTCCTATTCCAGTAGCTTCTTTCCAAGAACTGCAGACTTGTGGAACTCTCTTTCTGCTTACTGTTTTCCTCCTACCCATAGCGTTCGTCTTTTCAAGACTAATGCCAATATGGATCTGTCTTTGCGATAATCACATTTAATTCTTGTTATCTCCTTACATCAAGCGGTTTCATGCCTTGCTTGAAACGATCTCCATTTTAAAATGTCTCCATTAAAGGGGTATACAGCGTCAACATCGTTATATTTAATTTAGTGTAATTTAAATATTGTTCAATCCTATTAGTATTTGAGATGATAGCACCGGGTCTCATGCTCATTCGGGGTACTCTTTACATGAAAAAGGATAATATCACCATACTACAATAATATAAAAAGCAACTCATCGAAATAAAAGTAATAGACCTATAGTAGGACTCAATATCTATTCTGAGAGAGCTATATAAACAACAAGCTGCATCTACATGGCGTTGTTTGGGAGAATTTTCTATGTACGAACGAGTTACCTCTTATCTAGATCCAAAGGCTTCCAGAGTATAAGGGTTGCTGAGTTTATAAGGTGGACGATGAGGCAACGCCATGAGGATTGGAAACGATGCCTGAAAATGGGCAGAATTTGATTATATAAAAAAAGGCAGCCCAACAAGTATTTGTAAACATTGGACTTGAAAATGACCATGTTGTACTAGGCTGGGAAGCAGCCCAGTAGTATGGTTTTCCACAGACGGGTAGTTTTTAGTAACAATTTTTACTCATGTTGAGTTCTAGGCATACAGAGGCAGAAAGAAAAAAATATGTTCAGTGGTTGTAGCTAGACGAGTTCTTGATGTGAATGTTTTACAAGGGGTTTATTACTTTGATTTTTGTTCACGAAGAGAAAAAA
Organism: Sepiola atlantica; assembly: GCA_963556195.1. NCBI lineage: Eukaryota > Metazoa > Mollusca > Cephalopoda > Sepiida > Sepiolidae > Sepiola > Sepiola atlantica. The sequence goes on from OY744533.1 coordinate 79,764,990, forward strand.
TAGAATTGAAATAAATGTGTAATACCAGGACAAGTGTTTAGTTTAACTTAAAACAATTAATTCTTAAATTTATAAATAAAAAAAAGAAACTGAAAGGCATGTGTATGCTGGTAAAGTTTTACCAACTAATTAATTTATTTAGTTATTTTTTAGTTAGAACTTTCTTCAAAAACCATTGTAAACTTGAATTAACCCCAAACAAGGCACATCCCCAATCAAACGCAAGTAGCCCCTACTGTAGGTTAGGACCAGAAATTATAGGAGGCAGGCTAAGCGAGAAGATGTGAAGCGAGATAGTAGTTCACATTACATTTAAATTTCTGCATATATTAATTTGTGAAATTTAAATTAATTTTATTAACGTATATTTCGGTTATGAGATTAATTGAATATAATTGTTTAAAATTACACCCTACTTTGAATGATGAAGTCACATTTTTTTAAATGGTTTTCATTGTTATACTGAAGAAATATATGAATTGTTTGCCAAGAAACACCGTTTTTAAGCAAAGTTCAAGGTTTATGTGTCATTTGTGCCGATAAAGGGGAGATAAAATTATTTAACGAAGAAGAAACAAAATCTAAATTGAAATGAATTTTTAACTTAAAAATTGTTTTTTTTATCAGAGGCAATGGTATATTGGTTTACTGCTAAGAAATAAATTGTTCTTCCAAATGCTAAAAACAACCGTATGAAAAAGTTTCATTGAAATAAATGTGTAAAAGATGTTGATTTATTTCCGAGGTTTTTTTAACGACAAAATAAACATGATACGATATCGAATATAGTTTTAAACATCTGTTGCATACTGGGCTTTCCCCTTTCTACATCGGATTACGATATCATTTAGTCAGTACATTGATTAAATAAATTTCTTAAAATTATAATAAAGATGTGTATTTTGCTTACGATATCATTTAGTCAGTACATTGATTAAATAAATTTCTTAAAAGTATAATAAAGATGTGTATTTTACTTGAAGCATTGAGTGTACTATTATATAGAGAAGTATTAGAAGGCTATCACGATGCAAGAAATGCAAATATGTCGGTGTTGAGAAGGAAGACAGGAACAAGTATTTTTTAGTTGTGTATAGTATATCTCACTTGACAATTAAACTCTTCTACACATTGATCTAATATGTGTGAGAGTGTTCCACGATATATTTCAAAGAAAGATCTCTTTATACAAATGGTGCGTGTTTAAAATCTCTTGAAATCCGTGTGAACCTTTACTGTTGCTTAATTTTTATACTGCAGTAAATATCAATATCGCCAGCAGCAAATGGAGGAAAAGTAAAAAAAAAAAAATTTTTAATTTTATTTAAGTTATTAAATAGTTATTATTATTTAAATTAAATTATTAGTCTATATACTAAGTGTGTAATTTAATTCATTTTTTATATTATCTATTCAATATTTCATATTATGGGGGAGGAGTATAATCAAAATCATATACTACGTCTGTTATTCTATTTATATTGCGATTATTTTTTATATGATTTTAATAGTTGTTTAATTTTTTTTTAAAGTATTTCTTTGTATCCAACAGTAATTGTGTGTTATTTCGTGCCACCGCAAAAGTCAACGTGACCTGCAGCAAGTGAAAAAAAATTAATTATTTTCAATTAATAAATGATTCTTGTTACATTTATTTTTAACTGTTATTTTGATGTACTTTTAAATTAGTTAATGTGTTAATTTTATTTCAGTAAATTGTTTTTAGCAAAATTTAAAAAATTAATTTTTAATTTTTTTTTTCGATAATTAACAATCATAAAATATTTTGTCGGTTATCTAATCTATAAAACGGTGGTATTTTATCAATATATATATATATATATATATATATAGACATCATTAATTTAAACTATTATCTATCTTCTTTTCTTTAAAACACAATAAACATTATTAGCATTTTGTATTTTTTTAAATTATATTTACTTACTTTTCACTTAATTTTTCTTATATTAATTTCTTTATTTTATCTTTATCTATTTATCATTTTTTTTCCGTGATTCATATTATACTGTGAATATTTTAAATATTCCATTTGGAATGTAATTTGCTGTTCTTAGGGTATTCCACGGCCATACATTTTTAGGCTGTCTGAGGGAAAAAAATATGTTTTTTCATGTTGACAGGTTTTGTCTCCAGTATTGTCTGACTATATGATTTTTTTTCAGATAATACTAGACCTGATGTTTTATTTAAGGATCTTCTGTATGTGATGTTATAAAGGACGCTTACGAAGAGACGATTGGGAGTCTTCAAAACAATAAGACTAAATAAAATGTTTCAAAATTGTCTTGGAAACGATCGTACGCCATATAATTCGTTGGGTTTGAATACTTTGGAACAATCTTCAAATTTTGTTGATCTCAACTTTCCTTATATATATATATATATATATATATATATATATATATATATATATATATATATATATATATATGTTAATTTTGAAAGAAGGTAAGTGTTATTATATTCCATTATAATTAATATTATTATCATTATTATTATTACTAGCGGGACCCGCGTAAATTACACGAAATTATGTTTTCAATACTAATTATCTTGTTCCTAACCTATACATGTTTGAATAAAATATGTTAAGATTTGACTTGTATATTTATTTTTAAAAATGAACAATATATGAAACAATTTTCAAAACTTCTTTATATACAATATTTCTAGTGAAGGTAATATTTCGACGACTAACCCTTACTTTGTAAATGCTTTAGATTAAATTAAATTTGCCCCCAATTCATGAGTAGCATACAAAGATTCAGAATGTCGTTTCTTTTGATGTGAGCGTGACACAAAAAATAACAGACACGCTATCGTATTAATATATGTTTTCTCGATCGTCCCCTCCCTCCCTCCCCCCCTTTGATGTAGAAAAAGAATCTTAGAGGTTGGTTGGGATAGAACTATTAACAAGTCGGACCGACATAAAAATTCGACATCAAAATCCTACGTCGCTAACCGTTGCACCAAAGGGAAATACTTAAAATATTTCGAAAATTAGGTGACTTGAATGATTTTCCAAATCTAGGTGCGGCACGCATGCGCAGAGCTTTTGATGTAAGCGTGACACACGAACCCACACGCTATCGTATTAATATATAGATTATTATTATTATTATCATCATCATCATCATCATCATCATCATCATCATCATTATTATTATTATTATTATGATTATTATTGGTATTATTATTATTATTATTATTATTATTATTATTGGTATTATTATTATTATTATTATTATTATTATTATTATTATTATTATTATTATTGGTATTATTGGTATTATTATTATTATTATTATTATTATTATTACTATTATTATTATTGGTATTATTATTATTATTATTATTGGTATTATTATTATTATTATTATTATTATTATTATTATTATTGGTATTATTATCATCATCATCATCATCATCATCATCATCATCATCATCATCATCATCATCATCACAATCATCTTAATCTATGTTTACTAGGAGGAGAGAGGGTTTCATTTAATATCATCCGGAGCGAGGGCTTTTATTTATATATATTTTAGGGGGAGAGGTTTAATCGTAAATCTTATACTTAGTCTATTTTTCTATTATTATTATTATTAAGATTATGATTCTAATTTATTAATAATAACTATAATTTATTTTTTAAATATTTTTTTTTAATTTATGGTGGGTATCTTCCCTTTTATTGAAATTTTAAAACAATCGCTAACAAATTAAATGTTTATTTTTCATAATAACAGTTTACTAAAATCAAATTAACACATACAATAATTTAAAAGTAAGTGGATTAATATAACAGTTAAAAATAAATGCAAAATCTCATCATTTAAACGAATGTAATTTTGTTTTTTTTTCATTGCTGTGGATCACGTTGACTGAAATATGACAAAATTAGCGATTGATTAGAAAAAATAATACAGAAAAAAAAAAAAATAATAATATTAAAATAAAACGAAATAATAATCGTAATATTAATAAAATAACATACGTTGTATATGATTTTCGATTATACACCGAATGGTTAATAATATTCATAATTCATTCGGTGATTCAACAACATTTGATAAACATGAACTTAAGCCTTCACAAAATTTAAGTCATAAATATCCAACAGCCTTTGCTTTTTGTATTATTTGTATAATTCAGACTACTATTACAATCGTTGATGTTATTCTCACAACGTTTCGGTCGATGTAACCTCCGACCTTCTTCAGGTGCGTCTCATTGAATTCCGGAATCTGTGCAATACTGAACGGAACCTTTTTATTTAATCTACAGAGATAGTTTTTTCTCGTTTTTCAACCATGACAGGATAGAAGACTTAAGTAACTCGTAATTCTATTCTTGATAACGCCCGCACTGACGACAACGTGGCGCGACGGATATAAGTGCTAAGTACAATCAGATCGAAGTGACAGTCTTCTTGGCATTGAAGGTTTAATCTTCAATAAGTGTGATATTAAGAATACAATTACGAATTACTTAAGACTTCTACCCGGTCATCGCTGACAGACCGAAAGCATTCTACACCTGTGGATCAAATAAATGGGATTCCGTTCAAAATTCCCTACAGATTCCCGAGTTACAACATAAATATTACCGAGATTGACGAGACGCACCTGAAGAAGACCGGAGTTTACATCGGCAGAAACCTTGTGAGAATAACATCCAAAGTGAGAAAAGTAGTTCGAATAAAATTGTCAATAACTCTGACATACACGCCCCCTACTTATTGAACTACTCTGATTTTTAATTTGATTGCCCACCTTCAGTTTTTGAATAGCTTGGAAATTGTTTCAATAACTGTTACCTTTGATAGAACCCAAGAATACAAATCTGGGGGTTAAGGTCCGGTGAGTGTGAAACTTTTTCAGGACACATTTGTTATTGATTAGACGATCACCAAAATGTATCCACATATTATTGACGGGCAATAAAATAAAGACTGTGTAGTATTCATAAGTGTGACTTGATGGGCAAGTCAGGCGTAGACTGTAGTTTATTTTTAATATATATCGTTCGATTGCAGAAAAATTGTGAATGTTATTAAAAATTCCATTATTGGCATTTTTCTTAATGAGATGGGGGCTCACCATCTATAAGAGACTGCCGAAAATACTATTTCAAATTTATGTATGACAGACCGACGAAAACGACATTTCAGATTTAAGTATGACAGACCAATAAAAATGCTATCGCAAACTTATACAGAACGACGGCCATGGCCTTTTATGGAGATCCGTGGACGTATGTGAAAATGGAAATGTCTAAAACAATGATGTCAACTTATTATTTACGATAAGGCTGAATGTTGTAGGTGAAACCGAACACTCGTGGTCTTCGCCTTATCACGTCATGTACTGCGTTTTCGCAGATAACAATCAATTGAGGCCGGTTTCTTATTTGCAACTTCTTCCTTTATTTTAATTTTATCATTGTAACCTTTAATTTGCAATGGCACGACTTACTTTTAATTTACGACTTTCTTCGGACGGATTTCTCAGTATCTGATCTGTAGATGCGTCTTCGCACATCTATTAGAGCCTCTGTCCGTCGGTCGGTCAGTCAACCTTCAGTTTTATAATAGCATATACTTTGTTATGTCACGCTTAAGTTTGAAATTACACCACTGTTTTTCTGTCACTCTTAAGTTTGAATTAGTAGTTTTGTTTGTCTGTCACGCTAAAGTTTGCAATTGTATTTCCGTCAGTTTGTCACGCTTTATTTTCAAATAGCATTGTCATTTAATGGGCGTATCTTAAGAATATCTATGAGTTTTTAAAATTTTTATTTAGGCATCTTTAGAAGCATGTACTATGGTAGTATGTCCGTGCGTTGATCTGTCACACTTAAGTTTGAAATTTAATTTTGTAAGTCTATAAAGCTTAAATAATGAATAGCATTATCAAATACGTCCACGCATCTCTATCAGAGGCTCTGTCTGTTCGTCGTCGGCTGGTGGTCTGTCACGCTTAAGTATTAAATTCAATTTTATTTTATTTTTTATGCTTCAGTTTGAAATAGCATTCTCATTTGTCTATTAAATTTAAGTTTGAAATAGTGTTTTCTTTCGTCTGTCACGTTTCAATTTTAAATAGGATTTTCTTAGTCTGTCATGCTTCAGTTTTGAATACAATTATTAGGTTTAAGTTTGAAACAAGATTTTTTTTAGTCTGTCACCTTTGCCTTTGCAATAGTATTTCATCGTTAAGCGCGTTGATTGAATGGACGCATCGCAAGGAAATCCACGTTTTTTGTACGTCGTGTATCTAAGAAAAGTAATACAATTTGATAGGAATTAAATTAACTGAACTGTTTGAAAACCCTGAAATTAAAAATGCTGTTATAAGATTTCGTTTAATCATTCATTCTTAGATGATCATAGCCCAGCAACAGCCAACCTCTACCTTATACAATGTTTCTTTGTCCCGTCTACACATGTCTCGTTGATTCTTCATTCAATTTGCTATTATTAGGTGTCGTTCTTTTACATATCTCAAAGGCGTCTCCGCTTATTTTCCTCACGTTCCACAGAGGAGCTTTAAGAGGGGGTGCTGGATGCTGGTGATTATTGGAAACACTCGCCCTCTATGACGTGAGGATTTCCAATTGGCCTCGACATTTATGCAAATTTGCATTATTTCGCAGACAACTCTCCCCGCCTTTCGGCTACAATCAAAGTATCCGTTCTGTCTTATATCAGAAAAGACACCCTCCTTCGAAAGATAGCCATTATTATATATTTTGTGTAACGTAGTTCACCCCAAACAAGGCAGGCCGCCACTGTAGACGTAAAGAGCTACTGAGAAGAAAGAAAAGGGGAGACGGTTGGGGGGCAACCTACACTAGGATCTGTGCAGCGAGATGTCTGTTTACATTAATTTTAAATTTCTGCTTGTCAGTACTGACGGGGAAACAGGGAGCAGCGAGGGAGTTCCAGAGGCCAGCAGCACGAGGAAAGAAGCTATTTGAGTAGAAAGCTCTCCAGCATCTGGAGATCTCCACAGTGAATGGATGGGATTTAGTTTATTGTCGAGTTGGTCTAGTGAATTTACGTCGAGGGGGCACTAGAGTAGCCAATTCATCAGAGCATAATCCATTGAAGTAGTGTAAAACAAGCACAAGGATGCTACATTGCGGCGATGGGACAGGGACTGGAGCATATTCTCCTAATCCAGATTGCCCCTCATGAGGAGCTTGATTTTCCTCACATGAAGGCCTTACGTTGTGTCTAACTTTGCCCTCGTGGAGAAGCAAATAAATAGGGTCCGATCTGTTGTCTATACGTAAACCTAGCCAGCCCCTTGAAGTGGTGATGATTACTATTGGTTTATCTTCTACACCTGTTGGCTTTTCAGGTCGGGATTCACAATAAAGAACTATGGATCTTTATAGTATAACTGCATCAATTACTCAAAGCCATCAGGTGAGCACTATAAGAAGCGGACCTCAGATTTGTCTCCCATTGAACGTTTATTTTCTCATTTCGGTAACACTTAATTTTGTAATGTTTTTAGTTGGCTGTCATGCTGAAATTTGAAATACAATTTTTTTTGGTCTGTCGTGCTTAAGTGAGAAATACCATATTCGTTGGTCTACCAGGCTTAAGTTTTAAATACCGTTTAAATCGGTCTTTTTTGTACTGATGCCACTCGAGGATAAGTGTTAATGAGTTTGGCAGATAGACAAACACCCTGAAGATTAAAGACGATAGTTGAAACAGTGCAGAATCTTTACAGAAGTACAGAATAGTATTTCAAAGAAAGTCTGCGTCCGATGCTGTGGCTATGACTTCCACAAATGACTGCCACGATACTTAGTCGTATTCATAGTGTTCGGAAAAGTCCATCTATTCCTAAAATAGAGTAGATAAACATCACAACATTTAGCCTTGCTCTATATGTAGTCAATGCTTTTTCCTATTTAGGTTTACTTCCATGAAATGTGTATTTTTGGGTTTCTTTTTAGATGTGATTTTAAAAAAACTTTTTTTATAGCCTTCTGGTATTTTCCCGTTCAGACCTAATATTTTCCATTGTCCTTTTTAAAATATTTCATAAAGAAACGCTCGCAAATCTTGTATGTTTTGATGAAACCTTTTGTAACAATTCGCAAAATTAAGAAATTTAGAGAAATTAGTCGGAGATGGCCTATTTTTAACGAACTTTTTTTCGCTTGTTCTTATAGCAATTGCATTTTTCTGCTTCCATTTTCTATTAATATAATGCTCGTTTTTCTGCAAATGCAGTTGCTGATCTTGTTGACGGCTGAAATTTCTAAAATTGCATTTTTAAATTCCTCCATTTTTCCAGTCACTTCAATTCACTTAACTTTTTCGTACTGGGAAATAAGTTGGTAAGTTCTCAGTAGAAAGACAAGAAATAAGCTCGTACAAAATTATTTAGGTGTTTCAGATTAACGAAACCAATCGAAAGACATTAATGTGTAGTGATTTTTTGCCTTTTTCTTTCACATTTGAAATTTCAAAACATTGATTTGACACGTGTGTCATCCTACTTAGAAAACGACAATTACTCTTCAATCCTTTTCGCGACGCTGGAGCCTTTTTTGTTTTCGCATGATTTACTCACTTTGCTTGTTAAAATTCAGTTTGATTTCTATTGATTTTTTTCAAAAATCCAACATTCTAATAGTAGACATAAATCTGAGTTTTATTTGCCAGTGTTTAGTGCAACATAAGTCCGAGTTATTATCATGTCCGAATAAATCTGAATTCCTTGTCTCGAAAGTTGTGCGACATATATTCGAAAAAAGATGTTGGTCTGAACAAGTAGGTTGTCTCCAGTTTTGTGGAATATAGATGTCGAATCCTTGTCGCCAGTGTTGTGAACTTAAAGAGTCGATAATAATTTAAACAACACGGGGTATATTTACCTGAGTGTATTTACAAAAGTATAGAACAGCACGTTACAGAAATGAATGTCACGACTGCCATCGTAACTCTATTCATGGTGTCTGAAAGAGTCTATCTATTTTTGAAATAAGGTAGATAAACATCACACCATAACATTTAAGAGGACGGCTCAAAAACAATTTGCTGACATTGAACTTAATATAACCATGTTGTAGTCAGCTGGGAAGCAGCACCACGGTATTATTTTCTACATACGGGTAGTTATTAGATCGAAACTCTGCTCACGGAAGTTCTTTTTAGCTTTAGGTACACAGAGATAGAAGGAGAATTATTTATAGTGGTTGTAGGTAGACGAGTGTTTGCTTTGAATGTTTTGCAGAAGCGAACAAGAGGTTTCTGATGCCCAAGTCTGAAATATCATCTTCTTGTGTCTGTTAAAATTAAATTTAAAATATAATTTATGTTAGTCTGTCAGGCTCAAGTTTTCAATAGTATTTTCGTTATTAAATATGCGGATTCAATGAATGCAACTTATGAATATCCGGTCATTTGTTTGTTTGGGGTTTTTTTTAGAAAATCTTGAATGTATACATTGCCGGTCTTTTTAAATTTTTCTTTCTTTTTTTTATTTAAGCGCAACATTTAAACTTTATTTTATATATGTTTTTTTTTTTTTTTTTTTTTTAAAATATTTTTTCCTATTTCTTTATTTCTGTTTCTATTTCTATCTTTTCCTTTGTTATTTCTCCATTATTTTCAGTGACTTTTTATTCTGGTCGCTAAATGTCTCTTTTCAGTTCCCACCTCCATTGTTCGCTTTATCTTTCACGTTCTTTCTCGGTCACCCAATTTCATTAAGTCATGACTTTTTGATATGTTTACTTCATTCTAACGAACATTATCTTTATCTTCCTTTCCTTCTTCTTCTTCTTCTTCTTCTTCTTCTACTACTACTTCTACTTCTCACTTCTTTTATTCTTCTGAAGCTGCTGCTGCTGCTTTTTCTTCTTCTTAAACTTTCTGTCTTTTCTTATCGCTTTTTCCTACTTGTTTTTCCTTTATTCTTTTTTCTCTTCGTCTTCTTTTTCTTCTTACCTGTCTTTCTCCTTTGTCTTCGACTTTTTTATTTCTGTTTACTCTTTCTTTTCTTTTTTTCTTCTTTAACAATTTCTTCCTTTCTTTTTGTCAATATTTTTTCTTATTGTAACTCAACTTCTTCTATTTCTTGTTGCCTCCTTCCTTTGCGTCTCCCTTTCCCTTTCTCTTTTTCTTCTCCTTCTGATTTTGTTACTGTTTTTCTTCTATCGTTTTTTTCATTATTATTCTTTTCACATTTTTGCTTATGTTCGCTACTCATCATTTTTTCTTGTTTTCTCTTACTTTTTCTTTTTCCTCTTCTTCTTTTTAATAATCGTCTTCTTCCTCTTCTTCTCTTGCTTCTTCTTTTATTTTCTCTTTCTTCTTTATTGTCATTCCCCACTTTACTTCTTTATCATGTTTTTCCAAAAATATTTCCTTTTTATTATCTTGCTTACTTTTTCATCCTCGTCCTTTATCTTCTTCTCTTCATTATTTCTTCGACGTCCTTTTTTCTACTTCGTATTTTCACTTCTCACTTCTATTTTACTTCTCTGTAGTTTCTTTCCATTTTTATTTTCAGTTATCGACCAAATAATCTCTATTATGCATGGCAAATCTATTATTTAATTCTGATAAAAGGGGATCGTAATTAATGACACCCAAACCCAACAAATAACAAAGAAGAAACAAGGACTAGAGTAGTTCAGATGACTTTCCTCTAATAATCTAAAAGATGTACATATATTACACCGTATATATATATATATATATATATATATATATATATATATATATATATGCGTGTGTGTGTGTGCGTGTGTGCGTGTGTGCGTGTGTGTATGTGTGTTTAAGGGAAATAGTTTTGAAAATCAACACATCGTACAATTTTAATGAATTTTTTTTTTGCAAGCTTTCGTTGTAGAACAACTTTGTCAGGCAAGACTGTCTTATAGTTATTTTTCTTTTCTTCTCCTCCATTTTGATGGTATTAACGAGGACGAAAGCTTGCAAAAAAAATTTAAATAAATATTTTTTTAATATTAAATTGCACGATGTGTTGATTTTACAAAATATTTCAATTAAATACATTTTCATGCGTGCTTCAAAGATGTTGTCAATTTCCTTTATATATATATATATATATATATATATATATATATATATATAATATTTAAATGTTGTATAAAATCAAAGATAATTAGATTATCGTGTAATAATAATCTATCGTGATAATATAAAGCTCAATACATAGAATAGAGCAATCAATTATAGAGATGAAAAGTGAGAATAACAAATTGTAAAGATACAATATTTAGTAGGACATCAAAAGTGCAGGTTCTAATAAATATTGTATCTTTACAATTTTTTATTCTCATTTTCTATCTCTAGAATATATATATATATATATATATATATATATATATATATATAGTCTGAAGAATCGTTGAGTCATTTTAAAGAAAGACAAAAAAATGTAGTTTAAATTCCCAGGGATACTTACTAAATTTAAAATATCGCAGACTTGGCACTTGCATCAGCCGACTTACTGCTGGAAAATTTACAACTATAAAAACGGATTTTCTTTTCTTATTACTGTGTCTAGCATTTAATGGTTTTTATCAATAATGTTTCCCAAATATGTAATTGTTGTTAAAAAAAATCGCATCATAAAATGTTTAGCTTAAGTCGTATACTGTAATTTAATTAAATACCATCTTAATATGTGTAGCTGCGTGTTCTTGGTTTTATCCTTTTTATCAAAATATCAAGATATGCTACATCAAAATCTAAATCACTTAACATCCATTATTTGTTGTGATATTTTTTGTTGCCTTTTTTATACCTATATAGTTAAACATTATGTATATGTTTCGTCCAATAGTGTCAACCGAGAAGCATTAGAAGAATATCTTCCGCCATGTATTAGCAGTTGGAGATTATAAAACTATAAAGAATTGTTAATTCCAGTTAAGTAATTGGCATGAACATGACTTTTATAAATCGTTTTTTTTTTACAGAAACTGTGAGACTCACACAAGCATATAATCTATCTAATGTTTAAAACTCGATTTTATTTTAATCCGTCCAGTTTTTTAATCATTTCTCGAGCTGCAAATGATAATTGTATTTACGGTCTAAGAATAAGTCGTGTATTATTTGTTTAATTCGAATGTCGCTTTTGCCTTTAAGTACATTCAAAACATTCAGAAAGAATTCCGGACAACGTGACTTAAGTTCTCATTCTTAACGTTAAATACCATGATTAATGTTTGGTTTTATTAGAAGTTGCTGTAACTCTTACAAAACGTATCCATTGACAGGTTCCGTAAATTAAATGGTTCCACACAGCCCGTTTCAAATATCCTTTTGATATCCATGACAAATTCCTTCAATTAATTCTTTAATCTGTAAATAATAGATCAGCACCGAAAATGTTCGTTTTTACCGGTTATTTTAAAAAATTAATTACCATTTGTTTTTATTGATGTTCATTTATTGATTATCATAAATCCGCAATTGTGTCTTGTTGAAATGTATCATTTTTGTCTTCCGTATTCATATTTATTAATTTTCTTTCCATCGCAATAAATGAGTTGTCTGTTTGAGTATTTGTTTTTCTCTTCTTTTCTACAACGTGAGAACTTAAGTGAAACAATTATTGCAGTCCTATTTGTAAATGGACAAATCTTATACAGATCGTTTATCGTATTCAAGACATACATTAACTTCCGAAAAACTCTTTTTTGTTTCGTTTCTCTCGATTGAGTTTATGTGTTAATTAAGTATTTTCTCAATTTTCGCCGTATCATGTAATGAATTTACTATTCGTTGACATTATTCAGTCATATTTGTCATGCTTGTTTCGCACTTTGTTCCAGTCTTCATAGTATACGTGATCTTATTTCAGTGCCCCACGGTGATGTAATACATTGCAAAATTATGAGTAATTTGAAAGTTTTCACGTTACTTATTCAATATCCTTGCAGTTTTAGTAGTATCTTCTGTATCCTATTTAGTTAGATCACAGATTTGCACACGTTGTTGAATAGTGAAATTCTACCCCCCAAATCTTCGTTAACAGCCAAATTATTTCCTGGAACGAAATATCGCTTGGAATTTTCGGTAATTTGCATATTTTTCATGTCCAATGCATCCTAATTTTTTACCCAATAGTTTAACATTTTCTCTTTCGATATTGTAAAATTATTATTTTTTGATATTTCCTCGTATTTCGAACATATACTACACAAATGATCGATTCTTTTGGTATGTACTTAAATTTTCGAATTTAGTTGATGAGAGAATCCTGAGTAAGGAATTAGAATTATTTTAGTCATTTTCTCTGATAAACTTTTATCAAAGTCTTGAAATTGATTTGTTATGCCGTTTGAAACCTTCTAAATGATCCGTTTCGAGTCTTATCACATCTTAACTACGCTGTTTTTTAATTCAATTTGCATGTCCCGCTTGTGATCTTTTATTGGGAAAATATGCAAATATGATCTATTTTTTCACAATATAAATTTTAACTTATAGCCAGAAACTTGGTTACAAACATATCATTATCTCCATTACATTTGGAATCATTCAGTATTGTATTAGTAATATGCTAGTACTGTATATCTGCCAACCTACGTGTGGCACGCTCTGTAGATATGATACAACTTAATATATAGTTCTAGTTTACTTGAAGCGCATGTGTTTAGACAGGTAGTTCTGTCAATCTTTCTACACTTACGCCGTATGTACAACATCCGCTGAACTTTCGTTTCGACACAACTTAATCAGACATTTAGCAAGTGATCAATTCTGTCGGTAACCCAAAAAATAACAAAACACACCGGAAACAATAAAAAATATTTATTGGAACAACAGTGTGTAAAACTAATAAAAACGAAATGTTATTATGTTGGCGAGAAAGACAAGTTGGAGAATTTGACTTGTGCTAAAAGTATTGGTTAATGAACTGAAATTTATCTCAGGCTTTTATCCCACCGCGGAAGTCGAATTAGACGATTTCGTCTCAGTCTTTTTTATTTCCGTCTCTCTTTCGCTCTCGCTCTCTTACCCTCTCTCTCTCTCTAAGCCTGTGTATTTGTTTTTTGGACTAACTGACTTCTGGTAAATTCTGCCTCTTTGTGAGTTCTTCAGGTGTTAGTTCTTTTATTAAAAACATTAACTTAAAACGAGTTTTGTATTTCGCAAACTAATAATAAATCATGTTATATTCTCTACGTTCCTATGATTGGCAGATCAATGCGCGCCTTTGTTTCACCTCAAACAGGTGAATTCTAACGCCATGTCACAATATATGGGATGGCTTTATTTCAAGACTAGAACGCCTTCATATTTACGGACAGGTAAGTATATTTTTCCGATATAACGAGTACACTCTTGTGATCTCTTTAATTTGTCAGTATACATTGTGTTTGATAATAAATCTTACCTGAGAATATTTTTTAATACTTTCGTTACTTTAGTCCAAACAAATAATTTGATTTAGTTGTCAATAAAACCCGAGTCATATAAGCGTTCAAATTTTAAACACAATTTAGTTTGAATACTTATCACTTTAGACACGAAAAATTTACCAACAAGCTACTCATAGTTTCACAAAGCTACCAATGATCTGTAGCATATTTTATGACGTCAGCAAGTTAGAATATTACGAAATAAAAATGAATACATCTTTACATAGTTACCATATTACATTAATATTTCGGGGGACAATTCAATATTATTAAGACGGTATTAGATGCGGTATTTAAATGCGGGGGAGGGTAAAGGTTACATTTACAAAATAACTCAGCGAGGAGGGAGGGGTTGATACGACAAGTTATTTTAATGTAAAAAACTTTTAAGTAACACCGTTTTCGAAATCATATTTGAATCTATATGTGACATCTTTCATCCGGTGTTCAGCTAATGATACTTATACAATCAATACATATGTTTTTCTCATGTCTTATTCAAACAAAATGGCAAGTCTCTTTCTTATAGTATAAAAGTGGCAACTGACTAAAAGGCAGACGCAGACAGACGTAGACAGACGCACGTGTATCATATTATGATAGACGTAAGAGTAGATCTCTTGAGGAAGACGCGTATGTGTATCAGACTGAGTCGTGTTACAAAAATGCTTACACAGAATGATTTGGAATACGTGATTCTTATAGCTGTTGGAGAGTGGTTATTCTACTCTCTCAGTCAAAAGGGTTGTCAGAAGTGGTACAGTGAATCGAACAAAAAATGTTAGTCTCAATGGCTGCAGGAGGTTCCTCAGTAGGGATAGAGTTCATAATTAGAAGCTTCTTTACTCCCGAATCTTTCTATCCGGAGTTGTCCGGGATCATGGATAACCACATAGAACAGTTACAATGTGTAACATCTGTCTTCTAGAAGATGATTTACTTTCTCTTTCTACAGCTCTCTGTCTACACCTCTCTCTATATCTCTGTCTGTCTGTCGGTCTGTTTGTCTGTCTGTCTGTCTGTCTGTCTGTCTGTCTCTCTGTCTCTGTCTCTGTCTCTGTCTCTGTCTCTGTCTCTGTCTCTGTCTCTGTCTCTGTCTCTGTCTCTGTCTCTCTGTCTCTCTGTCTCTCTGTCTCTCTCTCTATCCCTCTCTTTCTTTGTCTCTCTCTCTCTCTCTCTATATATATATATATATATATGTATCTCTCTCTCTCTCTCTCTCTCTCTCTCTATATATATATATATATATATATATATATATATATATATATATATATATATATGGGGTAAGGTACACGATAAGTCGTGAAAATGAAATGCTGTGGTAGAAAAAATGTGTGAAAAATGACAAACGGAAAACAGGTTATAGTGCAGGAGGAAAACAAAAATAAGAGATTTGACCGGTTTCGTTCGTTTTAGATTTGGAAGTAATTTTATTTTGAAGGCACACATATGGGAGAAGGAAAAGACTAGACCATATGAGAATATTTTTAGTGACATTGAAATATGACAAGTGGGTGACACATTCTTCTTTATTCCTTATTTTTCTTTTTTTATTTATTTTCTTTTTCTTTTTCACTTTAACACCTACTGAGCTAGAAAAGGTAGGCGGAGAAGACAGAGGAACTAGCCAGTATAAACACACATAGGAGTGGGCATGAAATTGATACACCGAAACGGGAGCCCCCAGATATATATATATATATATATATATATATATATATATATATATATATATATATATATATATATATATATGTCTATTGAACTCTCTCTATCTCTTTCCCTATATATATATATATATATATATATATATATATATATATATATATATATATATATATATATATATGTATATATTTATGAATAAATATTAATTATTGTAATACCTACAGACATCGATGTTTCATGCTAACGCAATCTTCAGTGCAGGAACTAATTCTCAACAGATCGCCACTGATTCGTAGTCAAGAGTCTTATCCCATCGGCCATAGCCAATTAGTTAGTAATTAGAGAGGAATTTAAATGTAAATAGCGAAACGGCGGCTAGATTTTCCAAGCAGCTAGAGTGATCTACGAACGCGTTCGGATCGTACATGTAGCTATGTGTACTGCTTGTTATCAAAGTCACTCAAGAGTGCTCGGCCTTTGTTGGAGGGGGCTGATAATGATATTTATAAATAAATATTAATTATTTTGATACTTACAGACATCGATGTTTCATGCTAACGCAATCTTCAGTGCAGGAAGCTAATTCTCAACGGTCGGCGGGCGCGAACCCCGATCGCAGATCGCCACTGATTCGTAATCTAGAGTCTTATCCCATATTATATATATATATATATATATATATAGAGAGAGAGAGAGAGAGAGAGAGAGAAAGAGAGAGAGAGACAGACAGACAGACAGACAGACAGACAGAGATATAGAGAGAAGGGTAGACAGAGAGCCGTAGAAAGAGAAATATATATATATCTAATTCTCTATCTCCTTATATATATATATATATATATATTTGTCTATCTCTCTATCTCTGTATATCTCATTATCTCCTTCTCTCTATCTTTCTAGCTATCATCGATTCCCAGTCTTTGGCAACTGTTCCAATACAACAAAAATATAGAACAAGAAAATAAACTCAGAAAAAAAACACATCAGCAACCTAGTTTCAGTGTACCCTTCCGAACATTTACCAGTATGAATGAAGGAACATGATTTTTCTGACAAATCGATGCACTAGTTTTGTCCCTGCTAAAGTAGAGTGAACAGATATTAATGGGTTGTACTCGGTGTCATACAGACAGACATAAATAAGACGTATTATAATAGATTGAATAACAACCCCAGGGCAGCGGAGTGTATTCGTCCTAGATGACCATTTATTCCAACAAGAGAATTTCTCCGTCCTTTGATAGGCTATAATTTTATCCTGTAGGGTGTCTAACAATCCTGCCCACCTGATAACCCTGGTAAGAAAACCCGTTTAATCGCTGATAATCAACTCGATATTGTAGATAGATGTATATTTATATACGCTTATGGGTTTACGTGTATGTGGGTGTGCGCCTATGTGATCGTCACCTCATTATTCGACTTGATTCATGTATGATCAATTTCAAGGAAGCTTGCTCAAGATCGTGCCCAGAGGACGTTCGTCTGGCTCTCAAGAAGGCGGAAATCGAGTGCGAAGATTCAATAAGTCGACATGTGTGCGAGATACGCTTCACTGAACACCTTTGGATTGATGGGTGTTTAGCCACTTTTGCGGTTAAGAGTGTCAGCGAAGTAGTTTAACGATGACGACATCACAGAAATGAAAATGAAAACGTGTTTCATTTTTGCTTGCGTCACGATCACTTTATTTAAGTTTGTCCGTAAGAAGTTATGGATGAACAAACTCGTCCGCATTGGTGGTTATGGCTTTGTTAACGTCATTATTAAGCCACGCCTCCTTTCGTTTACTAAAAATGATTGGTCGGATTTAAATTTTAATAAATTTACTAACTTCATTTATTTTTATTTTTTTACTATATAGAATACAAGTTTACACCTTCCGTAGAAAAATTATGCTTCGCCAGTGTTCATATGATATCATAGAATTGTGTTTATAATTTAGTTTATCACATATAAAATTATTTATACCATTTCGGATGACCTAAAGAAAAAACACAAAGCGTTGACTATTTATTTGAAGTGAGAAATTTCTTTCCGAATTAATTTCAGGTGAAAGGGATTGTCTGACTTGCTATTTGCTTTCTTGCTTGAACTCACTAATGGTTTCTTTCGGGGTGATAGAAAAGGCTTGTTTTTTACTCACTAAACTTTGTGTGATTGGATACGTTTGTATTTATTTATATAGCAATAAATACACATTGGTCTATATTATAGATTGGCTGATTTATATAAATGTAATATTTTATCAACACAAAAGCAAAACAATTTCCTCTTAAGAATGTATTTAAAAAAGATTTTTGTGTAACCTTTCTTTTTTCCATAGGTAGTCGTCAAAAGCGCTAACGTCTTTTTATTATATTTTGTGCGAATTAAAACAGTTTGTGAGAAAAATAAAATAACGAAACATTATTCGCGTTGTATTTCGTTAGTTCAGCAACACAATTCTCTTAATCAAATTGTGTGATAACTTCTCGCGTGCTTATGTATATATGTGTGTGTCTCGCTTGTACAATTCTTTTTAATTTAATATTATTCGAATATTTATTGAAAACAAAAGTACGATAGCATATTTTTTATGGGAATCGCCCCAGACAAGGCATGAAGCCACTTCATGTAAGGAGCTGAATAAATATCACTTAAAGGTCAAAAACTAGCCAACAATAATTGTTAGATGAATAGATTACGTCCCACAAAACAGCAATTCTTCCCCCTTTGTCAGAAACATCGTTCATAGAATGTGAGGACTAAAGGATAACATAAAAGAAAGCGAGGGTTACAGGGCTGCCGAAAGTAAACCCAAGGTCCACAAATAAAACTACCTAGTCAAAATACTAATTCAAAATAATATTATTGTGGATTTATATCCAACCGAATGCATTTCGATTACTTCATAAACAGTAAGCCATTTTAATATTTTGTAATATTTTTTTTAAAACGCATTAATTCGCGACTCTACAAAATTTGAAAAAAATTAGAAGGATTTAAACTGTCAAGTAAAAAATTGTTTCTGGCTTTAAGATTCTAAGCAAATCATTATGCATGAAAAGATTGAATACTTCGGAAGCTATTTATATTTTATCATTTTATAACGAAAGATAAGAACAAAATAGTTCATAACAGTTTGGACCAATGACTTATTTAATTACTAATAATTAAATTTGATCTTCGAAAACCTACCTGAAAAAATAGTTGGTAAAACAACGAGATAGTAAAAATAAAACTGAAAGTAAAAAAACTCCCTGGCAACGTCGGTTAGGGTTCAATTAATAACAAATGTTTATGCTTCAAAACAAAGAAAAGAATATAACAACTAAAAACAATTTGTATTATTTGGATGCTTTAGTTTCTCTTTCTACCCCTCTCTCTATATCACTGTCTCTGTCTCTCTCTGTCTCTCTATCTCTATCTCTCTCTCTCTCTCTCTCTCTCTATCTCTCTCTCTATATATATATATATATATGTGTGTGTGTGTGTGTATATATGTCTATTGAAATCTCTTTATCTCTCGCTCTTTCTCTCTCTCTCTCTCTCTCTCTCTCTATATATATATATATATATATATATATATATATATATATATATAATTCTCTATCTCCTTATATATATTTGTTTATCTCTCTATCTCTGTATATCTCGTTATTTCTTTCTCTCTATCTTTCTAGCTATCATCGATGCCCGGTCTTTGGCAACTGTTCCAATACAACAGAAATATAGAACAAGAAAATAAACTCAGGAAAAAAACACATCAGCAACCTAGTTTCAGTGTACCTTTCCGAACATTTACCAGTATGAATGAAGGAACATGATTTTTCTGACAAACCGATGCACTAGTTTCGTCCTTGCTGAAGTAGAGTGAATAGATATTAGAGGATTGTACCATAATTTAGTCGGTGCCATACAGACAGACATAAATAAGCCGTATTATAATAGATTGAATAACAACCCCAGGGCAGCGGGGTGTCGTTGTCCTAGATTACCGTTTATTCCACCCAGAGAATTTCTCCGTTTTTTGACAGGTCATAATTTTGTCCTGCAGGGTGTCTAATCATCCTGCCCACCTGATAACCCTGGTAGGAGAACCGGTTTAATCGTTGATAATCAGACTACTGTTCTCATCTTGAATGTTATTCTTACAACGTTTCGGTCGATGTAACCTCCGGCTTTCTTTAGGTGCATCTTGTCAAATTTGAAAATCGTTTTGTCAAACTCGGGGATCTGTACGATATTTCAAACAGAACGTTTTAATGAATCCACGGATTAATTAATTGGTTCGCGTTCGTAAGTAATTCGTAATTGTATTCTTAGTATCGCTCGTAATGAGGATTGAACCTTCAATCTTCAGATGACACTTAGAAATGATTATCGTTTAGCACTTATATCCGTTGCGCTACGGGTCATTGGGGTAAAAGGTTCAATCCTTATTATGGGCGATATCAGGAATACAATTATGAATTACTCAGCAATGGCTTACGGAATGAGACATTTTTTTAATTGAAGTTGCTCCAGCCAAAGTTTAAAGCCCCTTAATGAAAAGAGCTAAAAAGAACAATGGATGATTATCGCAAGAACATGATATGACTAGTGACCTTTACCTTGAAAAGACCAATGCAATAGGTAAGAGGAAAACAGTCCGAAGAAAAGAGAGGTTCATAAGTCTGCAGTTCTTGAAAAAAAAAGCTACTTGAACAGGAAGCTGCATTATAACGAGGTACCAGAATAGCGAATTGATGAAGACCACTAGACCAACGAGTCAAACGAGCTGCAGCAAAAGAAGTAGAAAATAAATTTTTATAAATTTGGAAGAGCACATTCCGTTTAGATGCCTGAATTAGACAGGAAGATTACCGAGTTCGACAAGACGAACCTGAACAAAGTCGAAGGTTACATCGACCGATACGTTGTGAGAATATTAAAGATCTACACAGTAGTGCCAAATAATTCCAATAACGCAAATGATATATACTCATCTAAAAAATTCCGAAAAGTTCTCACTAATCGATCTGGTGTTGCTGAACAGATCGATTCGTCAGAAACCCGACAGACACTTTAATGTACCGTTGTTAATATAATAATTGATATTAGTTCTAGTAGAACCTAGGATCGATAACTTTATTGTTTCTTATTCAACTAAAATTTGATACATACTATACACACCCAGATGAAATTCCTCGTGGCCTAATGCGACTTGGTGAACGCCTACAGATTAAAGGTGTATCTGTGAACCAGGTTCGCGCCTTATGACCGCTGATGAGAGCTATATGCTCGAAACAACGTCGTACGTAAGTAAAATATTAAAAACAATTTTACATGTTTATAAGCACCTTCCAAGTAAAATTGAAAATTGAGCACTGTTGGAAAGATTAAAAAAACATTCACCTAAAGGCTTCGATATATATATACATATATATAAATGGATGACACAAAGATAAAGAAATATATATATATATATATATATATATATGATATTTATAAATAAATATTAATTATTTATGACTTACAGACATCGATTTTTCATTCTAACACTAGAAGTTAATTCTCAACGGTCAGCGGTCTCGAACTTAGATCACAAATCGCCACTGATTCGCAGTCAAGAGCGTTAACCCCTCGGCCATAGAGAATTAGCTATTACTTAAAGAGGAATTAAACTTTGTAAATAGCGAGTCGGCGGCTAATTTACACGAGCAGTGAAAGTGATCAACAAACTGTGTTTGGATCTTGCATGAAGCTATTTGTACTACTTGTTATTAAACTCACTCAGAGTGCCCTGCCTTTAGCAAAGGGGGCTTATAATAATATTTATAAATAAATATTAATTATTTATTACCTACAGACATATATATATATATATATATATATATATATATATATATATATATATATATATATATATATATATATATATATATATATATGGTTAATACAACAAAAGATATAAGAGGCAACTAATATATTTAATTAGTGAACATCCGGATAAAAATAAAGCTCAATATACTGGACAGAGCATTAATAGCAATAGATAAAGTGAAAGAATAGAATAAGGTGCGAATCAAATTTTATCACAGTTCAATGTTCAGGCAAAGTTCTTTAAAGTCCTTAACTCATGAGTTTTAAAAGAAAATCTTCTCCTCAGAGGACCATTGCCGCAATGACATTACTGCAGGTAATAAAAATTAAACTTTGAAAATATATTAAAAAAATATATATATATAATCACATAAAGGTATATAAAACATCAAATATATCGGCCCAAAACTCATTAAGGACTTTAAAGAACTTTGCCTGAACATTGATCTGTGATAAAATTTGATTCGCACCTTATTCTATTCTTTGACTTTATCTATTGCTATATATATATATATATATATATATATATATATATATATATATATATATATATATATATATATCATTTATTTCCACCTTGTGTTTTCTTTGGCTAGGCGTAGGCAAGTAGGACCTAGGTTTTGGCCTTCCTCTCGGTATTTTCCATTGCCTCGGGGTCCATTCTGTCGCTCTATATGTCAACCTGTTGTCTGTACATCTTGAAAAGTAATATATATATATATATATATATATATATATATATATATATATATATATATATATATATACAGAGAGATAGAGAGAGATAGAGAGAAAGAGAAAAAGAGAGAGAGATATTAACAGTCGAATAAAATAAAAAAAGGAAAATATAAAATGTTAGTAATAGTCCATTATAAACCAAAGGGAATGAACACACATGTAGTTACACTATAAAATCTATTCTATTCGTGAGAGAAAGAGAGAACAAGAGAAAGAGAGAACAAGAGAAAGAGAGAACAAGAGAAAGATAGTGATATCGAGAGAAAGAGGCGGTAAATAACAGGCAGAAAGCGACTGTGATTTTACTTTTTCGTGTTTTTATATTTCAATTTAATTACTTGAAAACTCATCCTTTGTCAAATTATCTAACCATAACTGATATGGTGACACAATTGGTTACTTTGTCCTCGTTTATATATATATATATATATATATATATATATATATATATATATATATATATATATATATAGTAAGCTATGGAAATATATTTATTGCAATTAAGCTACACAGAGGCTCCCGCGATTCATGCCAGGGTGAATCTTCAGGCTAAAATGCATGGAGTTAGTTTTGCCGGGTGTTTTTGTATACACGACTAAATTCTTTGTTTTTCTCTCAGCTAATCGTTTGGCTTCTCATGAACAAAAGTGTGGTTAGTGTTATATCCTGTTCTATTATTCTGTTTTCTATAGATTGGCCTATATCTTGCTTCCTGTGTTGTATCAATATAATAGGTGAATTTATTTTAATACGTGGTTTCTTGTATTCCTATTTTAGGTTTTGATTTTTAAATTGTTAGATTTATTTTTAGTTTAGTTTTTTTTTACTTATTTGTTTATTTATTTATGTATCGTAAGCCTAATGTAAATTTATTTTTGTGTAGGCAGCTGTTTGCTATCTCACTTCTACAGTTTAATAGATTTCGGGGATCTTTAAAGTTTAGTATTTGAAATTTTTCATTCAGACATAATCTACACGGGTCGTCTAAATGTCTACATGCACTTGCCTGTCGTATTATTTTCCATTGAATTATTGGTGAGCGTCTATTTTTTTTAGCTCCCAATAGTGGTTCGCTAGTCTTGTTTTAATTCGACGTTCTCTAGTTTTGAATGTGCTTTTGGTGTCATAATATCTGGTTTTAAAATCTAGGGAGGTCATACTCGTAGTACTTCTTGTTATTCGGTCTTTCCTTGGCATATATTGTAGCTTGGTATGCAATACTTTTGGTTAGGCATTTATTTTGCAGTGGACAAATTGTACGATGTATGTAGTTACATCTTTTCTCTTTATTGCTAATTTTTTACTTTCTATTCGGGTGGTTACTATTAGTGTTTTGTTTATTTCGATTTGTATTGTTCATATTTTTGTTCTTAGTGTTATTTTTGCTATATTTTTCACTTGTTTATGTAATTTGTTATTTTTTCTTCCTCTCTGTAGTTCTCTTTTAGTATTTTGTTATTTTGTGCCTTAATATTCATTTCTAGGTTTTCAGTTTTAGGTTATTTTTATTGAATATTTCATGCAGAGGATTGGTTATGGGGAAGTGTTATTCAATCAGATTTAGGAATTGTTTTGCCCAGTTTAGTTTTTAGCATTGTGTTATAGGGGGTGTATAGTAGATTATATTTCTTTTTCTTTTATTTTTAATTTTGTGTTAATTATTAGCGTCCTGTTTTTTATATTTAATTCCAGTATTATGGTAACCACTATTTTTAGAGCTATATTGTAAATGTTGCTTGATTGTTTTAAAAACACTTTCGTCGCTAGAATTATTGATAAGCCTACGTTCGATAGAATTCGGAATATGTTTTATATCTCCTTATAAAATTTTATGTGGATATATATATATTAATTATATTCAGTGCAGGAAGCTAATTCAAGACGGTTGTACGGGCGCGAACTCTTACTACAAATCGCCACTGATTCGCAAGTCAGGAGAGTTACCGGTTGCCCACCAGAAATCAGCTCAGAATTTAAAGGTGTAACTTTGTAAATACCAAGTCGGCGAGTATCAAGAGCAAGCGGCGAAGTGTGTTGGACCTCGCAATTAAGCAAGTAGTACTGCTTGTTATTAAATTCAATCAGAGTGCCCAGCCTTAGTAAAGGGGGCTCTATACAATAATATTTATAAATAAATATTAATTTTTCTTACCTACATACATCAATGTTTCATGCTTATATATATATATATATATATATATATATATATATATATATATATATATATATATATATATATATAATGGTAATAATCCAGGTAAAAACATCCACAGGTTAGTAATCCAAAGAATGTCAACCGGGTTTATAAAAAGTGCTCAATATCAAATAGAGCTTTTTATATATGATTATTTTTATTTACACAAACATGTACAAAATCTGCGACACTGGCATGTCGATGTTATCGATCAACAGTTATTATGAACTGAGATCTCATCAGGCAGAGTTAGAATCCGATCTTAACCTCAGATCATATTTGAATTCTAACTCTTCCTGGTGAGATCTCAGTTTATAATAACTGTTGATCGATAACATCGACATGCCAGTGTCGCAGATTTTGTACATGTCTGTGTAAATAAAAATAATCATATATATATATATATATATATATATATATATATATATATCTTGGCGATAACAAGTCATATATATATATGAATGTATATATACATATATATATATATATATATATATGGGAAGAGAAGGATGAAGGTAATCCGACGTGATGGTAAAATGAAAAAGGAAAACCAAAAACTGGATGTTTTTTTATGTGTACATCAACGTTTCGTCTTTATTTATAAGACTTCATCAGGATGATGATATAGGGAAAAGATATCATGCAAGCACGGATACATGTAGGGTAGACATGTTGGGAAGAAAAATAAAATAAAATGAAAAATAATGGCAGCGTCTAGCTGGACGTCCGTACTTGTTAGAGAATGAAAAATGAGTGGGAGAAAAAAGGGGAAGGGTGGAGGGAGCAAGGACTACTGTGGCTGGCGATGAGAGAAAGAGGTGGGGGATGAGCAGGGGTAAAATGGATGGCAGAGAGAGATTGGAGGAAGAGGGGGAGGGGGTGTTTGACCAGATGGCTGTGGTCGAGATTGAAGGGGAAGAGTGAGTTGGAATGTTTGTGTGTGTGGGGTGTATGCAGGGAAATGGGGATGGGTAGAGAGGAGGGGGGGCTGTGATTTTGGTGGATGGGCGAAAGTTATAGTCTTAGAGAGCGTTTGAAGAAAATGAGGGAATTTAAGAAGAGGTATGGGAGAAAATGGATGAGAGGGGGAAGAGGGAGGATTTGTCGTGATAGGGTGTGAAATATTTGAAATATTTGGAAAATGATAGCAATGAGTGAGGGATTGGAGTGGGTGGGGGAGGGGGGTGATTGAAAGGGTGGGTGAGGAATATATTTGAAATATTTGGAACATGAGAAAGTTTATTTGGACTGTGGTATCAGCCCCCCTCCTCTCTACCCATCCCCATTTCCCTGCATACACCCCACACACACAAACATTCCAACTCACTCTTCCCCTTCAATCTCGACCACAGCCATCTGGTCAAACACCCCCTCCCCCTCTTCCTCCAATCTCTCTCTGCCATCCATTTTACCCCTGCTCATCCCCCACCTCTTTCTCTCATCGCCAGCCACAGTAGTCCTTGCTCCCTCCACCCTTCCCCTTTTTTCTCCCACTCATTTTTCATTCTCTAACAAGTACGGACGTCCAGCTAGACGCTGCCATTATTTTTCATTTTATTTTATTTTTCTTCCCAACATGTCTACCCTACATGTATCCGTGCTTGCATGATATCTCTTCCCTATATCATCATCCTGATGAAGTCTTATAAATAAAGACGAAACGTTGATGTACACATAAAAAAACATCCAGTTTTTGGTTTTCCTTTTTCATTTTACCATATATATATATATATATATATATACTCATATTTTAAATACATGTACATATATATATATATATATATAGATAGATAGATAGATGAGTATATATATATATATATAGAGAGAGAGAGAGAGAGAGAGAGAGAGAGAGAAAGAGAGAGAAAATATCATTATTTTTTAAGTTTGTATGTCGCTCCCAATCAAAGGGCATCCCATTGTTGAAGGGAAAACTATTCCTAACAAGCATTTAGGTAAAAACCCTTTACTGTGTAAATAATAGAACTCGTTCAAAAGTATCGCAATAAAATTAACAAATAAATTATATATATATGTATGTATATATATATATATATATATATATATATATATATATATATATATATATATATATATATATATATATATATATATATATATATATATGCACAGAGATATTTATACTGTATAATTTACTTACTAGGTGCGTATGTACTTATTGTATGCGAGAACTACTTGACTAATTGACACCAATTTGGTCCACACTCCCGAGGCATTCATGGTTTGGTTTTAGGGCTGTCTAAAACTCGATATATATTTTACATAAGGTTTTATGTTTTCGCAAGTGTTAAATTATCAGAAATATTTCCTGTCATTTATAAGTTTACACGCACAGGAATTCTTGGTAAGCATAAACATCTTCGAATCTGGTAACAAAATATATATTTCCTCAGTCTCTGACAAAGCTAAATTTTTTTTTTACACTCTCTAAGTTATAACAATAACACGAATTTAAAGATAAGTGGTATATCCTTTAATAATGATCGTTGCTAATCGCTTGAATCACGACTACAGATCAATACGAACGGGGCGGCTCAGGCATTTTTTATAAGCACACGAGCATTTCACATAGAGAGTAGGCATTTTAAAACCTCACTTGGCTCCGGGTCTAACCTCATGCAGAGGAGGTATATAATTATGCATATGGCTGTCTTTGAATGTTACCAAACTTATCAGGAATCTTGATGTCAGCAAAACAACTAATCCCGACAATATCCCGTTATTCTGCTTAAGAATCCGTTGCCTGAACTTGCTTGTTTCTTTACAAAAATTATTCAATCGTTGCTTAAAGGGTAAATGCTTTTACTTGAAAACCGGCTTTGGTCTGCCCAGTATTTAAAAATACTAGTGACCAGTCTTGCATCTAGTGCAGTCTCGGCAGTGTTCTGCACATCATGAATAACTCGTTTGAATCTGTGATGAATTAAAAAGTCATCAAGCATCACAACAATAGAAATATACTTGTGATCTTTTACAAACAATATCGATTTCATTCTACAAGGCTAACTGCTGGTGTACTATTTGAATCACATAAAACCAGTCAATCTCCTGATGGGGGTTTGATTCTAGAGCAATATCCTTTGCCATAACTAAGGTCTTTGATACAGTCTGGCACAAAGGATTGCTTCACAAACTTGCTAGCTTTGCTATATCTGTCAAAGTCTTTTAAACCATCGAATCATTTCTCTATGATAGGTCTATAAATCTAGTTGTTGATGAGAAGAAATCTGAAGCACATAGTATAAACGCCGGCGTTCCGCAATGATCTATTCCCAGCCCAACACTCTTCCTGATCTTAGTAAATGACCTACTAAATCATAGTATGCGATTATTTGTTACATGTACGCGAATGACAAAACTGTCTATAGCAGCACTTCAAAGAGCACTGGTGATCGAAATCTTGCTGATTCCTTCTTTTATCAGAAGAGCAGTAAGCGAACTTTCGGTTTACTTTCGACAGCCTCGCTTATTTTGTCCTTTACATTTATTATTTTTTTAATTTGTTTATTATTTAATATTATATATATATATATATATATATATATATATATATATATATATTAAAGTTTGGTGTTTATTTTTTTAAATGTAAAACATTAAATAATATTTTTTTCTTTGTAATTAATGTTGGTCGCTCAACTTCTTAAAATATACAATTTTCTCTCGTTTGTACCGCAATACACTCTACTATATATATATATATTAATTAATTAAGTTCAAATATTAACTAAATGAACAAAACCATTACTTTTCAAAAGTGCTCAATATATATTAGAGCTTTTATATGAAGATAAACATAGTTTCAGAACCTTCTCGGCTCCTCCTCAGGGATATACTGATTAGCAAAGATTATACCCGCCAATACACAATCATAAGAAAGAAAAAAAGAAAAAACAAGCAGACAAATTACATTTCAAAACTTTTCATACGAGAAACCCCTTTCCACAAGATGACAACTTTGACACCTACCTATCTACGTATAAGAAATTCGGTCATGTTCAAACTTTTGGCATGAACGACTAGACTCGACCGTCTCCTCTTCCTTAACCACACGCACACACACACACACACACACACACACACATATATTACACAGAGGCTCCCGCGTTTCATCCACGGGGGGTATCTTCAGGCTAAAATGCATGGAGTTTTTTTGCCGGGTGTTTTTATATACACGGCTGGCTTGTTAACCAATCATATTCTTTGTTGTTCTCTCACCCAATCGTTAGGCTTCCCATGAACAAAGGTGTGTTTATTGTTACTTTCTTCCTATATCCTGTTCTATTGTTTTTTTTCTATAGGTTGGCCTATATGATGTTTCTTTTGTTGTGTCAATATAATGGGTGAATTTATTTTATTTATTTTTACACGTGGTTCCCTGTATTTATAATTTAGGTGCTTATTTTTTAATTGTTAAGTTTTTTTAGTTTTTATTTATTTATTTATTTATTTATTCATCGTTAGCCTAAAGTAAATTTATTTCTGTGTAAGCAGCTGTTTGATATCTACCTTCTACAGTTTAATAGATTTCGAGCGTCTTTAAAATTTAGGATTTCAAATTTTTCATTCATGCATAATCTACACGGGTCGTCTAAATTTCTACATGTACTGGCCTGTCGTATTATTTTCCATTCAATTATTTGTGAGCGTCCATTGCTTTTAAACTCCCAAATGGTTATTGTTACTTTCTTCCTATATCCTGTTCTATTGTTATTTTTTCTATAGGCTGGCCTATATGCTGTTTCTTTTGTTGTGTCAATATAATGGGTGAATTTAATTTAATTATTTTAACACGTGGTTCCCTGTATTTATACTTTAGGTGTTTATTTTTAAATTGTTCAGTTTTTGTTAGGTTTTTATTTATTTATTTATTTATTTATTCATCGTTAGCCTAAAGTAAATTTATTTCTGTGTAAGCAGCTGTTTGTTATCTCACTTCTACAGTTTAATAGATTTCGAGCGTCTTTAAAATTTAGGATTTCAATTTTTTCATTCATGCATAATCTACACGGGTCGTCTAAATTTCTACATGTACTGGCCTGTCGTATTATTTTCCATTCAATTATTTGTGAGCGTCCATTGTCTTTAAGCTCCTAAATTTTGTACATGGCTGTGTAAATAAAATAATCATATACACACACACATATATATATATATATATATATATATATATATATATACTATATGTTTATTAAATATTAAAGTTTATTTACCTACAGACGACGTCGTTTCGGACTTACGTCCTCAACAGTGCAGAAAATGTTTGATTCAGGCGGTCAGGCGGTTTCGAACGCAGTTCGTAGATTCATAAAAGAATAAGGATCCTACGCCCTTATTCATTAGGCCAACAGAAATCACCGCATACATTACTGAAATTAAGATACATTTAAAGCCAACGGTGGAGTTCGAACGTACCTAGATAAAAGAGTGCTTAAAAACGCAGGCGTGTAAGCTTTGCTTCCATAGCTAAACTACCTCAGATTTTTTTATAATTTCAGACAATGCTCGACAATTAAGATGTATTTATCTTTAAAAAAGTCATTACTATGAATATTTTTTATTTACCTACAGACGACATCGTTTCGGGCTTACGATATATATATATATATATATATATATATATATATATATATATATATATATATATATATAATTTATTTAAAACTATATATTACATATTTCAGAGACGTACCATTGTTTTGTTGACATGGATTGACCATTTTTTCCGATTAAAAAGGTCGTTCGTGCCTTTGTTTACATTTCGTGAGTCGATGATGATTAAAATTGACCTTAATGGCTTTTTTAAACGGAAAATGTCAATCTATATTTATCAAATCAGCGTACGTCTCTGAAATATGTAACATATAGTTTTTAAATAAGTAATTTGTAAGCATGTTTTTCGTTAACATTCAAATTAATATTGTTGGAAGTTTTCTAAATGCAGCCAAATATTTTAAAAAGTAGAGATGTTCTTTACACCTCTCTCACTTTCCTTTTAATTTTTGTTTTACTTGCAATAAGTATATATATATATATATATATATATATATAAAATATTTGTTTTTTTGTTTATTATCTATGTACGTATACGTTTCGTCCCTTTTCAATCAGGACTCATCAGCATAGAGATATGACTATTCACTACCGGTCGTACGATTCGAAACCCTGGATCACAAGTATTTTTCAACTTGCATCCAACGTCGTTAACCGCACGCCCAATATTTGAATAGCCGATAAACAATGATAATTTAACACATATAAAAGCGGCTTGATGTCGAGGCATTCTACTTCTATTAAAGAAGGAATGATGCATATAAAGCAAGTGACGTCATGCTGTGTTTGTACTACCATTTAGAGTGCTCTACTTGTTTTACGAGGAGCGACAAATATAAAATATTTGTTTGTTGTTTATTATCTATGTACGTATACGTTTCGTCCCTTTTCAATCAGGACTCATCATATATATATATATATATATATATATATATATATATATATATAAAATTCTTTGTGAAATAGTAGGAAATTCCAGTAGAGTGTTCAATTAATTAAGGGAATCAGAATTAGGGGCTTAACATTTGTTCATTAATACAATATGCAAACGCTACCTGATCACACCATCTTTATATTTGTTTAAAGCCGCATACGTGAGCCCATTGAAGGAGTATTATATTATATTATTATATCATTCACCAATTACTTTCTATGCTGATGAGAGCCAGAGGTGTTACCATGTGTGCTCGAAACCATATGTCCATATGTTGAATTAAATTGCTGTATTAATAAAAAAAAAAATTATATATATATATATATATATATATATATTAAAAAGTTGGAAGTCGAAACAAGTACGTAATTATTCTACATTTAGCTTGTTGAAGATAATTTTAAAAAGATTGAAAAGTACAAATCTTTTCATTTTTATTCAATAAACCCCACGGACATTACCCAATGAGAAATCAGAGACATGCCTATATTTAAGAGTACCCCTTGGGGTTGAAAGCATTTCAGTAATGGGAAACAATGTATATCCCCGGGCTACAGGCTTTCTGCACTTCCCCTAAATCATTCGAGGTTCCAAACAATAGAGTTGAACAAAATCCTTAAACCTCTCGCTTCGCACGTTAAAACGCAGCCCGGTCCCACACAAGCCAGCAGCCACTATATATATATATATATATATATATATATATATATAATGGAAAATGCAAAAATTACCTATAATTTGTTACGGTGTCCTTTTGTTTTGACGCTAAGGGGTCAAGTTTATGGGTAAGTCTAGGCTATTAAATAATTTTGGGGACAAGAGGTGAAAGCAGTACCTAACAGACGCCCGCTCATTTTTTGTATTCGTATATTTTGTCTTTATTTATCTATAATTTTGTTTTCATTATGGTTCACATCCGGTTTGAGAACGATGGGTTGACGAGCCGCCCAATTTCGAAGAATATGACCAGCTTCAAGATGATGTGGAGGGAGGGGTATGGACATAATTTACGAATAAATGAGACCGTATGTAGGTTTTCCTCTGAAGGGCTGAAGTGGTGTGGTTGGGTGTGTATGTTTTAAGGGACCCCAAGCGGATGGTGGCAGTTAAGTGAATACCGACGCAGCCTGGGGACTCCGCGTATCGCGTAGTTTCAATAACACTACTTTTATTAAACACGCACTTCATCTACTTACCGTCTCCAGTGATGCAGTGAATTAATTTTGATTTTAATTTACACATTTTCAAATTTAAGGTAGACAACTCACATTATATTCTTCAATAAAAAAACGAGTATTCCGATTTACTGAGTTTTATTTCTAGGTGATTATTTAAAAAGGTTTTATATTAACAGTCGTCTGGGCCGGACTAAATAATTTAAAAATAATTTTTTGTTCAGTACGTTATTATTTTTTGGGCAATAAAATAGTACAACAATAACAAATGAATGTTGGCTAATGAGAAGCAACGTTCAATTTGTCAGCTTAAATCATTTTTGGGTTTGCCTTTGAAAAGTCTGACAATATAATTTTCTAAGTTAAACAAGCTTTTACGTTTTAAAGTATTAACATAAGCTTTGACAACATATTCAATACAATCGAAAGAAGGAAAAAGAGAATGACAAAAAGGAAAGTTATCAGTAGATGAATGACTAAGCAAGGTTTACTGTTGTTTTTATAAATAACTGCTAATAAGAATAAAGAAAAGTATTTTTTCTGACCACCCATGCACTTATTTTGTCCTTCGTGACTCCTATCGAAAGGTATATTATAGTATTTGTTGTTTACCATAACCAGCTCGGGGTCATACAGAATCCGATGATTTTATGCTTGTAAGTGTATTTTCAGTAGTTTTTTTTAGTTCTACTAAGACGCACTAAGAAACGGAAATACGCCTTTCCTCTATATAACAGATTAACTTCCAAACGAACAAGGCCATTTACTGACAGAAAACAACTGGCGTGAATTGGGGAAATTACGAGTACGAAGACTCTTAAATTCACAGAAAATATTGAAATCTCTATAACAGAAATCTTCCGTATAAGATGTAGAATGTTTGTATCTACGTGCGTTATTTACAAGATACAGCCATGCACAGAAGATCCACATATAGGATATTCCCATACTTCTTCAGGTTAGGACCCAAGCTAACTTTGACCTCAACCCTGACCCTAACCCTAACCCTAACCTCACCATAACAATTACCCTAACCCTAACCATAATCATAACCTTAACTCTAACGTTAACCTTTACCCCAACCCCCACCCTGACTTTGACCCAAACCCTAACCCTAATGACGTGGTCAAAGTTTATTCGGGTCCTAATCTGATAAAGCACTGATATTATGACTCATCTTTTCGGGAAACATGTTTCGTTTGCTTAAATTTGATGTAATAAGACTCAAACTATGTGACAGACGGTAAATGATGGCTCTTCAACCAGGTTTGCAGACACATTTATGAGAAGAAATATATATATATATATATATATATATATATATATATATATATATATATATATATATATATATATATATATATATACAGGGTTAGCCAAAAGTAGTTAGACACTAAAAAACATTTTCCTTCTTGATTTACACATCTTTGAAGTCTGCCTCTTACGCTTCGACAAAACATGTGTTTTACCGTCCACTTACTTTTGGCTCACCCTGTCTCTCTCTCTCTCTCTCTCTCTCTCTATCTCTCTCTCTCTCTCTCTCTCTCTGTATATATATATATATATATATATATATATATATATATATATATATATATAAGTGTAGGTTTGTAATCCGAGGGTTTAGCAATGCGATGTAGTTGCCGAAAGGTGGAGAGGGTGAACAGAAACAAACGAGAAGAGAAAACGAATCTCAAAACGATTTATTAATATTTCACGTAAAAACTGATTAAGTACCAAAATAGTAAATACTGTCAGGTAAATAAAAAGTTCGGCAAAAGGTAATCTTAAAGTTTAAAATCTCATTTATAAACATATTCAGTTTGTTCTAAGTTACCCCCCTTTGACTGCACATATAATAATAACGGCCCACACGTAAATTTAAATTTAGAATTGAATAAATAAAGAAAAGTTAATAAATCATATAAAATAAAAAATGATAAAATTATAATAATTACTATATAACTAAACAAATGTTAATAAGATGTTAAGTTTAGCTGAATAATTATTTAATTAAATTTTGACATTTTCTGCGTACCTACTCCCAATAGTCCTCTGCATTGTTTCAACATTTTGATTCCGGTTTTTCCCGTTTTTTCGACCCTTTCGGTCTTTAATTGTTGTCTTTTGATAATGAAAGTTTTGCTTTCGAAAATTTAAGATTACCTTTTGCCGAACTTTTTATTTACCTGACAGTATTTACTATTCTGGTACTTAATCAGTTTTTACGTGAAATATTAATAAATCGTTTTGAGATTCGTTTTCTCTTCTCGTTTGTTTCTGTTCACCCTCTCCACCTTCCGGCAACTACATCGCATTGCTACAGCCTCGGATTAAAAACCGACACTTATATTTACCAGCAATGCTTCAAGCAAACTACAATCTCCTTATATATATATATATATATATATATATATACATATATATATATATATATATATATATATATATATATATACTATACGAATATCCGTCCGAAGACCGGTAACATTTATTTCCCGAAGAGAAAAGTTTTGCACCACTTTTATGTATCCTTCCGAAGAATAAAATAAAGATATAATAATACTAACATTTAATGTATAGAATTTTTAGTTTAATTTCTATCAACATTGATTACAAAGTTTTAGTTATAGAAAATGTTTAAAAATTATGGCTTTAGCTTAAAAGGTCTTAAAAGAGAAATTGAAATTCATGAAATCTGGCTTTATTAGTATCTAATGACTATAGTTCAAATTTAATGAAAATCTGATATATTTGAATTTTCAAATGGGAGATTAATGGTCCCTAAAAACCTTTTAACATACTCGAAACAACTGAAATTTTGGAAATATTTATGAATTAATGTCTAATATTTTTTCTTACAATTTCACAAAAGTCGAAAGTGTCTTAATTTTCATGAACATGTTCAACCCACTTTTTACTCCCTCCGCATAAAACTAAATTGAACTAAGTATAGCTCACTTTGACACCCCTTACGCCTTACAGCTTCGTTCACCCCTTACGCCTTATAGCTTTATTCACCCCTTACGCCTTACAGCTTTGTTCACCCCTTACGCCTTACAGCTTTGTTCACCCCTTACACCTTACAGCTTTGTTCACCCCTTACGCCTTACAGCTTTGTTCCCCCCTTACGCCTTACAGCTTTGTTCACCCCTTACGCCTTACAGCTTTGTTCCAGTATTCATAATGATTGGTTGTGTATTTACTCATGAATCAAAACTTTTTATTAAAAATTCGTGTTTTTTTTACTGTCGTAAGAATGAACAAAAGCGATAAAAAAAACGGTGAATCTTTATTTAATATTTAAATACAGGGTTTTGAATAAAATGATTTCGAAACAATTGTAAATTGATTCTGCTATTCATTTTTCTTTTAAAAAGGCTATTTATAAACACACACATGAGAACTTGAATAGATACTACAGAGAACTGAAATGCCTACCGGAGAGAACTGCAATGCCTACTAGACACTGTTTTCGAGTGTCTAAGATTTCTCTGTATAGGGGTTTCTCAGGATATCCTCGCATGAAGATACTTCTTCCTACAAGTCAACCCTGACCAAATATTTCATATAACATAGTATTCAAAGCCCAAATAAGATCCCCTCGATATAGCTATTTACACTGGCTTATACGAGGAATAATGCACATTCTCCAAGTGAAATTGCCTCTAGTAAGAGCACTTTGCTGGATACTCCACCAGACTAGATTAATTATTTTCCTGAAATCTGGTAAGACCAAGAGACCACAAGAAAGCTATACTATAACTATGTTCACTGGTCAATTCTGAGATGAAAATTAATGTTTTGAACTTTTTTACTAATTGAACGTTGTAATGGTAAATGAGCCCTGTCATTTCTAAATTTCGACTGAAGTAAAAAGAAACAAGATATACGGATTGATAATGATGAGATGTTGATGGTATTTTTTAAATACTTTTTAAATTATAATTACATATTTCAAAAGTCTTGTGTTATTCGTCGGGAATGAATAAAGAACGGAACTGAGAGCGCCTATGTGCGGGCTATTAATATGCTAAAAATTTCACTATTATATGTTTTTTTGTACGGTAGATGGACGTCGTTTAAGTGTTGTTTAAATGTGTTTAGAGGCTGTTTTTTTAATATGTGTTTATTTTATTATTTACGTATAATAGTAAGGTATGAGGTATTCACGAGACTGTTAGCAACTAATTCTGCTATTGTTTTTTTTATCCTCTCTGTTTACCGTTATCCTTTAAATAAAAACCAATGACGGTATTATTTTGTATTTGAGATCTTGTGTTCTGCTAAGTTAGTGAAATTCTGCGTGTCTCCATTATTTTTGAAAAATGAACATTTTTCGAGACTGTATTTGGATTTAGTGTCGTTACTTATTTATGTTTTGTTCATATTGGAACTATTGCTGTCGGATTCACAGCGTGTGCGTTTCTATGATCGTTCGAAGAGTGCTCTATGCAGCACCTCCCCAGATATGACAGCAGTACTTCGTCTGAGGACGTAAATGGCTCTTAGAGTGGTAAATGGGTTGCGTCAGAGATGAGGTACTTTATGAGGCGGTAGAACGATCCAACCATTTTTAAAAAATAACTTTAGCAACATATTTGGTATAAGTCTACCATTTCAGCTCTGGTGTGTAAGAGCAGTCCTAGAAGCTTATCAAAGAAGGGGGCTTTCTCGAGAAGACAACCGTTCATTTAGACTGGTGAAGATCCGAGTGTTGGTGGTGAAAAGAGAGAAAGATAGTTGTAGAGGCATTAAAAGTAACAAGGTACGTTTTCCCGCATTGCACCACTTGCTTTAAATCGAAAGAGGGGCAGATAGTAAAAAATAACTTGACAATCAAAGTTCTTCGAAGTGTTTCCATAAATAGTTGTGTCGTCCGCGTAGATGTCAACGAATGATCTCAGAATATGATTTAGAAGATCGTTTCTGAAGATCAGGAAGAAGCTTGGGTCCTAAATGGATTCATGGCGCACGCCGGCATTGATTCTATGTGCTTCGGACATTTCCTCGTTAACAATTATCTGTATAGTCCTATCAGAAAGATTTGATTGTTGAGAATACATTTCCAGTTATCCCATACTTACCAAACTGGTGCTGCAAACTACTGTAACAGACCCTATCTAAGACATTTGATATCTCAAGAGCTATCGCCCGAGAAACGAAGCCTCCGTCGATAGATTCACTGATCCCGTGCGAAATCACAGTCAGCACGTCAATTGTCAGCACGCCAGATTCGAGAAACCTACTCATGACGCAGAGGAAACTGATACGTCGTACTGGAATGCAGAAGATCGGTCTTGAGTATCTTTGAATACCGAGCAGACTAACGAAGTATTCTAAGGTGAAGGAAACCATTTCTCTCTTTAAGCAATGATTGAACAACTTAGTAAGGAGAGGAGCTGTTCAGGGTTGCAGTTTGTTGAACTTTTCATATTTTAAAATTAAGTATTAGTAATTTCGATGAAGAATGCATATTCAAAAATCGGTATGAATGTATTATCTTATTTCTGTTTGAAACCTGCCATCAATTTTAAATTCTGCAATTTTTCTCTGACACCGTATCAGAATTCAAACGATAACACACGCGTTTGTTTCATTTCGGTACATATCATATATATCCCCTTAAAATTAGTTATATTGCACATAAAGTAGCTAGCAGAAAAGTGTAGTAACTGTTCTGCACACTATCTGTCTTCTTGTCTGTTCTCAGTCAGCGACGAACAAATCATTCTAGACTGAGGCAATTTTATAGTGTTGTTCCAATCTAGAGTGCCCCTTTTTGGAGAGCTTAAGTTTTCAAACATAAAACATCGACCATCTGTATAACTCACAGATGGAAACGTGCGTTTTATATTAATACTAGTAAAAAAAATTACGTAATTGAGACTAGTAACATTTTGAAAAGTTTAAAAGAAAATATATCTGTCTAAGTTCATAAAAGATATTTAAGGATTATATTTATTCTTTTAATCATTCACCACTTACCAAGGCCAAAAACCACCCGAGGATGAGGGTTAAAAAATGGATAAATTGTAAGTTGAATGATGAAGAATATTTTTAGAGGATAAAAATAATAAATGGAATGAACAAAATTTGATATTATATGATTTTAAAAAAAAAATGATTTTTTTAAAAGTATTAATTGACACTGGGTTTGAAGGCGACCATATTGTAGCGTGTACGGAAGAAGTTGTGTCGTAATTTGTGCTTCACATGGAAAGTTCTGAGGAACGAACTCTGCGCATGGACATGTTTATGTTAGGCGCACGGAGAAAGAAAGGAAAGTTTTGTGAATTTTGGGGTGTTCAATTCATAATGTAATTCCTGATGTGTACGTCTTCTTTAGCTAGTATAAAATGTATATTGAGAACAAAAGAGAAAGAGGCTCAGAATAAAATTGCTATTTTTAAAAGAGTACAGTCTGGGTTACGAGAGGAGAGAATATGAATCAAAAGGCTGCGTAAGAGTTCTCTCCACTTGATTGCCTTCGTTTGGAAAGAAAGAACGCTAAGCACAAGTAGAAAAAAAAGCATAGCGAAACTTTAGACGCGCGTTTTTCACGTCTTCCACTTGAATTTTAACGTTTATCTTCCCCTTTTTTTACCCTTAGCACGCAAGACATCCATCAAATTATTTCTATTGTCTGAAATGTCTCGAGCAGGATGGGACACAGCAACTCATAATGGACGAGGAAACAAATTATCCAAGACTTCATTTAACAAAAAAAGGAAACAATTTTTTTTTAGAGTCCTACTTGTATTTAATATTCAAAGAAAAAAAAGTAAAATTGTAAAAATAAAGGTTTATTTTTATTTATTTATTTTTTCAGACAGCGTCTTATTCAATGGGGTGGCTATGATATGGTGATACTTACATAGTTGATGTATTCAAACTAGATGGGAACGTTCGGACCGGGTGATGTTCGGACAGGCTAGAAAGCTAAAAAGTTGTTGTTTTTTTTTTAAGAAACAAAGACAACTGTTTATGTTTTATTGGCTTTTTTTTATTTTCTCACATACAATTATTCCGGTCGGTTTCAAATAATGTTTGTATTTAACACCATAAATAAACTTTCTTCGTTATACCCCACGTGAGACGGTCCTCATTATCTAGTAACCAACGTTTGTGCTACGAGAAAAAATAGGAAGTCAGACGTTCATTATGTTACGCATTACTAGGGGCTGATGTGATTTGAGGGGTCGCGTGCAAATATAGAATGTGTAAGGTAAATATAATAAAATAACAAATGGGTAGAGGCAACGCTATATAATTGCGACAAAATCGCGTTGATCACTGAAGTTAAGCGACTTTAAGTCTGGTCATGCTTAGATGGGTGACTATTCGGGAATACCATATGCAGTAATCCAACATTGCACTCAGGCGTTTAAATTGGGTAACAGCCTGCTAGAAAGTATTACCGACAGCAGACTAGCGTCCTGTCACGTAGATGTTTGAGACCATCCGCTTAACGCTAAAAAATCGTAAGATAAGCACCGAGGATAGGAACTTTCCAGGCTGAGAAAACGGACTACTACTATTACTATTACTACTACTACTACTACTTCTACTACTACTGTAAGATAATAAAGAGTGGCAAAAATGAATCATGGACGAGTCCATTGTGGGTGGGACGTCGAGAAAGAAATAAAGGCGACTTGATAACTGTTAAAAAGAAAAAAGTTCGGCAGTGCAAGGAAAACTTGAACAACGACGGTTTCAAAAAACGCGAAGAGCCGAAACGCTTGGTGATCGGACTATCGATGTACCGGAAGAATGCGAGTTTTGTGTCCGCTGACTAAAAATGCGGAATGAAGGAATCCCCTGACTTGTACTTCACCAAAGCGCTTGTAGAACAATTGCTTCAGTTCACGCTCGGATAGACAATGCAGAGCAAATTGCTTTCCAATCGAATGTATATACGAACGAGTTTCTAGCGTAAACCAAGTCTGTGACCTCAGCAAGAAGAAGACTTTCATGAGACAAAAGTATGTCAAAAGATTGTCTTATATGCGTGCGTAGCCGGCGTAAACCATCCGGTAATGGCAAATAAAGAAAACCAAAGTTTTTTCATATACTTTCTGTTATTTGTCATTCTTGTTCGACCTAAACGGGTACACTTAAAGAACGGGTAATGCAACACTATTACTACTACTACTACTACTACTACTAATAATAATTATTATTATTATTACTTTTATTTTATTATTATTATTTTTTATCATTATTATTACTTTTATAATTATTATTATTATTATTATTATTATTATTAATCATCTCTTGATCAAATGATGACGACAGGGGTGAAGGGCGAATTAGAAACGGAAAAATCCAAAATAACAAACAGCAAATCAAGCAAGTAAATATAAAGAGAGGGCATCCTGTAAACAACACACTGTGTGACAAAATGTGCCAACGAAATTCGTCATCAAAACACGACCATACGAACAGATGTAGGGGCGACCCCGTCGATCAAAGTGTCTGTCCTCGCTACAATACCTTTAGCAACTGATAATCTCCTTTCAAATGTTACTATTTCACAGAATTAACCCACCCAATAGGATACATTTCCAAACTAAAATAAAAGTGTAATAACTATTCTATCTGTTGTGGACTGATCTGGATTCATCCATATTGACAGGATAGATTCGTCATGTCACTATGAAGTCGACACATTTTCCCTTACCTGGAGAACCGCTTAGCACGTTTGCCTAGAGCCGGTAATGGCGACCAACTTATTGTAATTAAGTATATTCAATACAATTACTATTCCTTCAATTTCTGTCTTGTGTTTCTTATTTACTTACTGTTATTCTATATAACAAATTGGCGACGAGAGATTACGATTTAAAATCCAGTTTGTTAACAAATAACAAATTGACGATTTTCAATCAGGACTCACGTAAAAAATTTTTCCAAAAAGTCGATTTAAAACACTCGAGGGTGACATTACAAAGACACAAGGAAACGCCTCTCATGTAAGAAACATTTTTTTTTCTTCCAAAAGAAATTGCCAAAACAATAGTTTTTTTATAATTTACCAGTGACTTTGAGAAGAAAATATATGTTTCTTTTCATTGTATTTAGACTGTACGTATTATTTGTTCCTTTTATAAAAGACTACAGCGTATTTTAAACAACTGTTGTCTGAGGAAAAACAAAGCAAAATATTTTTTTTAAATGGAGGAATTGCAGAAAACTATGGTCAAACTTTTAAAAATACAAGTGAAACACTAACAAAGAAATAACAAAAGGTTTGAAAAAATGTTGGAATTTATTGGAAACTGGAAAAGAAGTTTGATTATTTTCACCAGATATGGTTCCGAATTAGATTAGAGAATTCAAGTATGACCCAGGTAATTGTTCTATTCTTTCTGCATATTTTCGGAGGTTTGCCGACATTTTCAAAAAAGGAATGTTCAGAATTGTCGCAAAAGAAGGTCCGTCTACTTCTTCAAAAATTGAACCCAGCATGCCATGATAGGTACTGCAACTATATTTTACCAAGGGTTACCGGGCGAAATTACATTTAATGAAACTGTTCAAATCCTGACAAGATGTTTTTTGGTGAAAAGTCGTCCCTTTTCAATATACGTTGGAAATGTTTAAACCTAACAAAAGGAGACAACAGGGATTTTTTTAGCTGTGCTGGAACTGTACATAGAGAACGCCAGCAGTTAAAACTGAGATAATTTAGGGGGCAAAAAAGCCCTTGCTCATGCAAGCAGAGGTTTAATCTCGACTGAGAAAAACTATAGCCAGATTGAGAAGAAAAGTGTATCCATCATTTTCAGGATTAGAAAATTTCACAAATTCATCCATGGCCGTAAATCTATTTTACATCGTCCATTACTTTCGATTTTTTGGATCACAGAATGGAATCCCAATTCACACAGCAAATAGATTACAGCGATGGGGACACAATTCTTCTAAATTATTATTTCAAAATGGAATATATTCCTGCAAAGAGGTTAGGCTATGCGGACGGCTTGTACCGATTAATTCCGACATATTGTGAACCAATGGTAGATACGGTAATCGCATCACTCAAAGCTGAAAGTGAAATAAAAGAAGTATTGGTTAGCACCGTACGCGAACTCCCAATTACGGCACAAGAAATAAAATAAAATCTAAGAATGATAACTTTATTAAAAACATGATGGATAAAGTGAAGAGCGAACAAAGGGGAAATATAAATTCGTCGATGAGCAATAATTATTCAATTTGTGACGAAATTTGAATGTACGCCGAGCGAGTCGTGATCCCAGTGGCATTACAAAGGAGACTGTTAAAGGAATTCCATTGTGGTCAGCCAGGAATGTGCAAAATGAAATCGCTTATAAGTTCATACCTTTTTGGGTCAGGTATAAACCAGGGCATTGAGAGGACAGTTAA
This sequence comes from Sepiola atlantica, assembly GCA_963556195.1. Lineage (NCBI taxonomy): Eukaryota > Metazoa > Mollusca > Cephalopoda > Sepiida > Sepiolidae > Sepiola > Sepiola atlantica. The sequence goes on from OY744533.1 coordinate 79,807,981, forward strand.
GAGCTGTAGAGGTTGTGCTCTCGAGCTAAAGCACTACCAATGATGACAACAGCATGGCCAAAGGTAGACACACCATAGTCTAGATTACATCTAGATTTTGCTGAACCGCTAAATGGTGAATATTATTTGATTGTGGTAGACAGTTAAACAAAATGGCCAGAGATTTTGAAGTGCAAAAAGCCAACATCTGCCATAACAATATTTTTTTGCATGAACTGTTTACCAGGTTTTGATTACCTGATGAAATTGGTTCAGATAATGGGGCTCAGTTCACCTCAACATGTTTTGCAAAATCTTTTGGGTAAAACATATTACTACACCTTTTTACCACCCGAGTAGTAATGGCCAGGCAGAAAAGTGTGTAGATACTTTCAAAAGGGATTTAAGAAAATCTGGAAGGTGAATTAAACGATGAGTGGAAGATCCAACAATTATTAAGAGTTTACAAAGTCACACCGAACAGGAACATTGCGACCAACATGTCACCGGCGGATATGATGTTCGCAAGAAAATTAAAACTATTTTTGACAAATTGTTGCCAGAGAAAAAAAAAATTTTTTAAACACGGATGGTAAGAGAAGACATTTAAATGTTGGTGAAAAGGTGTTTTTTTAAGAATTACAGAAGGAGTAACATTTTCTGGCACAACGGTGTTGTAACTAAGAGAATCGGACGCCTGATATACATGGTTCGGGGTTCGAAGTGGGAAAACAAGCGTCAAGTAAATCAGTTGAGACGCAGATACGTGGACAAACAACACCTCATATGAGGAGCCCATGGAAGTTCTTTACGATGCTTTTGATGTACCGATTCCTGAAAACCATACTACTACTCCTGCTACTGAAGTAAGACGTTCAACGAAAGGAAAGAGAAATTCAACAGAACGTCTAGAGATTGACCCAAAGAGGAAAATATATATCTTAGGAAGAAATATATCTTAAGGAGGAGGAGGTGTTGTGGACTGATGGGGGGTCACCCATAGTGAGAGGATGGGTTCATCAGGTCACTATGAAGTCGACACCTTTTTTCCTTACCAAAGAGAACCACTTAGCAAACCGCTTAGCATGTCTGCCTAAAGCCGGTAATTGCGACCAATAATTGTAATTAAGTATTTTTAATACAATTCCTATTCATTCAATTCCTATCGTGGGTTTCATATTTACGTATTTTTATTCTTACGATATAACATTTATTCTCAGTCAGATCAAATTAAGATTAGAGCAATTTTTATTTTTAGAGTTCCCCTTTTGAGGAAACCAGATGTTCCCTATTAAAACAGATCTTCTGTCTAAATTTGCCCTTGTGGGTAGGCAAATAAATATGGCATCATATCAGCTAGTTTAGTTACACCTTGTCAACATACCTAGGCAACTGCGTAAGAGTACTGTTGCAAAAGGGGGCCAACATGACGTCACAGATAACATTCGGCGTTTGATGGTGGTAATAACGAAAACTTCAGATAGGGGCTTCTCAGCCTAATTCTCATCAAATCTGCTACACCCGAGCTTCTAGTCCACAACGAATCTGTTACATCCCATCTTCTTAAACAGCGAATCTTCCACATTCAGGATTCTCAGGCGCAGTCTCAGTGAAATCGCCACTGTCTCTCGTCAATAAAAGCAGAAAGCAAATAACACTTAACGGACACTTGTTCACTTGCCATGATTTTGATAAACATCTGTATCACCTAAGAGGAACTAATTACATTGTTATTTTCATTCATTTTGTCATGAGATGGGATTTGCCCGATAACATTATATTTGTACACATCAACAAATATAGCATCTATAAACACGCAGTTTCTTTTTGCGTGTCTCTAATAATTTGAGAGAAAAAAACACATTGGATGCAGTATTTTGTTTTAATTCTGTGTTTTCCAAATGCAGGTTACAAAAACTTCGTTAAACGCTAATTTAAAGAAAAACTTAAATCGTAGTTAATTGACCAGGCTGCATGGCAACCACAGAACAAAAGGAAGTTGACGTGTCATGATCCATAACACTGCTGCTGATTCCTTGCTGTTCGTACATGTCGTATTAATTTGAGTGAAGGTGGTTGATTTTCCGACACCACTGCTACTACTGGTTCGTCTTCGTCTCTCTCTATATATAACGGCTGTGCTGATCTTTCTAATGTCATGTCGTATCAGTTTCACTGACTGAGCACAATTGGCTTAACGTCACTACGGATACTGCCTTTTGGCTAAGACCAAAATGTAGTATCTGTTCCGATGCATACTACACCCCATAAACTGGTATTGTTTTGGCCTTCGGGGCTTGATTGACGCCTGTCTATGGGTCTGTCCTGTGCAGTTCTAGGAGGTCCACCCTCCCAGGCTTCGCCTCCTCTCTTTGGGGAGGAATACGTTTATTGCTTACTGCCTGAGGCGCCCCTACCGGGGAATGCCAACGGGGCTGCCCAGGCAATTTTTAATGGTCAGAGTGCTCACCTCTCGGGCGCTGGCTTTTCAACCTCCACTTTCCGACCCGACCTTGGGTCACATCTTACTTGTGGGAGTAGGATAAAACTGGCCTTGTGCCTAACTCCTGGAGAGGAGTAAATAATACTACGGTTACTGCCTTTTGGCTAAGATCAAAGTGTAGTATCTGTTCCGATGGATACTGCACCCCATAGACTGGTATTGTCTTGGCCTTCGGGGCTTGATTTACGCCGGTCTATGGGTCTGTCCGGTGCAGTTCTAGGAGGTCCACCCTCCCAGGCTGCGCCTCCCCTCTTTGGGGAGGAGTAAGTTTATTGCTTACTGCCTGAGGCGCCCCTACCGGGGAATGCCGACGGGGCTGCCCAGGCAATTGTTGATGGTCAGAGTGCTCACCTCTCGGGCGCTGGCTTTTCAACCCCCACTTTCCGGCCCGACCTTGGGGCACATCTTACTTGTGGGAGTAAGATAAAAAACTGGCCTTGTGCCTAACTCCTGGAGAGGAGTAAATCAATACTCTGTCTGTCTGTCTCTCTGTCTCTCTGTTTGTCTCTCTATATCTCTGTATGTCGTGTCGCCTTCAGTGATCGTACTTTATCTCTTCCGCTAATACGAAATATAGACATTATTTCTCGAACGAGCCACTATTCTAGAAACGAACCAATATATTTCATTTTTGAAAGGCTGGGATATTTCAAAACTGTTCTTCTAGTAATTTCTCAAAAAGTTTAATTTTAAGAATTTATTCCTAACTTTTAAGATTGAAATTTTTGAATGTTACGTTTAAGCGAGAGAAAACTTATCTATGCATTTCTAAAACAACGAGACAACTTCCGGTTTGTGTTTCTCACTTCTACTAGATTTACTCACTAGTATTTTCTAATCGAATATTTATTTTAATCACAATTGAAATTGCTTGAAATAAAATGAAATAGTTAAATACTTTTTTTTATTACGAAATTAAACACACCAGAATGCATTGTAAATTATTTGTGAATAGCTTAGAAAATTAGAATTACTGTGTAACCGTTTGGATTTCGAAAGAAATTTGGAAAGATTTAAACTTACCATTCGCAAGTTATTTTTTAGCAAATCCTCATGTATTAAAAGTTTTACATCAGAGTAGTTCATAAGTTAAGATTAAAACAGAATCACCTTAAAAGATTAGCTATAGTTGTATAACAATTTGGCTCAATTAATAATTTTAATTATAAAATTATATCGTAATAATTAAAACTTACTTACAAAATTCTATGTAAAAATAACAAAATATTTCTACAAAAAATTGCTAAAATAAACCACCAAAAGATGAGCAAAAATGAAAGTAAAAATAAGCCCGGGCAACGGCGGATAGGAACAGCTTGTTTAGAATAAAACAAATTACAATAAAACGATTTGGAGTTTCCCGCTATCAAATCGATTTATTTAACTCGCATTTTAAATGTATTGCCTTTTTAAATAGTGGGACTTTATCAGTTTAATATATATGATTAAAAACGCCTTTTGTTTAAAATACAATATTGGCCTTTTGGTTTGGAGCAAAGTGTAGTATATGTTCTAATACTGTACTTCACATTTTCTGTCCTCGGTCAGTGAAGGAGAAATCTTTCTAGCCTGTGACAATGTTTTATTCTTGTTTAAATGCAGAGTGTTCTCTTTGGTGGAGCTAGATATTCTTCACATTAAAAATCGACCATGTGTCTAACTCTGCTCTTTTGAGGAGGCAAGTAAATAGGGACATTTCTCAATTCCTCTTTATAATGCATAATGTAATATATAAGATCTGACGTGTCTCCAACACCTTTGTCTATTATTACTTAGTTTTGCTTATTGACTGTCAAGCCATTTTCCTGGTGGTTCACTTTTTTAGCACCCTTCTACCATATCTTCGATTAATTAGTCTAAATATACATATACCATTATAATGATTTCTGAATCTAGATAGATAGATAATTAAAAATATTTGTGTTTATCTACATACGTATACGTTTCATCCTTTCGGGAATCGTCAGTACAGAGATAATTATTAACATCGGTTGCAAGATTCGAGCCTTCGGAAAACGAGCCATGTTATAACCCAAATCCCAGCGCCTTAATCCACTCAGCCACTATGTACAATCTGATAAATCAGCGAGAGTGTAAACCTGTTATAGGCAGCTGTCGTTAAGAGTGTTCAACTACTGAAGAAATATGCATTCATATATATATATATATATATATATATATATATATATATATATATATATATCATTGATTCCTGTTCCTAGTTTCAATTACAAGCAACAAGCTCAATACTTAGCATTTAATAGCGTTTATGAACATCTGTTAATTTAAAAATGTATTATTATATAATTTTAGAATAATTCCTCCGCAAACCAAGTCATCCGGTGTACAAGTGTTTAAAAAATTTCTATAATAAAATAAATATCTAGGTAGTTTAATGTCGTTAAAGTATATAGGTAGTTTAAAGTATATGTAGTTTAAAGTATAGGTAGTTTAAAGTATAGGTAGTTTAAAGTATATAGGAAGTTAAAAGTATAGGTAGGTAAGATATATAGGTAGTTTAAAGTATAGGTAGTTAAAAGTATGAGTAGTTTAAAGTATAGGTAGTTTACAGTGTAGTTAGTTTAAAGTATAGGTAGTTTACAGTGTAGTTAGTTTAAAGTATAGGTAGGTAAAATATATAGGTAGTTAAAAGTATAAGTAGTTTAAAGTATATGTAGTTTAAAATATGTGTAGTTAAAAGTGTATGTAGTTTAAAGTATGTGTAGTTAAAAGTATGTGTAGTTAAAAGTATGTGTAGTTAACAGTATATGTAGTTTAAAATATGAGTAGTTAAAAGTATATGTAGTTTAAAGTATGTGTAGTTTAAAATATGTGTAGTTAAAAGTATATGTAGTTTAAAGTATGTGTAGTTAAAAGTATATGTAGTTTAAAGTATGTGTAGTTTAAACTATATGTAGTTTAAAGTATAGGTTGTTAAAAGTATGAGTAGTTTAAAGTATAAGTAGTTAAAAGTATATGTAGTTAAAATATATAGGTAGTTTAAAGTATAGGTAGTTAAAATATATAGGTAGTTTAAAGTATAGGTAGTTAAAATATATAGGTAGTTTAAAGTATAGGTAGTTAAAATATATAGGTAGTTTAAAGTATAGGTAGTTAAAATATATAGGTAGTTTAAAGTATAGGTAGTTAAAATATATAGGTAGTTTAAAGTATATGTAGTTAAAATATATAGGTAGTTTAAAGTATATGTAGTTAAAATATATAGGTAGTTTAAAGTATAGGTAGTTAAAATATATAGGTAGTTTAAAGTATATGTAGTTAAAATATATAGGTAGTTTAAAGTATAGGTAGTTAAAATATATAGGTAGTTTAAAGTATATGTAGTTAAAATATATAGGTAGTCTAAAGTATAGGTAGTTAAAATATATAGGTAGTTTAAAGTATATGTAGTTAAAATATATAGGTAGTTTAAAGTATAGGTAGTTAAAATATATAGGTAGTTTAAAGTATATGTAGTTAAAATATATAGGTAGTTTAAAGTATAGGTAGTTAAAATATATAGGTAGTTTAAAGTATAGGTAGTTAAAATATATAGGTGGTTAACAGTATAGGTAGTTAAAATATATAGGTAGTTTAAAGTATAAGTAGTTAAAATATAGGTAATTAAAATATATAGGTAGTTTAAAATATAGGTTGTTAAAAGTATAGGTTGTTAACAGTATAGGTAGTTAAAATATATAGGTAGTTTAAAGAATAGGTAGTTAAAATATAGGTAATTAAAATATATAGGTAGTTTAAAATATAAGTTGTTAAAAGTATAGGTTGTTAACAGTATAGGTAGTTAAAATATATAGGTAGTTTAAAGTATAGGTAGTTTAAATATATAAGTAGTTTAAAGTATAGGTAGTTTAACATATAGGTAGTTTAAAGAATAGGTAAAAACAAGAATATGTTTAAGGCTCCCAAAATTCATACTAGAATCGTCCGCAAGGATTCGTGGAGTAACGGATTAAGTACTGAGTGGTACTTTTCTAGAGGTTGAAGGTTCAATCCTTAGTTATTCCAAGAATGCAATTATTTCAGATTTCTACCTGGAACGGAAGCATTCTTTGGATTAAATAAAGGGTTTCGTACAGACTCCCGAGTTCGACTGAAAGATTCCCGAGTTCGACAAGATGCTTTTTTATATTTGCTGTTTACAGACATTTCTTTTTGTTTTAAGATCAAAATATGAATATGACACAATAGTTCAGAATATAATTATATTTTCCTCGTTTTTACATTCCGTTGTGTAAATAGGAAATACCACATTTTATAAGGACACACCAATTGGGTTTTCTCTACGTGATAAAAATTATTGGAACACGTGACTGATGCGTTCTGGGTTAATTATTTAGATATTAAATAGCTTTGACCGACTTCTCTTGCTTGTAGTCTTGTTTATCACTTTTAAATATTGAATTATTTGTCTAATAGGATAAATCTCACACGAATAAAAGAGACTTGTCTATTGAAGAAATACGAGCCATTTTGAAGCTGAATCAAAATGAAAATCTCGTAGTAACCAACATACATCGAGCATAGTATAGTATAATTATATAACACATAGCATAGTATAACATAGTATAGTATAACATAGTATAGTATAGTATAACATAGCAGAGCATAGTATAATAAAAATGGGTTCAGAAATCAATCCCAACAATCTAGAAGACATTTATCATGCAACGACCGGAATATACTGCCAACCCAACAAAGGAATTCTGTCAGGGAAAAAGTTGACAATTTTAGACTGTTAAGAAATAAACGCATGGCCATAATCCAATGTTGAAGAGGAAGTGAATAATGACCCCACTACTCAAACCAATAATAATTGAATGATACTAAGTGTAAGTCACCTGACATCCAGTTGTAAGGTTCTCCTGGGTGGTAGCTATTATACAATGCGACACAGATGAGTGTGTAAATATCTTCACTGCACTATATGTAAAAAGTTGAATATCCAGTGTTGCAGCAAGTCCTGGGAGTATATACCAGAAAGAACAGGTAGAAATAATTTATACACCATCCACAATGACTATGCAATCCCTACAGCTACATATCTAGAAAACGGAGCTGTTAAACCTGACATCGTGATATGGGACAAAAGCGAGAAAGTAGCAACACTAGTTGAAGTCAGTGTCCCTAATGATGCAGGATTAAACAGAGGAAAAAGATTACGAAATACCAAGGTCTTATGTACGACATGGAAAGAAACTGGAATCTTAGAAAAATCTCCATAATACCAGTAATTATAGGAGAAACAGGACTAATGAAAAAGAATTTCAAAAACTATCTGGCGAATATACCCGGTGAACCGAGTGCAAGAGAAACACAAACAATTGCACTTGAAGAGAAGGTTAGAATCTTAAAAAAGATCTTTAGGCTGGAGTGTCTGAAATAGCCGGTGAAAATCTGGTATCTGGTAAGATGACCCATCTCCAGCAAAGACGGAAAGATAAGATATATAAAGTTATGATAATATATTTATGATAAAGGATTCCGCGTAGTGAATTGTAAAGCTAAAATTATATATATATATATATATATATATATATATATATATATATATGAACCCAGAGTTTTAAGTTCGAACCTGTTGGTAGGTAGTCCAGTTGTTTTAATCTATAACTATGACTTTTCAAAAACCGAAACCAACTCTTCCATAAATAGACAAATAATATTTAATTATTCAATTATTATTTTAAGCCCTCTTGATACAAAGGATTGCATTTTGGTTGGGACAGAATAATTGCATCTCCTTGGCAGTAACGTTTAGTTGAACACTTTAGATGTAATAACCGGTAGGACTTGTATAATAACAGTATTTACACGTCTCAATCGCCCTGCTGACCTGATAGCTAAGGTGTTAACGACGTTGGGTTAGAAGACCTAGTGTTGGTAGTAGGCCAGTTGTGTGTATACTGATGAGTCCTCAAAAGATGAAAACAGCGTGTCCATAGATACATAAATAGTATTTAATTATAAATATATATATATATATATATATATATATATATATATATATATATATATATATATATATATATATATATACATTACTATTTAATGTATGTACACATATTATATTATGAAGTAATATGATATATTACGTATATATATATACACACATATATATATATATATATTACGTACATATATATATATATATATATATGTATATATATATATATATATATATATATAATCAACTGCTTTCTGCACTAACCGTACAGTTACAGCAAGCTGCCACGATAAAAGCATTATTTCACATAAAGCTCTGAACTCCACAAATTCCAACCAATCAGAATGAATCCCGCTCGTTTGAGACGATGTCTCTTCGCGAGACTAAATGGTTAAAATTACATCAGTTGTTTACTAACAAACAAAAAAAAAACTGTACCACTGGCTGACACAGTCACGTGTCGGCAAAGTAATACACGCGTATAATTTATTCTGTGCACTTCACTCTAAATAATTACAAGTTTAGTAATATTACATATACTTCCTCTTTTCCATCCTTTCACTATATACATTCTATTTTCTTCGCGTTTCAGTATATTATTTTAATTACAGTTTTTTCTCTCTACTAACCTCTTAAAAGTATTAGCCGTTTTCGTTTCATTCAAGTGGGTCGATAGCTGTATTTTCTCACCACGCAATTGTGGCAGACAATGAATCTTATCCCCACGCATCTATCCGTCTGTCCAAGCTTTTAAATACTGGCATACATTAAGAGTGTAATATCTAGTCATCAATTCTTTCTCGCGTATTCCAAACATTCCTTCTGATTGGATTTTTGATAAACAGATTTGCAGACGGCATGAACAGATATTAACAAAAGCAAGTCATAATTGATAGCAATATCCACTCGGTGGTAATTCCCATTAAAAAAAACATTTTATATTTGACAGCCGTTAAAAGCTCTTTGAAAATTGCTGTGGATATCAATTCCACAGACAGACAATTATAAAAACAAAACCACGCCCTTTTTGCTATTTTATTTTCTTCCTGCTTATATATATATATATATATATATATATATATATATATATATATATATATATATATATATGAAACAAACCACTTGTTACTTTCATTTTTATATATTTCAACTTGATTTATTTTTCATATAACGTTTTTATTTCCTTCTGTATAGTAATACGGACGATGTATTCTCTATTATAACAATACACGCTGTGTCTCCGTTTCAATATTTATCTATATAAATAGCTATATCATTATGTAACAACAAGGGTATTGATTTCTATGCGTATTAAGTTAGGTGCACATATATATATATATATATATATATATATATATATATATATATATATATATATATATATATATATATATAGTGAGTTTTGAAAATATATTTATGCAAATTAAGCTACACAGAGGTTCCTGCGTTTCCTCCCCGGGAGGAATCTTCGGGCTAAAATGCGGGAGCCTCTGTGTAGCTTAATTGACATACATATATTTTCATAACTTACTACTTAGCTCTACTTACGTATCGAGCAATGTTGAAGTAAATACTGAAAATTGATACATAAAAAGAAATATCTCCTTATAAAGTTTATGTGGATACATGAACTTGTAATATTTATATATATATATATATATATATATATATATATATATATATATATATATATATATATAACATTAGAAGAGTCTACGCAAATAAACCTGCTTTTCTACACTAGCGCAACTACAGGGCTGGGAAAAAAACTGAATCTAGAATTAGAATCTAAATTAGTTGTTTTCCAGACCGTAGACGTGCAGTAGCACAGAGACGCAGGTTAACTTGCGGAGGCAGTGCTAATGCTTATATACATTTTATTTATAACACTCTACTTTGTATTGAGCACTTTAAAAAATATTGGTTTTAATGACATTTTATCAAAAGATATTGACTTTATTAATTTATATATATATATATATATATATATATATATATATATATATATATATATATATATACAGGGTCGGGCAGATAAATTGGAACTAATTTAAAATGCTAATATCTTTTTTATTTTTGATCATATGATTACGGTTTTTTTTACTAAGGATCCTTAAACACTTTATTGCAAGATAGCATAATTATATTTACTCAAATTTGTTTTAATATGGCGGAATTCGCACGAAGATTAACTATATGCAAAATGAGACGTGCCGGGAGTTCTCCTTCGGACATTGTTAAGAGCACTGGCTATGCAAAAACGACAGTCTATCGGGTTGTGGATAATTTCGATGTCGAGTGTAAGGTTGAGAGAAGTCAGCACAGTACTCGTAGTGATCGAAAGCGTACAAACACTTTCCTGGTGGGGCTAAAAAGGTCGATAAAGGCAGACCCAAGTCAGTCGATGTCGAAACTGGCAAAAAAGCGCAATGTGAGTCGCAGAACTATCAGCAGAGCAATCAACGAAGACCTTGGGATGAAGTCTTACGTTAGGAGACGCCATAATCTCCTCACTGCCCGTTCAAAAGCTATCAGAGTTGAAAGATTCCCCAAGCTTATCAACCATCTGAAACACAAAGGAGGACATGTGCGCATTTTTATTGATGAGAAAAAGTTCATCGTGGATGAGGTTCCAAATCGCCAGAACACTCGAGTTATTGCCCGTGACCCTTCGGAAGTTCCTCCTGTGATGCAGAGCAAAAATCCTGCTTCTGTGATGGTTTTTGCAGCTGTGGCAAGTGATGGAAAGGTGAAGCCTCCTCATTCCATCGAAGCGGGTCTTAAAATCAACACAGCGGAGTATTTGAACATTCTTAATAATGTTTTATTGCCTTGGATCCGTAGAAACTACAACCCTACGAAAGTCATGCTCATCCAAGACTCGGCACCAGTGCATGGATACAAGAAAGTCCAAGATTTCATGAAGGAGAATCTTCCCTTGTTTGTTCCGAAGGATATTTGGCCCAGCAGCTCTCCAGATCTAAATGTTTGCGACTATTATCTATTCGGCGTCGTCGAGGGACAGACTAATGTCAATCCACACCCAAATACAAACTCATCGAAGACAGCCATTCAACGAGCATTTCGCAATCTCGATCCCAATAAAATAAAGAGGAGCTGTTCACGGTTTTGTTAAAGAATCTCCAAAATAATTGATGCAAAAAGTGCTCATATTGAATAATTTTGTTCAATAGACTGTAATAATTAAATAAATAAATGTTAAAATGATATTTTTCCATATTTAATCCTTTAAATTATGAATTTTGTAAAAATAAAAAAAAGTACCAATTTAGCTGCCCGACCCTGTATATATATATGGGAAATGAAAAAAGTAAATAAAGACAAAACTTATATATATATATATAAGTTTTGTCTTTATTTCAAGACTTCCTCAGGATTAGCTTACTGATTTCAAGAAATACAATGTTTTAGTATATGTGGTGCATTAGTGACGCGAAAAGCTGTTTTTTTGTAAAGCGAAACATAGTCGTTAGAATCCAAATGGTGCGATGCGACTTGAAGTGTAAAAAATATTTTCATTCTTTATATGCATAATGTTTTTCTTGTTTTATTCACCCTAACCTTGGAATATTATTTCCATTGTTATCATATATATATATATATATATATATATATATATATATATATATATATATATATATATATATATATCATAATACAGTAGAATACAAAATGTATGACATATTTTATATTTTGTAATGATCATGCTCCGTCGAATTCAACTGTAAAAATATTTGTCTTTGCGTACATATGTTTCCGAATTTCCGATTTTATTATCGATCAATAGCTAGCTAGAATGATACACGTATATAATTATCCATTGTATTATCGATCAATAGGTAGAATGATACACTTATACGATTATATGAATCACCAAATCAGCAGCATATTTGTTTTTTATTAATATGATACAAGCAATATTTAATTGAATTGTTCAATAATTATAAATCAAACTAAAACAAAACAAAGTCTAGAAACCTTATGACAAGCCAAGTAAGTGGAGAAAGTAATGCTCGGAAACAGATGTACGCTAGGACAAATATTGCTTGGGTTGCCTTTTGCATTATCAAAATATTAGATACGTCATAATGTTTGTATTCAGCTAAATGATAATATATCAGCTTTGTTTGACTATAAGGGTTATCCATTGAGCTACATTTTACCTGCAGTATTTTGTTTGTATCCTAGGAATCTGTAGAATTTTATTTTTTTATCAAAAACAATAGGTGTTTTAATCCTCTTATGATACAACTAAAGTTATTATTTTTGAAATAGACTTTTCTTAGCTAATTATATATATATATATATATATATATATAAAATGAAGTATGATAACACGAAATTACATAAGTATCGATGCAATAATTTATTTCAACCTTGTGTTTTTTTCAAGCACCCGATGCAGACAATTACATTTTTGAAACAGATAGAAAAGAAATTCACACTCGACAATTCAAAGTCGAGTGTGAGTTTCTTTTCTTATATATATATAATATCTCTTTATCAACATTTTATGTGGATACATTGAATAGTAAAATTATATATATATATATATATATATATATATATATATATATATATATATATATATATATATATATATGTCAAAAAAAACATTTTTCAAGACTCCGTCAACGGTAAACTTTTTCATATATGTTCAACCTCTTCTCTTTGCATTGGGCGTTTTCTATACTTTTTTTATATTCGTCTGTGTCTTATATTATATTTATATCTATTCAAA
>OY744533.1:79826189-79858689 GCA_963556195.1 Sepiola atlantica
ATAGTAATTGCAAAAAAGTTGTAAATCAAAATATTGATTTCCTTCAAATGTTTGTTCATTAGCAAATACTTCGTCTTAATAAAGAAATCATTTTTCTGTTATTTCCTGTTTGTTTTTTTAAACTAAACTCTGCTGGATTATTTGTACTATTTAAATTATTCGGACTACTTTTCTCATCTTTGATGTTATGCTCATAACGTTTCGGCTGAGGTGACCTTTTACCTTCATTGAGTGCATTTTGTCGAACTCGCGAATCTGTACGGAATTCTCAACTGAACGTTTTATAATTCTACGGGATAGATTGTTTACAATTGGTCAGCCATGACGCAACGGATTTATTGTAAAGTAAAGTAAATGAGACCCGTAGAGATGTACTAACATCGAAACGCAGGTTAACTCGCGTAGACTGTTCTATATCTATATATTAAACGCGAACGTCTACCTACCTACCTACCTACCTACCTGTGTCACGCCTTGGCAACCCTTTTTTAAGAAGATGGGATCGCCCGATCGCCCGATCGCCCGATCGCCGGAGATTTTTTTTTTTTTAAAAGGCGAAGAAGGGGGGGAGGATGAGTGGACAAACAGGAAGACAGTGGGATGAAAGAGAGGGGCAACCGGGTTAAATGGACGGGGATGAGCGGATAACAGGGGCAGGGAGAGATTTTTACACCTGCAGAGAAGGGGAAAACGGGGGAGAGGCGAGAACTCGGGCAACACCGGATTACTCTGCTAGTTTATATAAGTTTATTCATAAAACTCTATTTTATATTAAATTATTTCAAATACATGACGGGGTTGGGACCCTAATCCCCTTCAAAGAAGGGCCCTTGTGCTTGCACGCACTTAGCCCAGTAAACCATCCACTGCCGGAAACACCTCTGGATGTCTTCTTTTAAAATGGTGTTAAGCTCTGCTTGTAAATTTTGTAGTAAAAAACAACTCATCCCCAACTCAAAAACTACTACTGTTCTTTATAAGTGTAAATGCCCTTTGGGAGAATGTAACTCCCATAATAATAATAATAATAAAGCTAATAGCTACATTGGTTTTACAAGCATTACCTCACTATGCATCTTGTAAACTCTAGTTCAATTTACCAACATCTACGAAAACATAACTGCCCTCCCTCTGATTAAACACAAATTCTAGTTAATAACACTAAAATTATACACTCCGAAACCAATTTAAAAAAATTAAAAACACTCGAAGCTATCTACATAAAAACACCACAACATAAAATTAATAACATCACATATGAAACCAGCAGTAACATGTCAAAATACTTAACGTAATGCGATTTTGTTATGTGATGCCATCCAGCGTTGCTGAATTTAAATCGTAAACGACTTCCTGGAACAATGCAAAAAACGTTCTCTGCGCGTTTCTCCGCTGTCCTTTTTAAAATTCGCTTCTTTTTCCAGCTTTTTTGTTCATTTGCTTTTGACATATGAGAATTATTCGATGAAGAATCGAAGAAGTTCGTTAAACCTGTGAATACAAAAAAGACCATCATACAAATTAAAAAAATAAAAAGGTATAATTAAACAAACGTATTCTGTTATTTTTAACAATATTTGCATAAATGATCAAATGATGCCTAAATATACACACAATATATATATATATATATATATATATATATATATATATATATATATATATATATATTAATTTATATATAGAGTAAGATAATACTTTAAAAGTTTAAATAATATCTTTAACCAGTAGACTATCAGGATAAAAATGAAGTTCCATATAGTTTATAGAGCAATAATATTAATTGAATGACATAATAAAATGAAAAATTAATCAGATTTTATATAAGTTAAAAAAATAAGGAGTGATATTGCGTCCTTAACTCATGAGTTTTCAAAGAAAATCCTCTCCCCAGAGGACCATTACCGCAACGACATTACTGCAGGTAATAACATTTTGCTTTGAAAATATATAAAAATATATAAAAAAATACATAAAAGTATATAAAACATCAAATATATTGGTCAAAAACGTACTTTTTTGTTAAACTTATACAGGTCATCCAAGTCATACTGTTTAAAACAATTTCAAGAAAGATGTGAAAGAAGTAAATTAGAAAACAATCCAGGTAGTCGAAAAACGAAAAAGTTATACCGGCGGGAAATTCGTTTGCTATCGATGCAGTAGATGACAGTGAAAAGTGTATTCAGGGTGTATGCAAATTAATAATACGATAGAAAAACCAAAATCATATAAAAAGTTTCGAAGACTCATCGGTGTTGAATATTATAATGTCCACTTAAGGGTTCTGATGAGCTGATAGTAGGAGTTGTGCAAACCATAACTTCTTAGTCTGTATATATAGTAAAAATATGATAGAGTAGAAATATGTAGTAATATCCGATCAAAAAAACAATTGTTAAAAATAGGGATTGGAAAATGAAAAATAAAATATTTAAAGTTCGGCTTAAATTTAAAATCAGCAGTAGCCAACTTAAAACAAAAATTTAAATGTATTAAAGGTAAAAGGGTTAGGGGAAATGACAAAATACGAAGAAAAAAGAAGGAGAGGGTATTAAATATAAGACAGTATTAATAGAAGAAAGGTGTGAGTTATGACGTTGACATATTAAAGAAAAATAGAAAGATAATATTAAATAAATAGAGAGGGCGGAAAAAGAAAGAGACAATAATAGATTGAGGGAAACGGGCAGGAAGGATGAAGAAATGTCTGGCTAAGTGGCATCAGCCAGACTTGAAAATTAAGCGACTGCAGCGAGAAGACTTTAAAGTTAAGACTGAATAAAATATAATTCATAGATTTACAGGCATATCTACGCAGAAGGATAAGTGCACACATACTCACAGACAAATAAAAAAAAAACACAAACTTACATCCACTCCTACACATGCGTACACACAGGCATATATACACAGATGCATGCCAAAAGTAAACATATATATATATATTTGTATAGACACACTCACATACATATACATACATGCTTTAATAAAATCTGATTAATTTCTCATTTTATTATGTCATTCTATTAAGGTATTCATATATATATATATATATATATATATATATATATATATATATATTGAGAGCGGAGAGTTATTGTAATATCATTGTGAACGTTTCAGTCTAAATGCCTTGCGCCAGGCAAGATTTACATGAACATGGCTTTTTTTCAAGCGCTTTTCTTTCAGGGAAACACATTACAAAAGGACTGCTTCCCTGCATATTATAACATAGTCGTCTTCGAGTCAAATGTTATAAACCGTCCCATAACTAATCGAACTTTGTTCATTCCTTTGATCAAATTATGTACTCCCATAGTGTCCTTCATCTTTTCACTGACAATCATTCCATCCCATTAACTATTATTTACGAGTGGCGCTTTGTCTTGATAGTGGTGACCGTATAGTAATCTCGAAAACTTTTGTAGGCGTTTGTGACATATTTCAATTCTATCAAGGTCAGGGGGGAACGCAGACCGCTACGATATAATTCTACTAAATTTAGACCAACCCGACAATCAGTTGAATCCCACCCATTCACTGAGGAAGTCCCCACATGCCGGAGAGCTTTCTACTCTAATAGCTTCTTTCTTTCTTCGTGCTGCCGGCCTCTGGAACTCCCTCTCTGCTCTTTTTCCCCGACTGTACCGACATGCAGAAATTTAAAACTAATGTAAACAGACATTTCGCTGACCACAGCTCCCAACTTAGGATGACCCCCAAAACTTACACCCTAATTCTCAGTAGCCCCTTCCGTCTACAGTGGACGCCTGCCTTGTTTGGGATGAACTACTGTAAAAAAAAGATACTACACTTTTATCAAAAGCTCAGAAAGTGTATTTGATGGGATTTTTTTTGCATCGCATCTCCGGCGATCGGGGTTCAAATCTTCTAAAAAAGGAGTGAAGCGTAATATTCTGTAAATCAGTCCTTGGGTGGTATTCCTGCAAATGTTATATAACAGGGGAATCGGTTGGTTGTACATAAAATGCTTAACCATATCTTGATTTAAACACTGATGCGTGTTTAAATGTTTAACGATCTTCTGAACACCTGCGGTTAAGCATATATTAGAACAACAAACTGAGGTGGTTATTAGAAACCAATGCTTTAAAAAGCATTAACAAAAAAAACTGGGACGTCAATTCCCATGCAAGCCTCTACCATCATCCGGTCTTTGTAACTCAGCTTGTTTAACACTAAAAAAAAGTGCAGCAAACCGTTTTAGGGGCTTATGTGAAAAACATCTGTGCATATAGCGAAAAAGCCTGTTGATAATAAAAGAAAACCAAACAAACAGTTTTTGCACAAAACGGTGAATACGACTGAAATCTAAGCGCATTGAGAAGACAAGTCGTCGGAAGCAGAAATTTCAAAATGGCGGATTATAAGGCAGGACGTCTTGAGTAAATAGCGATCTGGTGGTGGTGGGTGGGGAATCTTTTTACAAAAAGAGTTTTGAAAAGACGAGAAACGCCTTGATCGAGTTTGTATGTAATATTTATACTTCTTTGCGTTTTTAAACATGGTGGAAGCGACCGCACACTTAAATACACACATACACACACACACACACACATATATATATATATATATATATATATATATATATATATATATATATATATAGTGTGGATAAACAAATATTTATAATATATCTATATATATATATATATATATATATATACACATATATATTCACACACACACACACACATATATATATATATATATATATATATATATATATATATATATATATATATATATATAGTGTCGATAAACAAATATTTATAATTATATATATACTGAGCCCACAATAAACAAAACTGCACCAGTGCAAGTCGGGTGAACCCATACTAGACAAAGTCAAACAGCTGGGCATATGAGTAGAACACTACTCCGAGCTTTACTTCTGGAAAAACGTGGTACATCAGTCTGTCCTGGATATCATTGATCGTTTCCTCTTGATGCATGAGCTCGACGAGACACCCTTCCATAGAAGAACTATCCAAGGCAATAGACAGACTGCCATCTGGAAAAGCCCGAGGAAAGGACTATATTCCAGCAGAGGTCATAAAAAGTGGGAAAGCTAGCCTGGTTTAGCCCCTTTATATGCTTAAGGACATGAAGGACGCAAACATCAAAGGGGACCGCAGTGATTGCAACAACTACTGCGGATCGTACTATTAGAACTTCGTTGGCAAGCTATTTGCACGCATACTACTACTGTGACTGCAAGTTCTTGTCGATCGAATTACCCGGAATCTCAATGCGGCTTTTGTTCCGAGATATCAACCATCGATATGATCTTCTCTCTACGCAGCTGCAAAAGAAGTGCAGTGAGTAAAATCAGCCTCTGTATCTCGCCTTTATAGACCTGACCAAAGCGTTCTATCTCGTGAGCAGAGACGGTCTATTCAAGATTCTCCAACTATCCGGATGCCCGGAAAAACTGCTAGGCATCATAATATCTTTTCATGATGGCATGATGAGCACTGTACAGTTTAACGCCGACATCTCTGCTGGGTTCGGGGTGAATAGCGGTGTCAAACTAGGCTGTGTATTGGTCACGACACTCTTCGGCATGTTCTTAGCTTTACTTATGCCTTAAAAACACAGCGGCTGGAATTTACCTGCACTCAAGATCTGACTGCAGTCTCTTCAACATCGCCAGGTTCCGCTCCAAAACAAACACCAGGTCAGTCCAGATAAGGGGCATGCTGTTTGCCGATAATGCAGACACAGCATCGCATCAGGAAGATTGTCTCAAAAGACTGATGGACAGGTTTGCTGATGCTTGCAGGCTGTTCGGTCTCACCATTAGCCAGAAGAAACCCCAAATTATGGGGCAAGCAACCGCCTGCCCACTCAGCATTTCAATCCAAGATACACTACTGGAGGTCGTTTACCAGTTCCAGTAACAAGGCTCCACTGCTTCAGACACCCTCTGATTGTGCGTAGAGCTCAACAAAAGGATTGGTAAGGACTCCACAACCCTCTCTAAACTAAATAAAAGAGTCTGAGGAAACAGACACTTTACAACTTCTACAAAGATAACCGTCTACAGAGAGTGTGTTATCAGTGCTCTACTGTATGGGAGCGAGTCCTGGACCACATACTCAACATAGGATAGGCAACTCCAGGTCTTCCATATTAGGTGTCAACGTAGGATACTTGCTATCACATGACAGGACAGAGTGAGCAACAATAATGTTCTGCAAAGAGAAGGCATTTCTATCCATCTACTCCTTACTGCGTGAGCGACATCTTCGCTAGCTGGGTCATGTGCGCAGAATGGATTATGGGCGCATCCCTAAAGACCGTCTTTACGGCTAGCTTTCCTCAGTCTCAAGAAAAAGGGGTCGTCCCAATCTCCGCTGCAAAGATTTCTGCAAGTGAGATATGAAGGCTTGTTCAATGGGCACTAATACACGGTGAGCCTCTGCAGCTGACAGACCTTCCTAGAGGAAACAGATACGCCAGGGAATGATGATCAGTGAGAAGACTATCCACGATGAAAACGCTGCGAATAGAGCTATGAGCAGAGCAACTTGGTAAACCAACCAGCTGAAGTGACACATTACACAACAAGACCATGCAAATCAAGAATTAGTCTCTACGGTCACACAAAAAGATGCACGCAAGCAACATCCCAATACTGCGCTGATCCGCCGTCGCGTTAGATTCAGCAGGTGTTTAGAAAAGATGCGATGTGTAACACAAATTAAAGAGTGGTTCAACCGATTCAAAAATGGCCGCACATCAGCGGAGAGTGACCAAAATTCTAGCAGGCCCCCAAACTGCTCGGAGTTAAGCTGTTGTTGAGAGGGTGCGCAAAAAGAGATAATGCGGAACGCGCTGGCGGTGATGAACACCAGTCCAAAAGAAGACTTCCATAAGTGTTTCATCATCACACTCTACAAACACAAAGGGGGCCGCAGCGATTGCAACAACTACTGCGGTATCTCACTATTGAACTTCGTTGGGAAGCTATTTGCACGCATATTACTACTGCGACTGCAAGTTCTTGCCAATCGAATTTACCCGGAATCTCAATCCGGCTTTTGTTCCGATAACAATCGATATGATCTTCTCTCTACGCCAGCGACAAGAGAAGTGGATGGATCGTGGACTAAGTGTGTGCAGGCACAAGGGGCCTACTTTGAAGGGGATTAGGATCCCAACCACATCACGTATTTGAAATCATTTTACTGGCCTAAGGGCGGATACGTTTTAGACAGACCTCGTTATATATACAGGGGGATTGGAAATTAACGCCCGATACTTGTTAGTTATATTTGTAAGTTATTACTGAAATATAATTCTTACGAGAAATGAATAGGGGGAGCAAGTGTTATGAATTATGCGTTAGTTTTTCCTTTAGTTTTCACATTTTACGAGCGATGTTTTTGGCAATAGGGAAATAATGCTGTTTTCTGGGTCGGATGCTATTTTCAATGCCCTCATAGTATTCATCACCATTCAGCTGTTAATCTATCCATCTTGTTGACCCTAATCTTCGAGTTGGTTTTAGCTTTGATAAATGTGGAATCATTAGTAAAAAAAAAAAGAAAAAAGAAAAGAAGTTCCTTGTGAAATCAGTTGATGCGATTTCCAGGCAGCTTTAGAAGCTGGTGGCTATTACTGGCATCCATTTCTAATTTTGAATAAAACATTATATACACTTTCTTATCATATTCATTTCTTGTAAACATTATATTTCAGTAATAAATTACGAGCACTTAATAATTGGGAGATACTTTCCAATCATCCTGTATATACACGGGTCTATGGATTTGTTTTATGTACGTAAATTCATTAATAGATACATATATATAAAATGAAAATAATGAAACTCCGAGTAAGGGCGACTAAATACAATATTCCGCATATTCTAAACTAGTAAGGAAGGTGAAAAATACTAGAAAAACGATGCCACAACACTGTTCTATCGCAAGTAATAACAATACCAAAACAACGTAACTTAATAGCCGATAAAAAATCGTACATATATTGGACAAGGCGTCATGGCCGGATGGTAAAGCACCAGACTATAGACATTTACATTTCATCCTTGCCCAGGGTAGCCATGCTAATGATGGCTGATAGCCAGAAACACGTGTCCATAGATTTATTCTATGTACGTAAATTAATATGTATATATATACATGTGTGTGTGTGTGTGAGTGTTTGTGCGTGTGTTATGTATATGGTAAAGTATGAAAATATATTCATGGCAATTAAACTACACCGAGGCGTCCGCGTTTAATACCATCAGAAAATAGTAAGGTTCAGTGCACTCAGCCTGACGATTCCATGAGTGGATGCAATTCGGACGCCTTTGTAGCCTGACGATTTAATCGGGGAGTGAAATACGGACACCTCTGTGTAGCTTAATGTTCATAAATATAATTCAATACATTACTACTTGGCGCTACCCACGTATTGAACACTGTTAAAATACATACACAATATATTATATCACCTTATAATATTATACGTGTATACATAAAATAATAATTGTGTACATATATATATATATATATATATATATATATATATATATATATATATATATATATATATATATATATATTTATATATCTATATCTATATATACATAGAAATGTTTTCCAACAAAGACAACACAAATCCGTAGAAAAATTAAAAGCCGTGTTTATCTCAACGAATTACAACCGTTTCATCAAGAAATTGAAGTTTTATTTTCGTGAAAAATGTCGGAAAGTAAGTTTTCGTGTTCATCTTAAATCTGATTATTCTTTTGTTTATGAAACTCAGGATTTGTATTTATAAATCCTTCAATGATGTAAGCAACTGATGAAACGGTTTTTACAAGGTCTTATGTTGTTTCTATCGAAAAATATTTCTATTTATAATTGCTCTGGGATTAAATATAAGTAATATGTATGCATTGAGTGTAGAGGATTGAATATTAGACATTTATGAAAATCGGAAATTCTTAATGTTTTAAAACGTTCATTCTTTGTAACGTACAAATCGGTCCGGTTAAATAGTTCTGCCAGAATGTTTACTTCCTTCTTAATGTCAACGAACGAGCGTTAACAAAAAATAATCCCTTCCATCAACAAACTCACATTTCGAAAGAGTCCAACTTACATTCAAATGTGCTATATTCATTTACATATAGTTGTTTTTATCGCAACAGATGCACATTAGAGGCACTAAGCCATTGGCCATACGCTATAACAAAGTTAGAGATAATGTCCACGTTTTCTTAAAAGTTTCACATTTATTCATTGAATTATTATTAAAGTATCACTTCTTTTTTTTTTTAAATCGGAGGACTGTTCGAACTATTAACATAAAAAGTATAATAGCATCTATAACTAACACGGCTTTATGCTTTCTATAAAGCTTTTCTGCACTTGTCATGGTTTTTTAAATTACCATACGTGGAACCAGCAAACACCTATACACACACATACACGCGAGTAAAATTCTGGGATGCAGTTATATATATATATATATATATATATATATATATATATATATATATATATATATATATATAGAGAGAGAGAGAGAGAGAGAGAGAGAGAGAGAGAGAGAGTGTTAGGTTGTATATGAAAAGAAATCAAATAAAGTGTTCGATCATATAAGAGAG
Source organism: Sepiola atlantica (assembly GCA_963556195.1). Lineage (NCBI taxonomy): Eukaryota > Metazoa > Mollusca > Cephalopoda > Sepiida > Sepiolidae > Sepiola > Sepiola atlantica. The sequence goes on from OY744533.1 coordinate 79,835,842, forward strand.
CTAATATAATTTATTTAGATACTGTATATTACATATTTCAGCAATGTACCGCGGTTTCATCCAAAAGGGCAGATTTAGACATCTTTAGTAAATCTTCGTGCCCAGTGGCTTCATCGGCAAGCTGAAATGATTGTAGACACGCCCGACAATGAATGGCGTCAACAATGACAGAAAAACGGTGCCTCTCTGAGGGCGTCCCCGGAAAAATACGGTATGGGATAGTGATTAACTAGGGCTCAAGGGAGGCCTTCATTTTATTCCCTAGCAAGTTTTATTTATTACTTATTTATCTGTTAGCAAGTTTTATTTATTTATTGATCTGTTCTTTTGTAATGTTATTATTATACCTGAAAAAATACGAAAGGGGTGGCTATATAGTTTCCCGTTTGAGCCTGTGCAACTAGTGTGCTTTTTTGTTGTCGTTTTTGGGAATAAAGTTATGTATCGGATTAATTGTTCGATATAGAGCTGAATGAGATGATTCAAATATGTTTTTATCGACTTAACGTGTTTGTTTATTTTTGTTTATTAAATTGATGCTTTCCTATTTTCTGTTCTTTTTGTAATGTTATTGTTATATTTGGTCTGAAAAAATACGAAAGGAGCGGCCATATAGTTTGCCGTTTGTTTTGTGGAATTAGGGTGCCCTTTTGTTGTCGTTTTTTTGGGAATAAAATTATGTATCGGGTTGATTGTTCTATATAGTGTTTGAAAGCATGATGCAATAATGTTTTATGGACTTAACGTGTTTGTTTATTTTTGTTTATTGAATTGGTGTTTTCGTATTTTCTAGATCTTAATGGGAAGCGGCGTTTCGTTGATATGTCCCGTTTATAACCGGTAGTGTTGAAAACAAAAACAAAAAACAAAAAAAGAGAACAAAAAAGAACAAAAAATGGTTATAAACGGAATGATGGATACTATCTGTTATTTCCGTTTGAGGGGTATAAGTTTAGTCTCTTTATTAATGGTGTGTTAATAATATTAATATTTATATTTGTATTCATATTTATATATATATATATATATATATATATACTGTGTATTTACTCAGCATATTCTCATTAAGGCAAGCATTATTAAATAACACGGAATGTTTTTGCTTGATAAGATTTTTTTAAAGTAATTTTTCAAATAGTGAATTTAGTATTAATGCCAATTGGTGTTCCGTGGGTTTCTTGTTCAATTTTACTTTCCTTTTTTCGCTAGTACTTTCGATTTGATTCGTCAAATAATCTTCAGGCGGTGTTAGTCTTAGTGTCTTAATAAATAGGTCTGCTGAGTTTTTTAAAACGCACAGTAATTTACAACTTTAAAAGAGCGTCTATAATATTGAGATGTTACATGCAAACGTAATTACCTTCCAAGCGCGGCAAGATTCAAAAGTATGATTTCTTAATGGCTAAGAATTTAGTAACGTTAATAACTATGCTAGACACATTATCAATTGTGGAATATTTAGTTTTTATGTAGAGTACTTCAAGAATTTTTAATTGTTTGATGCTCGTATCATGGTGTATGATTTTAATATTTTTAACAAGGATTTGTCTATATTTAGAAGGAGGGCAGTCATGTTTTTTTTGGTGTTGGCAAATGGAGCTAGTGTCGGAGAGATGTAAGGTGAGTCTTCGGGATGTAACAATTAGTTTTATTATTATTGTCGGAAAAACATTCTCCCATAGGGCATTAAAGCTAATATATTACATTGGTTCTTCCTAATGTATTTTGAGTCTGAGGAGTTTTATTTTTTACTACATGGTTCGATGTATTCATTTTTTAATATGATGAATCATATGTTATTATTAGAGTTAATGGAGGATATGTAGAGATGTATTATATTTTTAAAAGTTTTTCCATTCAATTTAAAGTTCGGATGCATTTGGTTACAGTAGAATAGATTTATGTAGTTTAAATTATTTAGCTTATTATTATTAATATTGTCTAAGTTTCTAATTATTCATTTTATTTTTTCGTCTCCAATGGATTAGGGAATTGATTATTAATTAGGTCCTGCTCAATTTTTTTTTAAAATTCGTTAAAGAATATTTAATATCGATATGGCATTCGCTTCTAATAACTTAAAATGCATGTGTTAATAGAGGTAGGTTTTATAGGGTTTGGTGATGAATGCATCATTGTTAGAGTCAATGTGAACATCTAAAAACGGAATTTTGTTATTAACATTAAGCTTATGAGTGAATGTAAGTACGGAGTGATTTTTAAAAATGTCTTGTAGTTTTCTTTATCGCATCATTATTGTCTGCTAAAATAAGGATATCATCAACGTAGCGGGCATAAATGGAAGGTTTAGTAATTATATTAAATATTATATTTTCGATGTAAGACATGTAAAAATTACTGTAGGTCGGTCTAAGAAGCGATTCCATAGAAACGCCATCAATTTCCGTATAGATGTTTCCCTCATTGTCGTAGAAAAGAAACTTATGTTGTGCCAATTAATAATAACTTTAAAGTATGTTAGCATAAATTATTAGTGGAAGAAAAGGATGTATATAAGCTTTAAACGTCAAGTGAACCGGTAATTTTATTATCTGTTATATATATATATATATATATATATATATATATATATATATATATATATATATATATATAGGTAAATTTCGTGTACAACAGAATCGTAAGATTAATTTTAGAGGAAGCATTATTAAAATCAATGAAACAGACGAGTGGAAAAAAAAAATTAAAGGAATATTGTTAAAATTACCTTAAGGCCTTATCGTCTGACCCTCTAAGAGGAAACGTAAGAATGGTAAATTAAAAACTAAAAGTCAAATGAGATATGAGGGGAAAAAACTTATTTAGTTGGAGGAAACGATTGAGAGGAAAAAAAAAAAAAAGGGTAAATCTCTCAACGTTATGGTGGCTTTGAATCATTAAAGATCTCCAACTGATGTTTCAAAATCTTTTGTCTACACAGGCTAGGTCGAGAATTGTTAATGACTAACGCCTCAATAATATTGAGATGGTAGTTCGACCTGGCACTGTGTAAAACAGAAAACCACCCATCGGTATACTTGTCAGAACAACTATTTGTACTAACGAGGTGATATATATATATATATATATATATATAGGAAAAGTTGAAAATAAGCATTCACTAAAAAGCTTTAATGCAACGCTACGACTCTGCTTTTGAGCGCTATCCAATGTATAGATGTTTATACTTGCCGCTTTCAGGTGAAATATCACCGTCTGAGATTGTTATTCCCCTGTGCTGATGAAAGCCATGAGCTGAAACAACGTCGTACATATATTGAAAAATATTTTTTGAATATTTAATATCATATATATATATATATATATATATAGTATACATAAAAACGAGATTTTCATATTCAACTGGTTTTGCAAACTCACTCTATCCTTATTAAAACAATTTAACCGGAATAAAATGGCACACAACGAGGCACATTGTCTATAATGCATATATATATATATATATATATATATATATATATATATATATTGTACGTATATATATATATATTGTACGTATATATATATTGTACGTATATATATATATATATATATATATATATATATATATAGTGTACGTATATATATATATATTGTATGTATATATATATATATTGTACGTATATATATATATATATATATATATATATATATAATTTCCTGTACCTTTGATAAATATGATCACACATTTCTAATTATTCATTTAATTTATCCCATTCCTCAATGTGTGTGTTAGTTATGACCTGTAATCTAACAACCGTGTTTTCGCATTTGTATCCCTTTGTATATCTGTTTTATCTCATTTGTACACTGCCTCAACTGGTCTGCTTTTTCGCACACACCTTACTTAAGTTGCAGTATATTTTGGAGTGTTAGACTATGTGGCTCTGATGCTGTTTTTGCTTCTGAGTTAGTGTCTATACACTGTGCTGATGAAGAATATCGATATCAATAAAAAGCCATATCGTCTCGGAAGCAATCGTACACAAAATGTTGTTAATGGTGAATCCTAAGATCTATATATATATATATATATATATATATATATATATATATATATATATATATATATATATATATATATATATATATATGAATTAGAGAAGGAGAAACTAAATTATCAGTAAAGTCAGCAACGTTTCGTCTCCATCAAGAAAAGATTTACTCAGGATGGTTTAAGAGAATAAAAAAACTCATAAACACAATTATATTACTTGGAAATAGTCTGTATGTATAGAATGTAAAAAATATGTATGTTCATCTTCTGGGCGAAACATGGCCGACTAAAATAAAAATGTGTAATACGAATGTGTAATACGAATATATACATATATATATATATATATATATATATATATATGTATTTATATATATATATATATATATATTGTACGTATGTATACGTACATATATGTATATATATATATATATATATATATATATATATATATGTATTTATATATATATATATATATATATTGTACATATGTATACGTACATATATATGTATATATAATATATATATATATATATATATATATATATATATATAACAAAAGCGAACGTCTATGTTAGCGTCAGTCCGTTTATATAAATACTAAATAGAGAGAGCACCTAAAATATAAAATTATACACATATATAATTCTCCTAGGAACACGATGGAAGTAGTCCTGACTGTCTATGAGTCTTTCAAGGAAGCTACGGGCCTTTCACTAACATTTTGCACATGAAATCGAAATTTTCTCATAAGTGTTAGTTAAAACATTTCGCAGTCGCTAAGTTGAGACAGAATCAAACTGAAAACATCGAGTGTGCTGTTTCGATCCTACCCTCAGATTGCTTTTTTAATGAGAATTAATCTTCTTTTTTAATTTGAATACAATAACATGTAAGTGAAAAATACATTAGGTGTCGGTGTAGTTAGTACCCAACGCCTCTCTGCTTGTCTGTCTGTAACCTCTCCCCATCTCTCTCACTATCTCTTTCTGTATATATAGGTCTCTCTACTTTCTCTCCCTCACTCTCTCTCTCTCTCCTTCTCTCTCTCTCTCTCTCTCTCTCTCTGTATATATATAAATATATATATATATATATATTTATATGTATAATAAACGAGTACCCACTGTTTGCCTGTTTGTCCCTTAATATGGAGACAGACTTAGAGGTATACCTTAAATATTTGTCTTTTTACATGTTATATTTTTTCATGAATATAACAGAAATTGTTATGCGCCTATAATTTTTCCATTCAGAGATTAACTGGGTCACGTCGTTTAAATTCATCTATTTATGAGAATCAGTTCAAGAGTATTATCATATATCGAACATATTTCTGATTAATATATAAGGCTGACAACGTGCAACGCCGGATAACCATGCTAGTATATATATATATATATATATATATATATATATATATATATATATATATATATATATATATATATATATAATCCAGGTAAAACATCAACAGGGTAGTAATCCAAAGAATTTAAACCGGGTTTATAAAAAGTGTTCAATATTAAATAGAGCTTTTATATATGATTATTTTTATTTACACAGGCATGTACAAAATATGCGACACTGGCATGTCGATGTTATGGATCAACAGCTATTATAAACTGAGATCTCATCAGGCAGAGTTAGAATCCGATCTTAACCTTAGATCGTATTTGGAAATATGATCGAAGGTTAAGATTGGATTCTAACTCTGCTTGATGAGATCTCAGTTTATAATAGCTGTTGATCGATAACATCGACATGCAAGTGTCGCAGATCGTGTATATGTCTGTGTAAATAAAAATAATCATATATTTATATATATATATTAACATATATATATATATTAACATATATATATATATATATATGTATATATATATATTGATATATTTATATATATATATTAATATATATATATATTAATATATATTTATATATATATATTAATATCCATATATATATATATATATATATATATATATATATATATATATATATATATATATATATATATATATTGCTAAATATCCGCCTGCAAAAAAAAATCCATTCCGAATAATAGGAAAGTAAACCAGTGAATATAATCAATGTGTTGCTTTTCTTACATCCATAAGCCTCATCAGTAACTAGCGAAAAAACGAAATAAATTATGTTACAGAGGAATGATTACAGAAATTTTTACTCATGAAAACCTACCCATATAAAATTATTAAATAAATTAAGCCAAGTTTTTCTATTGCATATACGTTTTAACGAGGTAAGAGAAACTGACAGATGTCTTATGACACAGACAGAAAAAAAGCACCTGGCTTAGTTACTTACGATGAGACTGTTACTATAACAACAATGTTTATGTAATTAGTTGACTCTAATCTTTCATTTCCTGTTGATGCTCAAGGGTCCAATAAAAGCGAAACATTGAATATATTCATTGAATTACTTTTTCTCATTATTTTAATATCTATTCTATATATATATATATATATATATATATATATATATATTATATATATATATACTCAAAAATAAAAAAAATCATACATGTAAAATATATATATGACATTATTCCCCAGTTAATCCCGAACAACAACTTCGAGGTTTTCTTACACACGCACACACATATATATAAAATAAACATTAAATTATTTTAACCTAGGTTTCTAGGTTAAAATAATCTAATGTTTATATGTTTATTCCGCGTTTCAGATATTTTGCTATCATCAGTCTAGAAAGTGATAATTTCAGACGGGCGGAAGGCGCGAACACGATTACAGACTCGGCCTAGACTCCGTAAGCTAACGCTCTAACCCCACAGCCATGGGAAATTACCGCGGAAAAAAAGGAAAATTAAGTTCTAGTCATGCCTAAGAAAGCGTGCAACAGACAGTAGACAATCAAGAGGGTTTAACGAACGTTTACGGAAACTCGCGTAAAGCTAAGTGACAGTCTATTGAAAATTCCCCGAACAAGGCTAAACTTTAATTCATTAAAGAGACTTATCAGAATATTTATTACATAAATATTAAATTACACGCTGGTGTTTCAAACTTTTTGTTATCATCAGTATAGGAATAGTATATAAGGAAAACATATTAAAGATATTCCAAGAAGATCAAATAATACATTGTTTTTCACTAAATTTGATCTTATGAATCACCCAAGATATATTTAAGGACGGCAGATAAAAAAGGACGGCTCGATAATAAACATTTTATTTTAAACAGAGGTTTTATACAATTATAAAGAAGCGTTTCTAAGATATTTAAATGTGTTGATTTTGAGAGCTTCATTATAATATTTTATATCTAAATTCATTATGTCATAAATTTTATAACCTACCGAATGATATATATATATATATATATATATATATATATATATATATATATATATATATATATATATATATATATATATATATATATATACATGTATTCATAGTAATGGTCCCATTTAAAATAAATGAATCTTAATTGTCGAGCACTGTCTGAAATTTAAAAAATCTGAGGTGGTTAAGCTATGAAAGCAAAGCATACAGACCCGCGTGTTTATGCCCTCATTAATCTCGGAACGATTGATCCCAGCCTCTTAGATTTAAATGGATCTTAATTTCATTAATGTCTCCTGTGATGTCCGTTGACCTAATGGATTAGGCCGTAGGCTGCGTTCGAACCCGTCTAACCGTCTGAAACCACTATTTGCTGCACTGATGACGATTCAAGTCCGAAACGACGTCGTCCGTTTTAATATTTGATAAAATATTCATAGTATATATATATATATATATATATATATATATATATATATATATTGTGTATGTTAGGGAGGAAACTCTTAAATGCTCAGATAGCAATAAGTACCGGAATCTGTAGCATAGCAATAACAACAAAAATAACAACATAAATTAATACGCGATAAATTATGTAATATCAGACAGGACCTTCGTGGCGTACTGGTAAACGCAGTTAACCTCAGTCCCTGTTGCAAAGGGTTTGAATCCTGTTGTAATCACCAACGCTAATGAGCCGTAGTAACAGCGAAATACGTGTCCGTGGATAACTATTTCATCTATATATATATATATATATATATATATATATATATATATATATATTTATATATATATATATATATATATATATATTTATTTATTTTTATTCACCACAAAAAAGACACATTGCCACTGAGATTTAAAATGCTGCAGTGAAGTAATGCACATCCTAAGTCTGGAGTTTTTCAGCTAGATGTTTGTTAACATTACATTTAATCTTCTGCCTGTTAGGTACAACAAAGGCAGGATGGATTCCAAAGGGTAGCAGTTTGAGGAAATAAGCTATTAGAATGCAAAGCCTTACGGTATCTGAGGACCTCAGCAGTGAATGGGTGGGATTTAGCTCATTGTCGGGTTTGTTCGAGGTATTTACGTCGAGGGCGCACCAGAACAGAGTACATTTTATTGAAGTACTTTTAAATCAAGCAAAGGAATGCAAAATTGGGTCGATGGGACAGGGGCTGGAGCTTGGTAGACAGTGTGGGACCTATTAGATTAGATACTCTTTTTTGAACCCTAAATAAGAGCGAGAGACTAGTTGCTGGTGCACCAGCCCACATGTGACAATAGTTGGTCTCTCTGATAAAGGAAATAATGGTGTCCACATAGCGTAACAGCAATAATAATAATAATAATAATAATAATAATAATAATAATAATAATAATAATAATAATAATAATAATAATAATAATAATAACGAACATGAACAGATAAATAGAATCTTTACTGATGGCTGCACAGAACAATGCGATTAGAACAAACTACATTAACGCTAAAATAGATAAAACCCAGGAAAACAGTAAATACAGACTGTGTGGACAAAGAAACGAAACAGTAAATCATATAATAAGTGAATGTAGCAAACTTGCCCCAAAAGAATACAAGAACAGACATGACTGTGTTGGAAAAGTAATACACTGAGAACAATGCAAACAATTGAATTTCGAATACGCAGACAAATGGTACAAACATAAACCAGAAACAGTACTGGAAAACGAAAAACACAAAATCATCTGGGATAGGGATATACAAACAGATAAACTCACACAAGCAAGGAGATTTGATGTTATTATAATCGACAAGAAGGAAAAAATCTTGTAAAATCGTAGACTTCGCCGTTCCAGCAGACACAGAGTGAAGATCAAAGACACGGGAAAACGAAGTAAATACACAGAATTAGCCAGAGAACTGAAAGGAATATGGAGCATGAAGAAAGTTAGTATAATACCAATAATCGTAGGAGCACTAGGAACAATCCCCAAAAACTCGGAGAAAAGACTGGAAGAAATTGAAATCAAAGGCACCATCGAAACCATACAAATGACAGTAATGATCAAAACAGCTGCAATCTTAAGGAAAATCCTCGAATGCGGAAAGCTACAAAGAGTAACCAGTCACAAAGAATTTACAACAGGGAGAAAACAAAACCACACGAAAAACATCACAACACGAACCTAGGAACAGAAACTGCAAGAAACATCACTTCATAATCCCCCCCCAATAAATTACGCAAGTCTCAGCTATCATTACACAAAAATTAACCAAGGAACAGAAATTACAAGAAACACTATAAGCTCCCCCTTCTCTCCCCCACACACCCCAAAAATTAAAAAATTAAAAAAATTAAAAACTTTTTAAAATTTCAAAATTAAAAATAATAAAAATAAAAAAGTTTAATTCAATTTTTTTTATTTTTAAATGGTGCCGGCCTAGGCTGACACCAGACAAACTATTTGTAGAGGGTTGAGGTGGATGAGAAGACCGAGGATATACAGCACAAACCAGACCTCCACTGGAAAAGTGCGGAGAATGCTGGGATCTTGGGGGAGGCTTATTGCCACCTAAATCTCAGAGAAAACCAATTGTTCTTACCAGCGAGAAATCAATGGTAAGAGGCTGTTGCGATACCGCATCGTTATCGAAAAGAGGTGAAGAATACTGGAAATCTGGGGAGACTTGTTGTCACTCAGACCCCAGGAAATACCACTGTTTTTTTTTCGGTGAGCAATCACTGACGATGATCTGTGTGAGAAGTCCTAGTTAGTACAAATAATAAAAGTTAAGAATAGGTGTCTCTTAGTTACTAGTAGCATGTTAAAAATATGTTAAAAGAAAATACATGCAGCGCTGTAATGTTTTTCACTGCGAGTGGCTAGTTTGTTGGCACAGTACCTGAGACATTGAACTACATATGCTATTAGGATGTGACTTAGCGTTCTGGTTTCGAATTTTACTTGGCGTACGGTTTTCGAATCTAATCATTGATACACTTGCTACGTGTCGTCACACTGCTGAGTCTTAGATAATGAAACAGGATTATATTATATATATATATCGTCCTTAAAAAAAATTACGTTATAGACCATAACCACGGTTTTACGCTCTTGCGATCTTCAGATGGCCAACTTCAGATCAAATTCCTGTCCGTTTGTTTCCTAACTTCTCCATTTCGGTTGTCACTTTTTCTCTCGATTCGTTTATTCCAGATAATATTATTCTGTATATTCTAAAAAAAAAACTTTAATTTATTTGTCTTACTTTTTTTTTTTTATATTGAGATCAATGCAATTGCTTATTATTTATTTATTGTCATTTTAATCTCCGTGAATTGTTGAATTTCATATAATTGGCCTTGATTAGTCAATGTTTACTTATGTGGTCAAAGCGAGATAACTTTCATGGTTTTACCTTCTGTTTAACATTTGATTGCACGTATCTCATTTTGTTATTAAACTGAAATATGTTAATTTAGTAAGTAACCATTGAAAAAGTATAAAAATTTATTCGACAACAACTGATAATAGTTATGCAAGTATTAGATAGTTTCATCGGATATCTTGCTGGCTTGTTATTGTTATGTAATTATCTTGTGTTTATTTTATGTATCTTTTTTATTATTTTATCTACTTATTATTATTTAACTCGCATGTAAGTTAAGCAACGTTGCCCCTGGCCAGTACTAGATGGGTGATCATTTGGGAACACTAGCTGCCGTGTGTGGCCTGGAGAGGATATGGGCTTTACCAGGTTCTATCATGCCGACAGAAAAGTTAGGACAGATAGAGTATATGTCTGATTCCCCGAGGACGTCCCCGGACCTTATGGGAAAAACAACAAAGTATATATATATTAGTATACATTTTTATTTATGCAAATATTTTGGCTACATATGTGCGACGTTATTCAAAATCTAGCATCATCAGAGCATTGACAGATAAGATTCTGAAAAGACGAATTAGTCTTTTACTATAGGTCAACAGAAATTCGTTCAGAAAAGGTGAAGGATGGAGCTACGATTTTATCAATATAGCATTGGGTTCATTTAATGGTATCTTGATAAAAAAAAACTATTCACGCCAAAGAATGTCAGAAACCATGTATCCTTAGAGAGAGAGAGAGTTAATTTGTGAACTTGCAGGACACACATTGTAAGGAATCAGAGATACAATGGGTCAAATAAAAATTAAATTCAAGCTTAAGGAAATAAACTAGCCATTTTGGCATTTCATGTTGTGCGGAACCTGACATTGTTTAAATAGGTCGTAAAGGAAGCATAGCTTTATGCACTGTAGGCAAGCCGTATATTCTAAACGTTTGAGACACGATAAACCAACTTCTCTTGTATATGGCTTTTGATGAAAATTTGCATTTGGTAAGTTGCAAAAGCTTTTTCATACTTTTTAATTCCATACGAAAGGTATCGTCTTGGCTTAAATCACCCAATTTGAAGAATTTATAATTTTCATCTAAAGTGTCAAACATCTTCGAGTTATTGAAAAATATTATTTATAAATAATTATATATATATATATATTTGCATCGTTCCTTTCATTAAGTCGAACGCACTTATGACGTCAAGTCACCGGATATAGTGTTAAAATTATCACTGTTTATTCACTATTCAGCGTTGACCGAGTGGTTCTTGACGTCGGGATTTGAGTTGTAAAATACTCGAAATCCGAGGTTTCGAATCGCATGGTCAGTAGTAAATAGTCATATCTTTATGCTGATTATAAAGGGCGAAACGTATACGTACATAGATAATAAAAAACAAATATTATATATATATATATATATATATATATATATATATATATATATACATAGAAGATCTTAAGTAAGAGAGCTCAATGCATATGCAGAGCAAGAGTAAAGTTTAAAAATTAAAAAAGCAAAAAATTTTAACAATATATATATATATATATATATATATATATATATTATATATATATATTATATATATAATGAGATTGTTCACTTATAAGAAAGAATTCCAGGTACTTAAATTTCCTTGATGATCTGCCAAGCAGGAACCTGCTTGGTAGTGAAACACGTGTAGGAAAAAAAACTCTTTAATTTGAATATATATGATAAATAAATAATCTTTGAAAGAAAAGTATTTTGTGGTGATGATTAGTCTCCTGAACGGAATGCTTTGGTAAGCCTTCAAAAAATCACACACACACATACACACACACACACACATATATATATATATATATATATATATATATATATGTATATATATATATATATATATATATATATATATATATATATAGATAGATAGAGAGAGAGAGAGAGAGAGAGAGAGAGAGAGAGAGATAGAAGAAAAAAGAGTGATAAATATGCGACGATTGTCCAAATTTATTTCAAATTTCAATTGTTCAATGCAAGGTGCATTCAGTAATAAACTAGTGTTTATTATTCTTTCCTTAAGCCAAGGCTTTTCAAAGATCGAAATCTTATCATCAGAGGAGAAATACAGATGGATAAGTTGGCTTTCGAAAAAACCAATCTTCAAATATTTGAAAAATATGAAAATTATTATTAAAAATTATTAAAATATTTTTTGTTAAAAAAACGTATTGAATGAAAAGAAAAGTTCCGTGAAAAAGATATGCAAATTGTCCGGGTGGTTAATTTCCGTTGAAAAGACGTCCGGTGAAATTGTAGAATGTGAAGAAAAAAAAAAAAAATATATATATATATATATATATATATATATATATATATATATATATATATATATATATATTGGTTGATTGATTGATTGATTGATTGCCATCTAATTTGTATGTTGAATAGAGAATTTTCTATAAAAATGCATTTTTATTTTAGTCGACGTGAATATTACTTTCGTTGTATTAGATGGCCGGCTTGGAAGTGATAGACGCGACCGAGATGCTGGTTACAATTGACATATAACCAACATCGTTGTCATCATCGACATCAAAATCCCAATCCTAATCAATCAGTTAAGACCCTTTCATAGTATTTGTTTGCGAACGCACGCAATAATTAACACACACTCACATGACTGCACAGCCTCAGTTGTATATATAATAAGATACACTTACACGGCGTTGCCCGCGTGTCTTTTTACTTTCATATTTGTTTTGCATTGGCTGTCAACTATGTTGTCTTTTTGCCAAATTAATTTTTAATATGACTTTAGAAGATGGAATTGTATTATTACGGAATCGTTTGGACATTACATTATTATGAAACAAATTGTTATAATATTCTAACTAATTAAGTGTAGGTTATGATGCGTCAGTCTGTTATATATAATTATTGGATGAATATAGCTACCAAAATTTGTAATCTTAAATACATAAGAAGTTGCTTATAATTGTAAAACTACACATGACTTTCTATTCGAGAGTTTAAATGCTTTCAAAGTACTTACGAATCGTGAAGGTACGCGAAGTGACTCATTCAGGTTTAAACTGTTAACATGACTGAGTTAAAATTAAAATTACTATGCTGTTTATGAAAAAAACAGAAATTCACTCTGCTGGATTTAATAAGTAATTCAATGATTGTTAAATGGGATTTTTAAATTGTTCGTGTCATTAATGTACGGTATTAAGTTTCTTTATTTCAATAAATAATTGTTTCATAATAAATAGAAATAATAATTAGTAAGTTATAAAGAGGCGAGAAGCACACACACACATACACATACACCCGAGAAGTGGTCACACAATTTTATTTATTTATATACAGAAGAAGTAGGCATGAAACTTAATAGAAGACTAAGACTTAAAGACTGATATTTAGCATTGCATGTGCAGAAACTCATACATAAACGGTGAAATACAAGACATGCTTGTTGATGAACACATAAAACTGAACACACGCACAGACTAATACACACATGAACACACATACACTCCAACACGAATTCACACACATATACACACGCACACATACATAGATACGTGCCCATACATATATGCATACATACATAAACGCAAAATACATACACACATTCATACATACTTATACACACACTAATTCACGCACATAATGCTTACAAAACACTATTCTCGGGTGTCTTCGGTCTCTCTGTATAGGGTTAGGGTTAAGGTTAAGGTTAGGGTTAGGGTTTTCAGGGTTAGGGTTAGGGTTAGGGTTAGGGGTTTCAGGGTTAGGGTTAGGGGTTTCAGGGCACGCTGGTATGAGGATACTTCGCTCTACAATTAAACCCTGACCAAATATTTAAAATAACATAGTATTCTAAGCCCAAAGTTACTTTCAGCCTGGTCACTGGCTCATAAGATGAACGGTGTACTTTCTCCTAGTAAGTCTACCTAAAGTATCAGCACTAAGCTGGATACCCCACCCCGACTAGATAAGTTATTGTCTTGATATTTGGCAAGACCAAGAAAATACAAGAAAGATAAGCAAAATCATCAATTTGACCTAAATAAAATAAAACGTTTTATATAACAAACAAATATTTGATCACAGCCTTATTCTATGTAGTAATTGCAAAATAACTAATCTTTCTGTATTCAATGATTTGTCATTCAAGTGTTAAAATTGTTCGAATCAATAAAAAGTTTAATTTTCTTATCCATAGAAAGTTCAGGACTTAATCTCTTATACATAATGAAGTGGAAAGCATTCTATTTACTGCAAAATAAAGAATATAACAACACAAAGGAAAACTGTAATTTCAAAAGTTTATAACCGGCTCCAGTTATTATGCAATAAAACCATTTCGAGAACTAATCACACAGAAAGTAGAATTAGTAACAATTCATCGGACGAAACGACGTTTGATAACCACAAAAACATTTACAACAAAGTCTGAAAATAATATTGAATAAAATGAAGAAAAAAATGTAAATATTTCCGTTTTGATCGCCATTAATTTGTATCGACTGTAAAAAGTGGCCCATTTCTTTATTTGCCAAGTTATTCAATTATAGAAACTCGAATCGAAATATGGAAGCTTTCTTCTTTTCGACATTACCTCGACACGCCCACAGACGAAAAATAAGACTTTCTTTTAAATGACAGACGAGAATAATAGCTGCCCCACGATGTATTATAGATACATGCGTATTCTATCCATCCCGTAAGTGACGAAACGAAATTTATATTTGACAGCTTTATTAACTTAACCCTTTTTTAAAACATAGTTCACCCCAAACAAGGCAGGCCTCCACTGTAGACGTAAGGGGTTACTGAGAGATAGGTTGTAAGTTATGGGGGGTCATCCTAAATTGGGAGCTGTGCAGCGAGATGTCTGTTTACATTCGTTTTAAATTTCTGCATGCCAGTGCAGTTAAGGAAACAGGGATCAGGGATGGAGTTCCAGAGTCCGTCCGTGCGAGGAAAGAAGCTATTGGAGTAGAAAGCTCTTCGGCTTTTGAGGACTTCAACGGTGAATGGATGGAATTTAGACGATTGTCAAGTTGGTCTAGTGAATTTACGTCGTGGGAGGCATCAGAGCAGCAAGTTAATCAGAGCACAGTCCATTGAAGTACTTGTAAAATAGGCACAAGGATGAAACATTACGGCGATGAGACAGGGGTTGGAGCTTTGTGGATAATGAGGGACCCATTAAATTGAGCACTATTTTTTGTGACCTTGTCTAAGAAGGAGAGGCTAATTTAGTAGCACATCGTATCTTGATTATTTCATTTTGGGGGTAGGAGGAAGTTATTGTTCCTCCCCCCCCCATAGTTTTAAAGTTCACAAAAAATAATAATGTACCCACTTTAGTCTCCGTGTTGCCTCGAATACGTATCCCATAATTCATAATCATAACTGGTATAAGAACTCGTCTCTGTCCCCATCCATCGAAAATTCCACGTCTGTCTGTTTGCGTGCGTTATTGCCCAAGCTTAGAACAGCATTTCTCTGACAGAGGAATAAATCGCCCAGAATTACCAAGTCCGTCGATCCAACCAACATAAAATCCCAGAGTCAACTTTAATATTATCTAGCTGACTTGCCTTGTAATCAAACAAGTGTCATTTATTCTCTTTAATTGTTTAAAATAATTATTATTCTAAGAAAACCACACAGACAAAGTCGTTACGGGCGTCATTTCTTTATTCTACTGTTCTACATTAAATGAATCTTTATTTCAAAGAGATACCGAGTTACTGATCCCCCCCCTCCCGACGGTCACCTACTGATCTATCAAACACAACGTGGGAGTGCGGTGATTTCGGGTACGGCCTCTTCGACAACCATGTCTTCTTCAGAGCAGCGACTTTTACACCAGCAGTATCACGTGACTCCGGCTCAGGAACGGACAGACTGGTGACGTCACGAGTGTGGAAGAGAAAAGGGCGTCATTTGCAATCCTAGCTTTCTTCGTCTGCACATAAACACAAATATACAATTTTAAGGTTACGATCGCTTTAGTGATTCATCATAACACCATATTTTCTGCCCACGAGAAGCAATCGTAAAATATTGTTTGCATTTTTTTAGCGTAATTACAATTTAGATTTAAAAAAACTTCATTACAACGGAAGCAACGATTGCCTTCCGTATAAAACCTAGTGTAATGCTGCTTCTGTTGGGTGAGTTTTAACGTTACATACTGTATCAGCTCTGGTTTATATATATATATATATATATATATATATAATAGCTTCATTGCGAGATCCAACACAGTTTGTTGTTGTAGATCACTTTTGCTGCTCGTTGTTCGAGCCCGCCGACCGTCGGAAATTAACTTCCTGCACTGAAGATTGCGTTAGCATGAGACATCGATGTCTGTAGGTAATAAATAATTAATATTTATTTATAAATATTATATATATATTATTTATAACGTTGATTACTATAATTAACATTAAAATAAATACTATTTCATTGATTTTTAAAATGTAATTATTCTATATATATATATATATATATATATATATATATATATATATATATACTGTAGCTTATCTGCCATAAATATTCTCTATACTACTAATATAGATATACATATAATATATATATATATATATATATATATATATATATATATATATATATATATATATATATATATACGTGTATGTATAAACAATTAATGTGAAAAATATATAAATGTTTATATATATTTTTTATTTCTTGTTTGTTGACGTATGAGAATAGAAAATGTATTTTTAAAAAGTATTTTTAAGTGTTTATTTTCAGTACTCAATGTCTTCTTATGCAGAGCGTTATAATAATTACGGTTACGTAAAACCCAGAAGTCAACTAAACATTACATCGCAAAACGCGTTAGTATCAATCGATGAATCGCTCGCAGCTGAAAACTTTGTTGCTACCAGATCCGGCTACCTGAAGATACAGGCTTCCTGACTTAAAATACACCAAACATTGATGTTATTGTTTTTTTCTTTTTCTTTTTCAAAACTCAACCATGCTCTGCAAAGCTAAAAACGAGAACAACATTTTTTCTCTACAAACTAACCAAACTAAACACCATGAATAAATATTTGAAGATATAAATAACTTGGAAGATAGAAACCGTATTCCGCATTAAATCTCCCGAAAAAGGGTCGATATGCTGTAGAAAAAAACAGCCAAACCAAACACCATGAATAAGAAATATGAAATATAAAAAAACTTTTACCGAAATGACCTGATTCGGCATTAAATCACTCGAAAAAGGGTTGATATGCCGTAAAAAAAAAACCAAACCAAATCAAATAGCCTGAAACAAAAGGTCATAAAAGTTTTTTAAAAAAAAACGTATTTTATACATACATGTTCAGACGAAAGTTTATATGTTGACTTGGGTCTGAGGGTGTTGAATCGTGCGACACGTAGAGCAATCATCCTCCACAGTCCACACTGATGATTCCTAGAAAAACGATGCAACACATGTGGATGAGGCTGAGAATTTAATAATATTTATTGTAATATTGTTCATATCCTCTTTAATGCTTAGACGGACGTTTTAAGAAAACTATAATTATACTGTCAAATTTAAATTCATAATACCAAGTTCGGGTATAACCTGTCGGTGAACACTATTGCTGACAGCCTTTTAGATGTGTTCGCTTGTTTATACATAAATAAATCAAATTAATATTTCTCCAAAGTGGTTGGTTTATTGGTCACGGTGTCCTAGACGTTCAGACGGAAGTTAAAATGTGGACTTGCGCTTGAAGGTTTTGAATCGTGCAGCTGGTAGAACAATCATCCTCCACACTGATGATTCCCGTAAAAGGATGAAACATGTTTATTTGGATGAGAATTTAATAATATTCAGCGTAACATTATATATATGTGTGTAAATATATATATATATATATATATATATATATATATATAAATAATTGAAATACCCACACTTTATATATATATATATATATATATATATATATATATATATATATATATATATATATATTATTTATAACGTTAATTACTATAATTAACATTAAAATAAATACTATTTCATTGATTTTTAAAATGTAATTATTCTCTCTCTCTCTCTCTCTCTCTCTATATATATATATATATATATATATAATGTAGCTTATCTGCCATAAATATTTTCTACTAATATAGATATACATATAATATATATATATATATATATATATATATATATATATATACGTGTATGTATAAACAATTAATGTGAAAAATATATAAATGTTTATATATATTTTTTTATTTCTTGTTTGTTGACGTATGAGAATAGAAAATGTTTTTTTTTAAAGTATTTTTAAGTGTTTATTTTCAGTACTCAATGTCTTCTTATGTAGAGCGTTATAATAATTACGGTTACGTAAAACCCAGAAGTCAACTAAACATTACATCGCAAAACGCGTTAGTATCAATCGATGAATCGCTCGCAGCTGAAAACTTTGTTGCTACCAGATCCGGCTACCTGAAGATACAGGCTTCCTGACTTAAAATACACCAAACATTGATGTTATTGTTTTTTTCTTTTTCTTTTTCAAAACTCAACCATGCTCTGCAAAGCTAAAAACGAGAACAACATTTTTTCTCTACAAACTAACCAAACTAAACACCATGAATAAATATTTGAAGATATAAATAACTTGGAAGATAGAAACCGTATTCCGCATTAAATCTCCCGAAAAAGGGTCGATATGCTGTAGAAAAAAACAGCCAAACCAAACACCATGAATAAGAAATATGAAATATAAAAAAACTTTTACCGAAATGACCTGATTCGGCATTAAATCACTCGAAAAAGGGTTGATATGCCGTAAAAAAAAAACCAAACCAAATCAAATAGCCTGAAACAAAAGGTCATAAAAGTTTTTTTTAAAAAAACGTATTTTATGCATACATGTTCAGACGAAAGTTTATATGTTGACTTGGGTCTGAGGGTGTTGAATCGTGCGACACGTAGAGCAATCATCCTCCACAGTCCACACTGATGATTCCTAGAAAAACGATGCAACACATGTGGATGAGGCTGAGAATTTAATAATATTTATTGTAATATTGTTCATATCCTCTTTAATGCTTAGACGGACGTTTTAAGAAAACTATAATTATACTGTCAAATTTAAATTCATAATACCAAGTTCGGGTATAACCTGTCGGTGAACACTATTGCTGACAGCCTTTTAGATGTGTTCGCTTGTTTATACATAAATAAATCAAATTAATATTTCTCCAAAGTGGTTGGTTTATTGGTCACGGTGTCCTAGACGTTCAGACGGAAGTTAAAATGTGGACTTGCGCTTGAAGGTTTTGAATCGTGCAGCTGGTAGAACAATCATCCTCCACACTGATGATTCCCGTAAAAGGATGAAACATGTTTATTTGGATGAGAATTTAATAATATTCAGCGTAACATTATATATATGTGTGTAAATATATATATATATATATATATATATATATATAAATAATTGAAATACCCACACTTTATATATATATATATATATATATATATATATATATATATATATATATATATATATATTATTTATAACGTTAATTACTATAATTAACATTAAAATAAATACTATTTCATTGATTTTTAAAATGTAATTATTCTCTCTCTCTCTCTCTCTATATATATATATATATATATATATATATATAATGTAGCTTATCTGCCATAAATATTTTCTACTAATATAGATATACATATAATATATATATATATATATATATATATATATATATATACGTGTATGTATAAACAATTAATGTGAAAAATATATAAATGTTTATATATATTTTTTTATTTCTTGTTTGTTGACGTATGAGAATAGAAAATGTTTTTTTTTAAAGTATTTTTAAGTGTTTATTTTCAGTACTCAATGTCTTCTTATGTAGAGCGTTATAATAATTACGGTTACGTAAAACCCAGAAGTCAACTAAACATTACATCGCAAAACGCGTTAGTATCAATCGATGAATCGCTCGCAGCTGAAAACTTTGTTGCTACCAGATCCGGCTACCTGAAGATACAGGCTTCCTGACTTAAAATACACCAAACATTGATGTTATTGTTTTTTTCTTTTTCTTTTTCAAAACTCAACCATGCTCTGCAAAGCTAAAAACGAGAACAACATTTTTTCTCTACAAACTAACCAAACTAAACACCATGAATAAATATTTGAAGATATAAATAACTTGGAAGATAGAAACCGTATTCCGCATTAAATCTCCCGAAAAAGGGTCGATATGCTGTAGAAAAAAACAGCCAAACCAAACACCATGAATAAGAAATACGAAATATAAAAAAACTTTTACCGAAATGACCTGATTCGGCATTAAATCACTCGAAAAAGGGTTGATATGCCGTAAAAAAAAAACCAAACCAAATCAAATAGCCTGAAACAAAAGGTCATAAAAGTTTTTTTTAAAAAAACGTATTTTATGCATACATGTTCAGACGAAAGTTTATATGTTGACTTGGGTCTGAGGGTGTTGAATCGTGCGACACGTAGAGCAATCATCCTCCACAGTCCACACTGATGATTCCTAGAAAAACGATGCAACACATGTGGATGAGGCTGAGAATTTAATAATATTTATTGTAATATTGTTCATATCCTCTTTAATGCTTAGACGGACGTTTTAAGAAAACTATAATTATACTGTCAAATTTAAATTCATAATACCAAGTTCGGGTATAACCTGTCGGTGAACACTATTGCTGACAGCCTTTTAGATGTGTTCGCTTGTTTATACATAAATAAATCAAATTAATATTTCTCCAAAGTGGTTGGTTTATTGGTCACGGTGTCCTAGACGTTCAGGCAGAAGTTAAAATGTTGACTTGCGCTTGAAGCCTTTTGAATCGTGCGACTGGTAGAACAATCATCCTCCACACTGATGATTCCCGTAAAAGGATGAAACATATGTTTATTTGGATGAGAATTTAATAATATTCAGCGTAACATTATATATACATGTGTGTAAATATATATATATATATATATATATATATATATATAATTGAAATACCCACACTTTATATATATATATATATATATATATATATATATATATATATATATATATATATATATATATATATAATATTACAGAAGTTCAGATCCACATGATACTTTAGGTTCCAAGTCGAGTGAGTAGACCCAGGCAAAAAAATACTGAGTGTTCTTAGGTTTAAATTATAATTATAAACTCCTAATTATATCCCTACTAGCTCGAAATACACAACTCCCATCAATCCCCAAACCCCACTGCTCATGCAGAAAAGGAAAAAAATGATCCCTAGGATGAGGTAGCGCAATCAGATCTATAGTGCACGAAGTAATGTCTGGTGCAAACCCCTAAAAAGAAGAAAGTTAAATCGGAATGATACAATGAAGTTTCAAACAGAGGCTTTACGCCCACAAGAGGTATTACCCCATAGACCGGTATTGTCTCGGCCTTCGGGTCTTGATTTACGCCGATCTATTGGTTGGTATGTCCTGTGCAGTTCTAGGAGGTGCAACCCTTTCAAGCTTTGCCTTCTCACCCCTTCAGAATGGGTTAGTTTATTGCTAATCGCCTGAGGCGCCCCTACCGGGGAATTCCGACGGGGCTGCCTCGGCAATTTATAATGGCCAGAACGCTCAAATTCTCGAGCGCTGGTTTTTTCAAATCTCACTTTCCCGACCTTGTGTCACATCTTACCTTGTGGGAGGAAGATAAATAAAATGAAGCTCTCCCTTAATTGATAAACTAAAATATAATAACACCTTTATACTCAAAGATAAGCACACCTCATAAAATAAATGTAAATATAACACAGAAATCCTAAATAATAAAATGAATACATCACAACTCTGTAAATTAATAAAATCGCCCACACCAGAATCAAACTCACCCGCCAATCTATAAACTAATTACACTATACATCATGACTCCTCAATTAGAATACAACTTTAAAGCAGATAAACATGCAACCTCCGTCATCAGTAATCAAGTTATATTTAGATAATCTTCAGTTAAAATTAAGGTCCATACATCAATATGGAGAAGGACCATAAACTCGGTTATTTTCTTAGAAGGAACACGAATGATTTC
>OY744533.1:79861189-79873689 GCA_963556195.1 Sepiola atlantica
TTATTTAATTCAATTTTATGTTCATATACTTTCAAATAAATTAATATTGTACACAATTTATGTTTATTTTTTTTACTTTACTTTCCTTCACATAAATCTAATACTTTTCTTCATATTAATATTAATATTAATAATAGTAGTAATATTAGTTGAACAACGTTTTACATTCAAAATTATTACTTTGAAATTCGAAAGATAAGTTTCAGTCGTTTTTTGTTGTTGACGACGACAACGATGATGCTGCTCTCCTCCCCACCATTCCCTTTCCTTCCCACTTTCTCTCTCTCTCTCTCTCTCTCTCTCTCTCTCGCCACACTAAAGCTAAATTTTCTTTTTTATTGTTTTTAAAAATCCTAGCATGATCGTCCATATGAATTGAATTTTTTTCTATCCATTTATTACTTATTTAAATGATTAAAAAAAAATATGGGTATTACACAAATATTAAAATTTATCTGTTTCATGAATGAATGTGAACGTTTATGTCCCGTGTTTACAAGACACTTATGAATGAAATACATTAAACTTAGGCATGAAGCCCTAATCGTGTTGGGTGGTATTTTGGAGGAGGGGGGGGAAGGGGCGATGGTCAAACAATTTTTACAAAAAAGTATTTGCTTGTAGGGTCGATAGTCATACAATTTGTCCAAAATATCTTGGACTTACGGAACGCTATACACTCTCATGAAAGTACCACATTCACTCTATTACCTAATCCTTACTTACATTGCGAAGAGATAGCGTGCTGGAACCCTTTATTTTCTATTGTGGGAGATAAATTCTGTTAGTCATTCTTATTTTAAGCGATTACGTGTGATTGTACGACCTTGCCAGTCAGACTTAGGGTAATTGTTAAAAATATTAGTTAGCTGCCCTAAAAAGTTAGAATTACTCTGAAAACAAGAATCTTAGATAATTTAGTTGCGGGTGTTAATCTACAAATTTAGCAACGTTTGTTGTTAATTTTTAAATTACAAAAAAAAACTAGATTCATATTTTTTTAATCGTCACTAAGTTTTTATTCTATTTTTCTGTCTTTAATAATAAAGGCGAAAACAACAGAGTAACTATTTTAAATTACTCAGAGGGATATAATTCTTTTATTTGACAAATAGCTGTTCCGCTTTTGGCAATTGCCAAGAATAACCAACAGAAAAAAAGTAGCGCAAAAAACAAATAGTAAACAAATAACCGTTACCAAAGGCAATAAAACTTTATTTTCTACTTACCTGGCTTATGTTTTAGTGTTTAATTTCAATTTAAAAGTTCGGTCAAATATATTACGCTATACTGAAAAACAAAGATGGCTGACAGTCGATCGCCGACCGTCTACGAAGTCTGGTGAGTTTTTTTTATACTTTTCTCATCTCAATTAGGTAGAAAGTAAATTTGATAGCGTTTGGGACAGTTATTTGCTACCTTTTTGTTATTTTGTTTTTTTTTTACTTTCAAAGCCGAAAAACACATTAAACACACCTTTGGGAGGTTCGCTTACGCCATTTTGAAAATAGAACCGTTACGCGATCGGATTTGGACGAATTATAAAAATGCAATAAAAACGCTTTTAAATACTTTCAAACACCTAAAAAATGGGCAGGTAAGTAGAAAAGTTATTTTATTGCCTTTGGTAACAGTTATTTGTTTATTATTAGTTTGATCCGCCCTTTTTTGTTTGTAATTCTTCACAATCGACCCGATTTTTAAATTCCTTTCATGATGAGGAATTCATTTTTATGCTAAGACAAAATCAAATCTCAACATTGGAATACATCAAATACAAACATTGCAATCAACTTCTTTGTTATTTTTCTTCAAATTACCAAAATGTGAAAAGAAAAGTGTTTCTTTTTTTCTATAGATTACACTACAGCTAGATTAGAAGCTGCCCGGGTAGCCTTTGCTAGTGTATATATATATATATATATATATATATATATATATATATATATATATATATATATATATATATATATATATTACAGAAACATTAGTACAACCTTAGTACCGTCGGTTTAAAGCTCAGAAGGAGTTAACTATCAGGCTCTATTCAGCTTATGTTGACAGAAGTGACAATATAAGCTGAAGAGAGCCGGATGGTTAAGTCCTTCTGAGCTTGAAACCGACGGTACTAATGTTGTACTAATGTTTCTGCACAAAAAATTAATAAATAGGTGTTACGCTCTTAATTTTGATTCTCAATTAATCGAGCCCTCTGCTGGTAATATTTTCCACCATATTACAAAAGAAGTTATATATATATATATATATATATATATATATATTAATGCAATAATGAAGGGAATACGTGTTGGATCTTTCATAATTAAAAGATTTAGGGGATTTAAGGGATCAGAAAAAAAATTGCCAGTCGATTAGTTTCGCCCACACTTTACAAGGCTGATATCGTGGAATATTCATTTTCCATCTTAAGCTGTGCTCACTCATCTTATCATTTGAAAATCTTAGAGACTGTCCACGTACGCCTCAAGAGGCCCTCCCTCTGCAAACAAAAGGAGTGTCTCTTGGGGGTGAGTGTGATTAGTCTCTAAAACACAACCTCCATATAACATCACGCTTATTTTAGTTTAAATTCGAACTTTTCCCCTCCCCTTCATAACATAACGCTAATTTTATTTTAAATATAAAAGGTTTTGTTTTTTTTTAAATCCCACGATATCAGTCTTGTAAAGTGTGGGCGAAACTAATCGACTGGCAATTTTTTTTTCTCATCCCCTAAATCTTTTAATTATGAAAGATTTAACACGTCTTCCCTTCATTATTGCATTAATAAAGTTTTGTACCCCCCCCCCCGAAATAATGAAATATATATATACAGGGTGGGCCAAAATAAGGGTCCTATCTTTAAATTTGAATAACTTGAATTTGAATAACTTCCACAAAATAAAAGTTAAACACACCAAACTTTATGTGTGTGTAGACTGACCCTTCCGAGATTTTTTGAAATAAACAAAACAAATTTTAGCCGAAAAACACTTCTTAAAACTTACAAAAACTAAAGTATTGTTTTTTACACTGTTTTGAGTTTTTTAAGCAAAAATAATGTTTTCTAAATGAGGGTACGTTCCTTAGGGCTAATACGGCTCATGCTTGCTTCGGAAGGGGTCCTTTACTTATTCTAAAAAAAATTTTTTTTTTAAATTAATAAATAAAAAAGTTATGAATTTTTAAAAATAGGACCCTTATTTTTGCCCACCCTGTATATATATATATATATATATATATATATATATATATATTATTTTGTATGTATATATATGTTAGTTTCTTAAGTTTCTATACACACACTAAAATATACACGCAAAGGAATGTGTATATATGCACATAGCACATAAGTAATTTCACCTCGTGCACGTGCGCTGGTTGCGACATTGAGAGAGCAGGAGGCGAGGAGGACGTGATCTCAAACTGAAACGCGTGACTTTTAACTAAAATATCTGAACCCCTCCCCTTCCTCTTCTACTCTTCCTCCCCCAACAGCCATCTCGGCCCTAATCATTCATCGTCCGACCCCCTCCTACCTTTCTCCGCCGATCACCTCACTTATCACAGGGGGGAAACACCCCTCTTCTTTCACCTTCTACTAAATATTGCCTTCACAAACAGTAAACTTCGCTGAAGCGCTACAGACAAGTGTATATGTGTGTGTGGTTGGGTAGGAGAGAAAGACGTCAACTGGCGCCCTTCTCAAACTTGAACTAACCTTTGACCCAATGTCAGTGTCACCTGTCCAGTATTCCCTTTCAGACTACACAGCCATCATAAACATGACCACGTGGTTTTTAGCTCTAGTTATAAGGAATGTAATGCGGAAGCACGAAGAGAGTGTGGACCTCCGCCAAGCCATAACAAATCTCACAATAGCTGCCTCAAAAGATGGATCCGTATTTACTTGTATCCCCACGAGGACAGAGTTACACATAAGGTCTGTTTTTAATGTGGGGAAAATCCAGCGCTTCAAAAGAGGGCACTCTGGATTGAGACAAAAATTTAAATTACGTCAGTCTTCTAAGGTTCTCTCTTTCACTGTCTGAGGATAAAATAAATGCTACATTTTGAATTATTAATATTCCATATAATAAAAATAAATTATAATATGAACAATTAAGCACAGGGCTATAAAAAGTGTAGGGAACCATGAAGGTCGTTGGTCTTTCTTGGTCTACAATAACACAATTTACTATCCTACTCTAGCCGACCCCCGAGGTTGCTATTTCATATCAAAGTCAAACCGACAGAATCTTGCGCATATTCTTCTGGTGTAACCTTGTTCTCGGTCGGTCTGAGGTATGGCCATGTGCTGCTCTAGGAGGTTCACCCTTCC
The DNA here is from genome assembly GCA_963556195.1 of Sepiola atlantica. NCBI lineage: Eukaryota > Metazoa > Mollusca > Cephalopoda > Sepiida > Sepiolidae > Sepiola > Sepiola atlantica. Next base: position 79,865,532 of record OY744533.1, read on the forward strand.
CGGCATTGCCTTCTCGCCATTTCAGAAGGGGTTAGTTTATTGCTAATCGCCTGAGACGCCTCTACCAAAGAATACCGGCGACCCCTCCCATGCATATTTTGGTCGGCCAAGGTGCTTTTTCATGAGAGCGCTGGCTTTTTAAACCCCGCTTTCCCTGACCGTGTGTCTAATCTTCTCGCGGTGGGACAGAGATAAATAAAATTCTACTCTTGGCAAGAATAATTGCAGTCACAACAATACCACATGTAATCTACTTACAAATATCTCCAAAGTATTTTAGATAATTAAATTTTGATTCATTATGACGATAACATTTTACAATTTGATTGGCTGTGTGGAGTGGTCCAACAAAAAACGGTTAAAAAGAACCCCCCAAGAAAACCGAGAAATAGGATGAGTTTAATTTTATATTATTTCTTCAATTATTCACGCAATTGGAATTGATTATTATTATATCGAAAGATGGCAGGTTTACTTGTGGCACCCCGAGAATTAAAGATGGGTCAATATCATATGTGTGTGTATTGATTTACTCCTCTCCAGGAGTTAGGCACAAGGCCAGTTTTTATCTTACTCCCACAAGTAAGATGTGACCCAAGGTCGGGTCGGGAAAGTGGGGTTTAAAAATTGCCTGGGCAGTCCCGTCGGCATTCCCCGGTAGGGGCGCCTCAGGCAGTAAGCAATAAACTTGGAAAGCCTGGGAAGGTGGACCTCCCAGAACTGCACAGGACAGACCCATTGACCGGCGTAAATCAAGACCCGAAGGCCAAGACAACACCAGTATGGGGTGCAGTATCCATCGAAACAGATACTACACTTTGATCTTAGCCAAAAGGGTGTGTAGCGAGGATGTATCCGTGTGGTGTTGATTGTGTTAAATAACAAGGTCCGTGTTTGAATTGAAAAGTTTAAGTGACACCGTACGGGACAGAGGTGACCGGAAACGGAAGTCGACGAAACAACATGACTTCAGGCGACAATTCAAGCAAGTGAGAACATTATGTAACGAGGGACGTTTTTGAATGGAACAGTTTCAGCGTCACCTTAAAATTCAGAAATGACCCAAGATGGAAATCGCAAAACCACGTGACTTCCGGGCGTAAATGTCCTGTCTCTTTGCAGATGAGATTTACAACAAAACAGACGTGTTTAGGAGACTGTCTACGATAGGGAATAGCGCGTACAGTGTTACCGGGGTGTAGCTTGCGCAGCTATCCGTCTATTTATATGGCTGTTTTTTTTTTTCTTTTTTACACGCGTACACGCGTAGCCCCTCGCTCTCACATTTTCTGTAACTGTTTCTTTTTTTTAAATAAATTATTTTATATGTCAACATCGGCGTCCGAGTTGTTTTATGCTCGCAGACAGAATCAAGGTTAACAACGACGACGTCACGGGTGTATAATCGTTTATACACGCATCTTACGCTTGATTGGTGAAGTAATGAATGAGTTTTGATTTGACAAAGATAGACATTCGTGTTCTTAGAGGTCATGTCAAATATTGGTTGATCGTTTTCTTCCATATTTCATTGGTTCGAATGTGACAATTGTGAATTAGGGATATAAAATGAAACCGGTCTTTCGAAAGAAATACATTGTAAAAGAGTTGTGATTTGCACATGAAAAGGAGAGATGCTAGAAAATGTGACTCGCCCCACAGAATCGGCAGTGTGGCTGAGGTTTGGCAGGGGAGTTCTCACCTCAACTATTTTGTCTTTCGAATATAAGGCGGGCGTTTTACTGACATTGCATGAATGCTGATACTAACGAAGATATGTTTTGGAAAAAAAATGTTTGAATAAATTTGCCATCCTCCCTCGACTTTCTGATTGCATCAAACTATAAGGAAACCGAAAAACAGTGGACGGTCTGATTTTTAGAAAGGGTTGGGTCGGACTTATTAACCTGCTTTTTCTTTTTCTTGGGGCAAGTTTTGTTGTCCCAATCTCCTAAGATATGTTCAACCAATGAAATATTTATAAACAAATTCAAGCTATCCGGGGCATTGCCGAAAGAGTGAACGCGGTATTATGGCGACTATTGAAGTGAAAGTTATGGACAAATGCCGTAAGAATGAACGGAACAGCGCTTGGATGAATGAATCAGAATTAATCTAGTTAAATGTAAGATAGACAGAAGATGATCAGCGACCCCTATTCACCACACTTTTGATGACCTTGTGCCTAATTGTTCATTCATTTTTTTTTATTTTTTGCGAATAAATAATTCACATTGTAGTATCACTTCTGTTCTCGATCGATGAAAGAGAAATTCTTTTAGACTGGGGCAATGTATATTTTGGTCGAAATCTAGAGCACCACTTTCTGGAGAGCTGTATTTTCCGCACATTAAACCTCAACCTTGAGTTTAAGTCTGCCCTGATGAGGAGGCAAGTAGATAGGGAGAAGAACAACAACGAAGATTATTTAAAAGAATACAACGGTCATTAACTGTGAGGACGAGGCGCAAACATTAAGCAGATGTTAACTTCTACAGTATAGAAGTACACCTGAGACTGTGATATCACGCAATAATTAGAAGATACTAACTATTTTACTTGCTATTATCAAATGGTTAAAAAGGACAACCCTGATTTTATCTATATGGTATTTACCTGCATATCTACTGTATGATCGAGCTTAATATAGAGTTTAACCATACTTCTATTTTATACTAAAATTCAGCAGGTCAAGGTTCAAGGACCACCTGAAGATAAAGATGAATGAGATTGTCGATTGGATGAGTAAAAATATTATGAGAAGGTTTGGAAGGAATTGGTTGAAAGGGCAGGATTTGAGTAATTCGAAGAATATATCGACATGTATTTGTTAACATGAAACTTCAAGACAGCAATGTTGTAGTCATCCGAGAAGCAGTCACGTCGAATTGTATTCACTAGATGGGGATTTCTTGGGGAAAAGCTCTGCTTATGGAATTTCTGTTTGGTTTTAGGTACACAGACGAAGAATGGAAAGTTGTTTGCAGTAGAGGTAACTAGATTGATACTTGTGCTTAAACGCCAGAAAGCGTTCATGGTCTTGTGCTGTTAAGTAATGCTCACTGATTAGATTGGAAAATTAAGGGTCTCTATGCCCCCATCTCTGTCTCTTTCTCTCTTCTCCCTCTCTTTCTCTCTTTCTCTCTCCCTTTTTCTATCTCTTTCTCTATCTCAATTTCTCTATATCTCTTTCTTTCACTATCCCCCTCTGTCTCTCTCTCTCTGTCTCTCTCTTTCTTTCTGTGTGTATATATATATGTATATATATATATATATATATATATAGTAAGCTATGAAAATATATTTATGTCAATTAAGCTACACAGAGGCATTTTAGCTTGAAGATCCCCCCGGGGATGAAACGCGGTAGCCTCTGCGTAGCTTAATTGCCATACATATATTTTCATAGCTTACTGCCTAGCTCTACTTACGTATCCAGCACTGTTGAAGTAAATACTGAAAATTGATACATAAAAAATTATATCTCCTTATAAAATGTTATGTGGATACATGAAATACAAATATATATATATAAATATATATATATATATATATATATTCCACTCGTAATTAGGTGAGCTATTGACATATAAAAATATATCTGAGATTCAGAGAACACGCCTGGAAACTAGTGTTCCGGAATCCCCCAAAATAAAAAATAACAAAAACCTCAAATCTCAATGTTACGTGGTGTATTCAACTCCAAGAGTTGAATTAGCTTAAACAATAACGTTTTGGGAGAATGCCAACGTCACAAGCACGTTCGTCCCTTTGAATGGCTAAATGTTCCATCCAAGTTGTGAAAAATATCGTATCATGTCATTTTCTCTACAAATTCCTTGAAGGTAAAGGCTTGTTCAGACTTATGAGCCAATTTATATGAAAATGCAATATCTTAAAAATACCAAGAAAATATGAAAAGTCATCAAAAACAGTTTTGAATAAATCATAACTCTGTAGCATTAATTTATAATTCAACTGTTTAATTTTAATAACTATCGTCAATTATTTGTGTATACATTTTGCTGAAACATTATTTTGTAAAAAAATAGCGGTCATTTGCCTCCGAATCGAGCATATATTTTCGTAACCCTTTAATTTTATGAATAAAAGGATTACCAACGTTTTTTAAGGTATGTTTAAGCTTTTGCTAGACTATGGAAACATTCGAGTCATCATGAACGTACATTTTGAAAACTCCACAAATTTCGTTTATAACATTTAAAATATAATGTGTACATTTGTTGGAATACTGGCCTGCTAATAAAATTAATAAAATTATTTCTATTGAAATGATATTTAATTCCAAAATATTTTTCCGGTGAGATCCGAAATGTAATTAAATTTTGTTTGCAAGATTACTAATTTATTTTAAATATAGTTATAATAAGTACGTGTTTTTTTTAACAAATGTATACTACTGTTTTTTAGAGTCGGTTTTAGTTTGGTCGCCTTCTGCGGCCGAATTAGGACAAACCGGGAGTTAATCGGTCATTAATTAGAGTGCAAATCTATATATATATATATATATATATATATATATATATATATATATATATATATTTAATGAAATGTTATGGTTAAAGTACTTAACCTTTTGCGATATTTCAAAGAGATTACATAAACAAAAGATATTATGAATCACAAAAGCAAGGAAATTACCAAATGTGTACACTTGAATTGTACTTAATTAAGGGTATGACTACATATCAACCAAACCATTTCATTATCACATCACTACAGTATAAATCTCTATGCATGAGTGGATGAAGTGTGAGGTGCGCTAAAGAAAAATTGCTACCTGTAAAATACATAGCCCTGTTGTGCTCGCATACTCTTAATGACAATAAAAGTGTAAAAATGTGGGAATTTCCTTGCTTTTGTTCATTTAGTGTATATGAATTTTCATCTTAACCCTATTAAGGGCATATGATTTCAGTATACTGGCATTTATCATGGAATGTCACTACTTTTGTAAAGGCTAAGCTTCAATATAATGGTCATTTTTAAGGTTTTTTGGAATTTTCTGGAAAACTAAGGTATATGATAAACTGAAATTAAAATGCCATAAACTAGACCCTAGAACCTCTATCTCTTCCAAAAATCAGCTGAATCCATCAAATAGTTGATGAGATACAGGGTGGCACATACGTACGTACGTACGTACACACGGATCACACAAAATAATGCCTGACCTTTCTGGATCTCTGAGTTGCCTTTACTAATGATGCTGAAATTCTACATACTTATAAAACCTATCCAAAAAAAAATGTGCAAAGTTTTAACTAATTTGGTTTATTGATGTTTGAGTTATGATTGATCAAAGAAATGAGATTTCTAGCATAGGCCGATTTTGAAGTCTATTAAGGGATAGAGCGCTCTCGCACCTCCCTTGATATATATATATATATATATATATATATATATATATATATATATATATATATATATATATATATATGAAACTAAAAATATACTTTTAGTAGATAGAACCTATAGTGAAATGGTTTAAGCTTAATATACGAGATAGAGCAATTATAAAGATAGATGAAAGAAGAGAGATAAACATGTACGAATGACAAATCTATTTCAACTTTGATTGTTCAATGCAAGGTGTACTCGGTAAAAACATGTTTATTAATATTTCATTAAGTCAAGGTTTTTCAAAGATTAAAATCTTATCATCAGAGGAATTACATAGATAGATAAGTTGTCAGTGGAAAAGCCAAAATTCAAAATTTTAAAAAATATTAAGTAATGGAGAAGAAAAAAGTATGCGTTTAAAAAGATATGGTGTCCGTCCAGTTGGTAAATGTCATTTGATAAGGTGTCCAGTTAAAGGAGATTTAAAGATGGAAAAGAAGGGTTTTCGTGAGGGCAGCGTTGAAAAAGTTCAAAAATGAAGTAGATCCAATAGAAAGATGTTTAGTTCAACGGACATTTATATATATATATATATATATATATATATATATATATATATATATATATATATAGTAAGCAATGAAAATATATATGGCAATCAAGCTATACAGAGGCTCCCGTGTTTCATCCCGGGGGGGATCGTCAGGCTAAATGCATTTAGCCTGACGATTCCCCCCTAAATGCATTTAGCCTGACGATTCCCCCCGGGGATGAAACACGGGAGCCTCTGTGTAGCTTGATTGCCATATATATTTTCATTGCTAACTACCTAGCTCTACTTACGTATCGAGCACTGTTGAAGTAAATACTGAAAACTGATACATAAAAAATTATATCTCCTTATAATATTTTATGTGGATACATGAAGTACTAATATATATATATATATATATATATATATATATATATATATATATATATATATATATATATATATATATATATACATAAAGAGAGAGGGAGGGAGAGAAAGAGAGAGAGAGGGGGGCTTCCATAATTTAATATTTATTTCTAAATATCATTATTATTATAAAGCCCCTTTAAGAAATTGAAGTTGAACACAGGTGATATTAAAAATAGACTGCCACTAAGCTATAAGCAAGGTAGAATTAAATCTCGTTGAACACTCTAGACTGTCTTCTGTTTACTGTCCGCTGTATTAAGGCATGAATAGAACTTATTTTCTTCTGTATCACGTGATAATTTCTGATGGCCGTGGGGATAGAGTGAAAGCGTACAGATTCTTAGTTGACTCTATGAATCGAGTTCGCGCCCTGCAACCGTCTGAAATTGTCACTTCCTACACTGATGAGCGCGTACGGTTGAAGCGCCGGCGTATTTAGGCATAAATAATTTAATATTTATTAATAATTGTCTTTCCATCATAAGACTTTTTTTCTATTTTTTCAATTTTTCAAATAGTCCATTTAGTGTTTCGGGCGAATTGGTGTATGTAAGTTCTGTGGGTTTCTTGTCCCATTTTCTTTTCTTTTCGCGAGTTCGTTCGATTTAATCCCCTAAATCATCTTCAGACGGTGTTAGAAATTCCTCGTCTTAAGTTGAGAAACAGACAATATTATGTTTACTTTAAATATTGTCTGTATTTTCCTGATGAAGATTCTTGTATGTATCGAAAATTCGAATTTTAAATAAATAGTATGTTTATTTTTAAAAATCTGCATTTGATTGGGCTCTTAACCGCTTAATATATATATATATATATATATATATATATATATATATATATATATTATTATTATTATTATTATTATTATTATTAAAATTTTTCACACCTTTTTAAAGCTATATTATTTTCTGTACAGGGCAATTTTTATGACTTGAACTGTCAAATACATGTAAAGTAGATTAAATAAAATGTCTATAAATATTATATAATCCGCGTTGCTGTGCTAGCGCTGATACGCAGGTTAATTAACGTAGACTGTTATTATGTTTTTATCAATTTTATTTATAAAGCTTAATTATGTATTGGCCACTTTTGAAAAATATTGGTTTTAAGTTCATTTTATCAGTATATTTTAACTTAATTAATTCATATATATATATATATATATATATATATATAAATTAATTAAGTTAAAATATATATATGTGTGTGTGTGGGGGTGCGTGAAAAAGGAAGGATGATAGTAATCCGACGTAATGGTTTATGAAAAAAGAAAAAAAAAACAAGAGATATTTTTTATATATTCATCAGCGTTTCGTCTTTATTGTAAGATTTCCTCAGGATAATAATTTGAAGAAAAAAGTAATGCAAGTGAATCGAAATTTTGGGTTGACAGCCTCTCAAAATCCATGCCACAGCTCACCACGACAAAAATCTCAGCACCCCCCCTTTCATCTCTCCCACCCTAAAGCAAGTTCAATTATATTTTCACCCCTCCCCATTTCACTGCTGCCTTAATTGTACCCACTCAAAGCTTTCCATATTCATGTCATTCTTCGCTACCACTGACTTCTCACAGCCTGGACTCTCCTCCAGCGCTCACAGTAGCCACGGCTAGTACTTTCCTTTATCTCTACATCATGTCAAGCCAAAATGTTGATGTACTTGCATGACATTTTTCTTCAAATTATCATCTAGAGGAAGTCTTACAATAAAGACGAAACGTTTATGAATATATAAAAAATATCTCTTGTTTTTCTTCCTTTTTATTTCCCATATATATATATATATATATATATATATATATATATATATATATATATATAT
>OY744533.1:79878689-79891189 GCA_963556195.1 Sepiola atlantica
TCTAGGATAACAGCAGTCGTGTTTATTTCCCAGTCTTCATTCTATCATATATATTACAATGCTTGATACAGACTATACCCCTGTCGTTCTTTCTTTTTCGCTTTCCCTCTTTCTGTCTCTTTTTCTCTCTACATATATCTATTTAGTATTATACAAAATACGAGTTAATCAACGTTTGTGTCTGTGAGGCTTTTTTCATTTCATTCATTCGTTGTATTTGTAATGTGTATCGTAATATCTAAGTTGTTTCATGGACATTATGTAAACTGCATCTAAATCATACAAAAGACCGCAGAGGCAATAACAATGTCGCTAGTATAAACAGTGGTGGTATTGGTCCTTCGCTCAAGTAAGTAGGCGATCTCATGCGTATAGGCTTACAAGTTATGAAAGCATCGCTTTAATCATTTTACGTTGAAGTATTTCAACTTTCATTATGCTCCAAAGTGATGCTTATATATCATTGGTGTTTTTATATCATATGTATTATAACATATATATATAAATAATTATATATATGTATATATATATATGCATATCTCTCTCTCTTTCTCTCTCTATCTTTCTCTCTCTCTCTCCCTCTCTCTATCTCTCTCTCTCTCTCTCTATATATATATATATATGTATATATATATATATATATATATATATATATATATATATATATATATATATATATATATGACAATAAAAATCGTTTACACATGTCAAATGTAAGATATTTGGATTGAGTTTGTCTACTTTTTGATCGTGTGTTGGTAGGCATATAAGTTTTTTTTCTGTACATTCGACTTTCGAATTCTCTGCGAATAATGCGTGTACCCTATTCCGCCATTTACGTTTTTGGTGCTTTTTTGAAGATTTCTGGGAGCTTCTTTGCATTATTTTTTTGCCTTGATATTTTACGATTTTCATACATACATTGACTCTTGAATTTGTTCAAGTATGCTATGTATAAGTTTTCTTTACTCTAAAATTGATATTAAATCACAGTGTGAGTATATATATATATATATATATATATATATATATATATATATATATATATATATATATATATATATATATATATAGCCTCGGAAGTTTCTAAACCATTAAAACTATATTAAAAAAATAAAAAATAAAAAACTTATAGTCCCAAGTCTTCCAGTGGAAAATCACTCATGGAAGTCAATTTATTTTTTACAGTTATTATATTAGTTTGTTTCTAACACTATTTTAAGGGATCATCAGTTGTTTACCATGAAAAACTGTTTCGGGAATTTATTATATAAATATATATATATATATATATATATATATATATATATATATATATATATATATATGAATAATGAAAATGAATTTCTCCAAAATCAGAACAGAACGGCTTCAGAAGACCTTGCAAACACAAAGGGGTAGATAACCTTTGAGATAGAACTTTATAAAAATAATAAATCATAAATATTGCTTATCTTAACAGTCTTGAGATAAGACAAAGTTAATACTTATATATATATATATATATATATATATATAATGCATACAGCACGAGGTCTTTAAAACCGTTCTCAGCCTCGAACCAGAATTAATGTTAATGTTAAGTAGCTGAAGTACGCGTTCTCGCAGGGTGAGAGCTTATTTTATAACTAAAATATTCATTTAGGAACGTGTTTAAAACCACATATACACATTTGTTTATATATATATATATATATATATATATATATATATATATATATACATATATATATATATATATATATATATATATATATCAATAATAAACAGAGTTTGAGTATACGATAATTATTTCAGAACCTCTTGGCTCCTCCTCAGGGATATACTCCATGTTTATGTTAGAGAAAAACTGGTAGAACAGTACTCAACTATATAGGAGTAATATTAATTAATTAAGTTCGAATATTAACGAAATGAACAAAACCAATACTTTTCAAAAGTGCTCCATATATATTAGAGCTTTTTATATTAAAATAAACATAATTTGAGTATCCGACAATTGTTACAGAACGTCTTCGGCTCCTCAACATGGATTATCCCTGAGGAGTAACCGAAAGGGTTCTGAAACAATTGTCGGATACTCAAACTATGTTTATCTAAATATAAAAAGCTCTAATATATATTGAGCACTTTTGAAAAATATTGGTTTTGTATATATATATATATATATATATATATATATATATATATATATATATATATATATATATATTAATTATTTATTACCTACAGACATCGATGTTTCATGCTAACGCAATCTTCAGTGCAGGAAGTTAATTTCCGACGGTCGGCGGGCTCGAACTCCAATCACAAATTGCCATATGTGTGTGGGTGTGTGTGAGTGTGTTTATTCTATGTTGTTTTTGTCTACCCCAAACAAGGCATGGTGACCTGTTAACTGTTGTAACGAAGCAGATCTGTCGGTTTATGGATAATGTAAGATAGGGTAGAGCCATTGCGCTTGACATATCGAAAGCGTTCGACAGAGTGTGGCATTCTGGTCTTCTACACTAACATCAGGGTTATTCGTGGTGAGGTTCTTTATATTATTAGGGCTTTTATTTCTGATCGAAGCTTGAGAGTAACTTTGGAAGGTTTATCTTTATTTTCTTTTTCTATCAATGCTGGTGTTCCTCAGGGCTCTATTCTAGGCCCTTTCTTCTCTATAAAAATGATCCTCCAGAAAATAGTATTCAGAAGATTAACATTTATGCTGATAATACCACTTTCTATTCTGGTGTTGCTTATCGCCTGTCTCCCTCGGATCAGTTGAAATATGCAGCTGATCTAGAAGTTGACCTGGGTTCAATTATAGATTGGGGTACGTAATGGCTTGTTTTGTTTAATCCTGTTACGAATCCGCTTTTGTCTTTCAATCGTAGGTGTACCCCTTTTCTTCCTGAGATTCTCATGGATGGCTCTTCTTTTTAGGAGACAGTGATTCTGAATCTTCGTGGCATTTCTCTCTCATCAGATCTTTCTTGAAATTCATACATTAGATCCATTGCTGTTTCTACTTATTGTAAAGTCGGTTCTCATCTATCGCTCCAAACACTTTCTCACACTTGAGGCTATTCTCTATCTCTACAAATCTACTAGCAGAGCATGTATGGAGTACTGTAGTCATATTTGGGCTGCACAAATGTATCCATAATTTGATGTACACCACCCTTTCTTCTTCTTTACACCCTCTCTCTTACAGACGTGATGTTGCTAGTCTCAGTTTCTTCTATGAGTACAATTATGGCATGTGTTTTTCGGAATTGTATGATCTATTCCATGCTTTTTTTGTTCAGATCGTTTGACTCGTTGGTCTAGTGGTCTCCATCAATTCGCTGTTTTTGATACCTCATTGTAATACAGCTTCGTATTACAGTAGCTTCTTTCTAAAAACTGCAGGCTTGTGGAACTCTCTTCCTGATGACTGTTTTCGTCCTACATATAGCCTTGGTCTTTTTAAAGACTAAGGGCAATAGACATTACCTGTCTATGCGATAATCATATTTTTTCTTGTTAGCTCCTTACATCAAGTGGCTTCATGCCTTTTCTGGAGCGATTACCATAAAAAATAAAAATAAATAAAACAATCACTTAGAAAATGGTAAAGTTCGTAATTTGAACCTTCATGATTGTCATCTTATAAATTGCATACGTGCAGGATCTTCAGATGATTTAGGACATTCTTTAGAAGAAAAACGTTCTGTTCATGAAAGAAAACCTTTATTTGAAAACAAATTGGCGCGAATAATCCCGAGAGGTTTACTTTTTTATCACACCTATTCAACGGGGCCACTGTTAACATCGATGGCTGCTTCGATACGGTATCGGAAAGCGTTGACGCGTCTGAATCAGATGATCTTAATCAGTTTTGGACACAGTCCTCTTTATGGCCAACTTGAACCAACGTAACTTGTTATAGGTGCGTTGACTGACTTATCGTTAAACTACGCCCCATACGTAGTATTCCAGTCGATTCAGGTCCGTTGAGCGAAGGGGCGATATATTTAGGAGAACATGACCCTTGAGATTGTCATAAAACCATTCTGTTTATGTTTTGGATTTTTTACTATGAAGAATATAACAGGAAAACTATTCTGAATAATCAAAATAATCCAAATCCATTCTTGTATTAGCCTTTTCGGAACGTGCTTAGTCTTTTGGGAAGGTTTATGATCTTCAGTGGCATACACTGTCTATTCCAGGCTGCACGATCCACTGACCCTATTCTGAAAGACAGTAGTCTTGATTCTTAATATCGCCTGAAATAGCACTGGCCGTAAATAACGTCCGTATTTCAATACTGCACGACACCGCACGGTGCAGGTCCCCAGATGTTAGCGAGACTCCTACTCCAATGACTTCTTTTCTCGTGCTGCCGGCCTTTGGAACTCCATCTCTACTCTCTGTTTCCTCGACTGTACCGGCATGCAGAAATCTAAAGCTAATGTGAACAAGCATTTCGCTGCACAGCTCTCAATTTAGGAGGACTCCAACAACTTTCAACCTAATTATCAGTAGGCCTTTCTGTCTACAGTGGCACCTTGCCTTGTTTGGGGTGAACTGTTTAAATCTATTTCACATGCCTTGAAAACATCACTGTTGATTGCTCACTGACAGTAAATAGGGGTGTTCCCCTTAAGCCCAAGTGACCACAAGTCTCCTTCTATTTCCAGCACTCTCCACCTATTTCAATAATCTTTTAAAATTATTTTGCGTTATAGCAATAGCCGCTAACCATTGAGTTCTTGCTAGCAACGAGCGTTAGTCTATCCTGGAATTTTAGCGATAAGAAGCCTCCCAATATTTCCAGTAATCTTGAACCCTTCTAGTGGAGGTCTGGTCGGTGCTCGACCTCCTCGGTCTTTCCAAACGCCTTGACCTTTAACGACAATTGTGTTTGGTACCAGCAGAGACTAATGCCAACACATGCCTGTTTCTATGAGTATTTCTTTATGATGTTCTTTCTATCTGTTGTGTTATTTTTCTATTTAATATTATCTTTGGTAGATTCGTGTTCTTTAGTTATGTTTGATGGTTTCCGCATTCAAAGATTTCCCTTAAGATTGCGACTATTTTCATAATAACCGTTCGTTGTATGATCTCAAATTCCCCATTTATTCAAATTTTTCCTAGTTGTGTTTCAAGTGTTCTTAGGACTGTACCTAGATTTCATACAATTATGTGTATTATAATTATGTTCTTCATGTTTCCTATCCTTTTTGGTTTTCTGACAAGTTCCAAGCAGTTGCTTCCTTTTTCTACCTCACTGACTTCCACCCTGTGACTACTGGGTGTCAGAATTTACGATTTGGTAGGGTATTTTCTTCTTGGTGACTATTATCACGTCCGATATCCTTGCTTGGCTAGTTTTGTCTGTGTGTACCACCATGGGATTTTGTAATTTATTATTATTATTATTATTATTATTATTATTATTATTATTATTATTATTATTATTATTATTATTATTACAAAACAACATAGCCCATTATTTTCTGCGCAAATAACAACATAATATTCAAAAACTGGGTCTATTAAGTCATATTGTCAAGTTTCAGAAAAATCTCCCAATGAAAATATCTTAGAAACATTAAATGAAAAAAATCATTTTAGCCATTTCTTTGGCTATCCCTTGTAGGATTATAGTTCTGAACTTTGCAACAGGATGTTAACCGTTAAACTCAAGTAAAAAAAAATGAGGAGACATGCTCGCTGTTAACAACTCCCAGAACCAGCAAAGTTGAAACAGATTAGATATGATGGCCATTAGAACATCATTCAGATCCTTGCACATCTTTTGTTTACTTTTTAGTCATAATAAAAGGTGTTTATCATCGGTAAAAAATCGAAGTATTACAACATTCTTTGCTTTAGCTTGTGTAGCCAGTTCTTAATATGAATAAAACGTTTTTTTTCATGTCGCTTTGTACGTACTAACGGGTCACTGCTTATCAAGGTGCATAGGCCACTCGAGGATAAGGGTTAATAAGTTTTCAGATGGACTGTGAGACAACACCTAGACGATTAGTAATGATGGTTGAAACTCGGTAGAATTTGATTATTTAAGAGGACGGCTCAACAGGAATTTGTTAACATTGGACTTGAAACAACCATGTTGTAATCAGCTGGGAAGCAGCCCTGTGACATTGTGTTCCACAGACTGGTAGTTTCTTGAAAGAAACTTTGCTCATGGAAGTTCCGTTTAGTTGTAGGAACACCGAGAGAGGGTGCATAGAAGAAGAAAGGGCAGGGCCAATCAAATTACAGATACGTCTCTTCACCTTATCAAGAACATTAAAATGGAACAGAGATTCCCCAGCCTAAATATGAAAAGAGTACTCCACACATGGTGTGATTGTAGATTTGTAGAGATAGAAAATAGCCTCAGGTGTGAGAAAATGTTTGGAGCGATAGAGAGAACCGACTTCACGGGAAGCAGAAAGAGCAATGGATCTAATGTATGAATTTCAAGAAAGATCTGATCTCCTCATCACCACTGATGATTCTATTGAATGCCTTGGCATAGTGATGATGAAGTGTTGTCAGTTTTTTCAGCCAGAAATTTGGGATATTGTCAATTCCTGGAGTCTTGAAATTACTATACTGGGCTACTTTCCTGCAGACAAGTTATTTGCTAATTTCCAGTGCTGGCATCTTTGGTTTCTCCTTGTTATCCTCTTTAATGGTGTTGATCCGTTCTTTTTCCTGGTGTTGTTTGGGTCCTCATAGAGTGGCCTCCAGTAGTTTTCAACTTCTTCTTGGGTAGGCAGAGAGCAGACTTTTATTTCGTCTCCTATGAGGCTCTGATACACCATCCTAGGATTAGTCGCAAAGAGTTGGATTAGATGAAACAAAGCCATTACGTACCCCAATCCACAACTGCACCCAGGTCAACTTCTAGATCAGCTGCATATTTCGACTGATCCGAGGGAGATGAGCAAGAAGCAACACCAGAATAGAGTGTTAATTAATAATTGAATAGCAATGTTAATGCTCTTGTTTGCTTTTATTGTCCGTTTAGATACATAAGATCAAATAAATAATTAATGGCCATTTTCTTTTCTATTCCATGTGCCGAGATATGTAGGTATCGTATGAATTCGGCTTCTTTTCATATACACAGGTCAGTTGTTATGCCGACACGATCGTCGAGTTTGTCAATAGTCATTTTTGTTTTGTGTGTTGACGAATTCCCGCGCGCCATTATAATGGCGTCCGTGGCGTAAATGATTATGAGGCTTTTAAAGGTGAAATTACTCTAATTTATGTTGCTGTAATGGCAGTCATTTGAATTTAAGTTAAAAAAGATGTGTAGAGGAGAGAGAAGAAAGATGGGAACATCTGAATTGGAGGAGGAGATGTAATTATTATCAGATAATAAGAGGAGGTCGTTATGTTTCCTTAAGTCAGTGTCTGTTTTGCTCGCTTTGCGTCTATCAATCAAATTGAATGGCTTGCGGTTTGGGGGACGTTGAAGTAAGGCGGAAATATGAAGAAGGCAACAAAGGGGGGGGGGGAGATACTGCGTGAATGTGAATAGAAATTGAAATAGAAATGCAAAATGGTTGCGAAAGAATGGGAACAGAAACAAATTAAAATTGAAAGAAAAGCAAATAGAAATAGGGGTAAATAAAAAGAAATATTATTTAGAAGGATAGAAAAGGGGAAAGAGACAGATAAATCATTGCGGAAATGTGTAGGGTAAAATGGTGGAGAGGACGGATCGCAAGAAGAAAAAGTAGTAGTAAAAGAAGAAGAAGAAGAAGAAGAAGAAGAAGAAGAAGAAGAAAAGACGAGAAAGGAAGCATTACAATAACATGAAAGAAGTAAAGCCAAGAAGCGATATGAAAAAGAAAGAAGAAAGGAACAAATACAAAATGGAGGAAGAAAAGAAGAAAATAAACCGAAGAAGCAATAGAGAAAAGGCAAAAAGCGGAAGAGAAGAAGAAAACACAGACACAGAAAGAGAACCCCACGAAGAAATAGAGAAGAAGAAGAAGAAGAAGAAGAAGAAGAAGAAGAAGAAGAAGTTAAACCCAAGAAGCAATAGAAAGGAAAGGGAGACGAAAAGTACAAGAGGAAGAAAAAAGAAGTTAAACCCGAAACGAAATAGAAGGATTGAACAAGGAAGAAGAAAAATCTTATGAGAAGATGGAGGAAGAGAAAGAGACATAGAAGGAGATTTAATCAACAAACAGATAAATAAAGTAACACCAAGAATAAAAAGAAATAAAAAATAGAAGAAAAATGACTATTACTGCTAATACTACTTCTATCATCACTAACACTCGTACTACTACTAATAATTCGAACAACAACAGCAAAATGAAGGAGGAAAAAGTACAGAATGATGAAAGAAATGAAGAAAGAAGAAGACGGAAAGAGAGCTATAACTAAACAAAATGTCAGAAATTAAATTAGAAATTAAAATAAAGGAGGAAAAGTCTTTTTATCACAACGTTTCTTCAGGTGTACTTTGTCGAACTCGGGAATCTGGACGGAATTTCGAACGGAACCCGTTATTTGATCCATGGGGGTAGCATGCTCTCGTTTCGTTCGAAATTCCGTCCAGATTCCCGAGTTCAGCAAAGTACACCTGAAGAACGCCGGAGGTTACATCGGCGGAAACGTTGTGATAAAGACACCCAAGATGAGAACGGTAGTCCGAATATACCAAATTCTACGAAAAAGAAGGGTCATTGGTTAAAGAAGAAGTCGAACGCAGATATTAATGAGAAAAACAAGGAAAGAAAAAGAAAACAGCAAGTAGAAAAGAACTAGAGAATTAAAGAAAGGAGAAATGGTGATAGAGAAAAAAGAAAATGATAAAATGGAAAAGAAAGAAGAAAAGAACAAAAGAAGAGAAAATCAATAAAAAGAAAAGAAGAAAATAAGACAGTAAAAAAGATAAAAGAAAAAGAGATGAAAGGAAAATGGAAAACAAAAACGAAAAATAAGTCACAATGAAGCACGCTAAAAAGAAAGAAAGAAATAAGTAAAGAACAAGAAAAAGTGGGAAGAAGAAGAGGGGAAAAAACAAAGAAGATGGGGGGTGAAGCGTTACATGGGAACGGTTAATATTCGTACGAATCAAGTCATGAAATAAAATAAAAAAGAAAGAAAGAAGTTTGGTCGTCTCCTAATGAAAACTGGATCACGTTTGTTGGCCGGGGTCATGCGAAAGCGTGGGAATCGTTGCTCAAGCAAGCCGAGCAGGTTCGCGCCGAAAGGTGACGTCATTTTGATCATGTGACACCCGCATTCCTTTGGGACACTGTGGTCGTCGTGCAAGCAGGTAGCCAGCATCACCTCCCCTAACCCCCACCCCCTTAACAAAAAAAATCATCGGCGTTCCTGTACGCACGGACAGCAATAGCCAAATTCTTTTTTTTTGGCAAACGACAAAAGGCATTGCATTGTTGCTAAACGAGTCTTTTCACACTTGTATCAGGTATTATGACATTATATATATATATATATATATATATATATATATATATATATATATATATATATATATATATATATATATATATATAATTTATATATATATATATATATATATATATAGAGAGAGAGAGAGAGAGAGAGAGAGAGAGAGAGAGAAAGTGATTAATCTCCGCCTTCGTATAAAGAACATGAGCTGACGTAGTTCGCTTGATTCCCAGCTAGAACTGAAACATGTCAGCAAATGTGTAGCCAAAAATATTTGTACGAATAAAAATATACTAAATAAATATGAAGCTCTATTTACTAGTGAGCTCTTTAAATATTCGATGGATTTCCTCCTATGACAAAAATACCGGGATTATATATATAATGCACTCTCCCGTCGATTTCGACGTATGAGTGCCCCACCAGGGGCTGCCCGCGCGGGAATTTGTAATTGCCCGGGTTGCGCAATCGCCAACAACCGCTCTTGATTCCAATGGCAAGTAGTAATACAGGACGACTGGAAACAATGCCGAGATAAGCAGAGAGCACATACAGCACCTGGTATTCCTAAATGCTCACCCATTTAGTACTGGCCAGGCTCGACGCCGCTTAACTTCGGTGATCTAACGGGAACCGGTGTGTCAACGTGATTGTGCCGTGTGTATGTATATGTATATATATATATATATATATATATATATATATATATATATATATATATATATATATAATTCATTTTACTTATTTATATATGTTTTACTTATACATATATATATATATATATATATATATATATGTATAATATAAAGATCGCAAATTTAAAGAAAATCCTTTTTGCATTTTATGTCGTTGATTAATTCATCTTTAGGAATCAATATATGAGTACATTTCTTCAAATATTTTCAAGTATAGGGTATAGGTACAAGTAGATATCACAGAGCCGACTTACCTTTGTATCTTGAATACAAGTCGATATAAGCATGAAAGTGTGGCACATTTAAGTGTGACAGACCGCCAACAGAAATAGCATCATTTAAAGATGCGTCTACTTAATTAGCGCGCTTAACAATGAAAATAAGATGTATAAAATGCTGCAAATAGAGGGTACGTTTAAGTCTGACCTAATAGCCACCCAACTACATTGTTGTTATTTTTTTTTTGCATTGAAAAAAAAAACCTATAATTATGGAAACGGGATACATGCTCTGAAAAACATATGGTTAACTAATATATAACAATTTTATTACAGGAATAACTAAAATCAATCCCAGGAAACGCCAAGTACATCTTGAAACTAAACGGGGCACGTAATTTAAAACGAGAAGAGATTTATTCCATTTTGGACAGAATAACATCGGTATAGCATGGTATACAATTAATAGGCATGGATTACATTTCATAGGAAAAACGTGCAATTGAAAAGATAGCATTTATAGGAAAACATTTATAAGAAGAAATATAATGTATATATGCCAGAATTCGACCACATTTTTCATTTGTCTGTTATTTTTGCCTGTTACTGTCTTCCCGTATATAAATTATGATTTAACTTTTGTTAAGATCAGATAAAATAATTCATAAATTCAGTACAATGCATAGATATAGGCCACACAAAGCTTAAATCGGTCAAAAATATATTGCAATGTCAAACTGGTTTATGAAAATTGTTCTTCAAAAGACTCGTAAAATTTTCAAAATTGGCTGCAAATCTGGGATTTATGTAATTTAACTATGCTTTAAATGCCATTAAAATAACAAGAAAAAATGGTTGCCGAGAGCTTGATCCTCTACTGTGAACTTCTTTAAATAAGAGAAAGATACATATTTACCCTTTGTAACAATCAGAAGAAAAAGGGGTTCGTTTCTAACACACTTTCAAGTTCGTTGATCAAATGAGATACACAAAAAAGACATACAATATTTTTATTTTACATACCGGGTGATTCATAAGTCACTTACCTATTTAAAATAATTACCATATGAAACACAAACATACTATGAACTTTTGATAATTGTTATCTTACTCTCTAATTACTGCTATTTGTTATTTTAAATTTCCTCGTTTATATATTTGTTTCTACATATATTTATTTTTATTTATTTAAATTTGTGTAAATTATCATATGTGCTTTTTTTAAGGCAGTATGTCATTTACAATTGAAGAGCGAATTTTTATTGTTATTCATATGGCCAAATTTGATGAATCTCCCACACTTGTTGAAAGGCAATGCTACAAAGAGTCGTAAATTCCTTGCAAAAAAAAATGGAGCTATGCATGCAGAACGGAGGTGGAAATTTTGAAAATTTGCAGTAATTTTAAACTCCCATATGCATGCAGAACGAAGGGGGAAATTTTGAAAATTTGCTGTACTTTTAAACTCCCATAAATGAATTTGTTGAATAAACTTTCTGTTTTGTATTACCGTATTTTTTAACTTCAGAATTTCAAAAATAAATAGCTAAGTGACTCATGAATCACCCTGTAAATACGTGTTTTTCATGAGTAATACCATTAAATTAACAATTAATTCAGTTCACATGACCGGGGAATGAACAAAGAAAACCACAAAATGAAAAATGAGACTCGTCCAGGATTAAAAAGCGTGCCCCCAAGAAAATAGGATAACCTAACGCGTGTGTCGCGTTTGACCGATTGAGTAACTATCCACACGTTTATAGGAAGATGAATTTAGTACTAATAAAAAATCTTCCAACATCTGCGATTAATTTTTTCTTACGCTTTTACTAGCAATGTAACACTGAATTGTGTCGAAATGCTTTATATTATACACTTATATATTTTTAATTAACGCTCTCAGACGTTAAGCTGTCGATAAAGTGTTAAAATATCACAGTTTATTCGCTATTAAAATGTTTAATTTTTATTTTATATACAAATGCATGCATCATCTATTCCTATTCATTCCTATTCGGCGAATAAGCTTTATTGGTTTCTATGACCAGTTGGCTGCATTGTATTCAATGTCAATCAATTAATGTTTACACTGATTAGAAGAGGATCACCGTCATAATATACTCGTGAACACACACACACACACACATAT
>OY744533.1:79896189-79926189 GCA_963556195.1 Sepiola atlantica
TCTTCCCACCATAAACGATTGTTCTGTTTCGTTTATTTCTTCCTCGAGTTTCATCCATTTCTTCTTTCTTCGTGATCCGCGTCGTTTTTTGTTTCTTCGTCGCTTCTTCTAATCTTCTTGTTCATCGTTCTCTCGAGCTCCGTGTCGCATAACTTTGTTGAGTTTTAGTAAGCAGAATTAAAAGAAAGCAAAATTTGGAAATGGAGGTTTATTGAGAGAAATATAATACAATTATTACAAGTACCATTTACACTTGATTACGTATGAGAGAGAAACATATAAACCTAAAGTAATTATTAGATAGATAAACAAATAGATTAAGAGACAGACAGACAGCACGCAAACTCGACCGAGAATTTTGGTGAGATTTCGTCGCGAATTTCATATTTAAAAGATAAAATGATTTAAAAAAACAATCTGATAGGCAACCACTTAGGCTTACGGTTCCCTTTTTTTACTAGGTTTTAAGCTTGAAATTCGCGATTAACTCCCCCATCATAAAAACAGATTGTCGGTAATCGTTAAAAGCACGCGTTGGCGAAGTAAAAGTTACGATAAAATATGCATAGATAATAAATCTTGCAATCAGTAAACACACGTGAAAATTATACAGTTGAGTATAAAAGTAAACTTTCTTGCGTTTGGTAACAGTTATGTGTTGTTTTTTTGTTGTGGTTTTTCACCCTTTTTTTCTTGGTAGTTATACTGCACAATCGCCAATATTTCTTATGCTTCTGTGTCGTAAAAAAATCCGGAGAGAGGAAGGGTTCAAATTGATCAATATAGCCTCAGTATTTTCTGTTTATAATAAAAATACAATCATCATAAAAGTATTATTATTTGATTATTCAGATTACTGTTCTCATCGTCGGTGTTATTCTCCCAACGTTTCGTCTGAGGTAACCTCCAACCTTCTTCAGGTGCATCTTGTCCAACTCGGGAATCTTTATGTCGAATCTTTAGGTCGAGTTTGACAAAACACGTCTGAAGAAGGTCAAAACTTCGTGAGAATAACATCCAATATAAGAGCAGTCGTTGGAATAATCCAAATGATACGAATCTTCATCTTAACAATTCTGAAACATTTTAAAAGTTATTCAAGCCCTCCGTTCAGTCTGGAGAGACTATGGATACCCCTGTAAGGGGCTGGCTGCGCGTGTAATTATGAAGCAAGGGTTGCGCAATCTCTAGCAACACATCTCCTGAGTCGGCACTGCTTGATTCCAATGGCAAGCAGTTCAAGACGACTGGAAACAATGCCGAGATAAACAGAGAGCACATACAGCACCTGGTAGTCCCAAATGGTCACCCATTTAATACTGGCCAGGCTCGACGTCGCTTAACTTGGGTGATCTAACGGGAACCGGTGTGTCAACGTGATTGTACCGTATAAAAGTTATTACTAAATTAATAAGTACTGAGAATTACATTGAAATCTGCTAATTCTCTTATTTTGGTGAATATTATACAAATCTGTTTGTGTTTTTGATACGTCAAATAACTATCGTTAATTCAATTTGAAGGTACCTATAATCTATGCGTCTGTTTCTTTTAAAAGTTCGTGAACAATGCTGCCCACTGTGGATACATAGGTTTTAAAAGGAATGCTTACACTTGATAGCATTTAATCTATTCTTTTTGTTGATAAAGTTTTCTGGTCGACTTCAAATCGAAATGCCTAACACAACCGACATAAATATCATCTTTATCTTTGGCAGCATCGATACTGTAGCTATCGTGCCTTATCATTGTCATGGTGTAATTCTTTCCTTTGACTTCTCGATTGGGGTGCATAATTAGTCTAATACATACAGTTGATGGAATCGACCTAGTTCAAATACTCCGGAATCTACGGTGTTCAAACCAGTACATATATCATTCGAAAGGTTATAAACATAATTTACTTTGAACAATAGGTTAAAAAGGTAATTTGTTAACTTGTCACTCAGACTCCATGGAAAACTACCTTTTATTTTAAGTAAGCGATCACTGACTCATGTGAAAACTCTTTTCTTTTTTTTAAGATATTTCACCCTAAACAAGACAGGCTACCACTGTAGACGTAAGGGGCTACTGAGAATTAGGGAGTAGGTTTAGGGTGCCATCATAAGTTGGGAGCTGTGCAGCGAGATGGATATTGACATTAGTTTAAAACCTCTTCATATCAGTACAGTCGGGGAAACAGGGAACATGGCGGGAGTCCCAGAGGCCGGCAGCACGAGAAAAGAAGTCGCTGGAGTGGAAAGCTCTCCGGCATCTGGGGACATCCACAGTGAATAGATGGGATTGAGCTGATTGTCGGGTTGTTCTAGTGTATTTACGTCGAGGGAGCACTAGAGCAGCAAGTTCATTGGAGCACACTTCATTGCAGTATTGGTAAAACAAGCACAAGGATGCAACATTGCGGCGATGGGACAGGGGATGGAGATTGGTTGACAGTGAGGGACCTATTAGGTTGGCGACTCTTTTTGGACCTTGTCTAAGAAGGAGAGACTAGTGGATGATGCCCCAACCCAGATGTGACAACAATACTCCATAGATGGGCGGATGTTGGCCTTGTAGAGATACAGGATAATGTCAGGTGTGAGGAATTTACTAGCACGGTAGAGGGAGCCCATCTTCTTTGCAGCAGCCCTGGCAATGTGTTCAATATATTTGTTCTAATTCATGTTAGTTGTGGATGTAAGGCCGAGTAGTTTGAATGTTGAACTCTCAGTTAAGGTGTTATCTTAGTATGAACATTAAAAAAATATAATTTTACAGACGTAAAAGAAAACATAAATCGTCTCATGTATATGGACGACATGAAACTATTTGCAACAAAGTAAACAAAAACAAATAGAAAATCCAATGAGCAAAAGCAGAATCTACCGCCAGGACATCCGAATGGTATTCCTAATGGAATTCTTAATGGAACAGTTTGCCCTACTTGAGATGAAGGAAAGATGAAGCTAACAGGATACTTATAAATTTCTGAGAGTTTTAGCAGCAGGTGCTACTAAGGCAAGAGAAATGACAGAGAACATTGGAAGAGAACACGTGTGAAAAATAAGAATAAAAATACGAAATCTCTTAGAAACCAAATTATATAGTTAAAACATAATAAAAGGAATAACTACCTGTGTAATATCTCGACCCTTCATAGGCTGGGGAAAAGAAAAACTTAGACACCTGGACCAAATAACCAGGAAACTAATGACCATGAACAATTTATTGCACTTGGCGTATGATACTGACCAAAATTGGCTAAAGGGGACTGATAAGTATAGAAGAATTTGTGGTAAAAGAACGAAGAAAATACACGATCTAAAGAGCAGAAATGCTGATGACCGCTGCGAAAAGCACAACAAAAAATATCAACATAAAAACCACTGAAACTGGCCACAAAAAGACGAGATAAAAATTAGAAGAGAATCTGCTCTATGGATGAAATACAAGAATCACTAAAGAAGAGAGGAAGGAAAAGACGTATACATAGCTAAAAAAAATATACGCGTAAACAGAGTAACGGAATCGCGATTGACAGCCACACAAAACAACGCAATCAGAAAAAACTGCATAAAAGCCAACACACACAAAATCCTGTAAAACACTAAATTGTAAATCAAAATACATTTTTTAGATTTTATGTGGATTATCTAACCTTTATTTCTGTAGGGAACATACAAACATCACACACACATACACACATAAATTAAATTTTATTTACATCTAGCTGTACCTACCCGGGATTTTTTAATGATGTTTTAATAATATATCAGTAATAGTAATGGAATTTACTTACAAGGGAGTAGAATTTCACAAAATAATTATTTAAAATAGAGTACGCAAGCAGCCAATGTTGTGAAGGTGATTATTTAAAAATGGCTCCAGTTTTTTTAGAATGAAACTGAGCGAACTAAATTTTTGATTGCAAAAGAACATTGCCCAAGAAAATATTGGGTATTCAAATTCCCATCGGCCTTCTGGCCGGGATCAAAGTTTAGTATATGTTCCAATTGATACTACACCCCATAGACCGGTATTGTCTTGGCCTTCGGGGCTTGATTTACGCAGGTCTATGGGTTTGTTCTGTGCAGTTCTAGAAGGTCCACCCTCCCAGGCTTTGCCTCCCCTCTTTGGGTAGGAGTAAGTTTATTGCTTACTGCCTGAGGCGGGGCGCCTCAGGCTGTAAGCAATAAACTTACTCCTACCGGGCAATTTTTAATGGCCAGAGTGCTCACCTTCTCGGACGCTTGCTTTTCAAGTCCCACTTTCCAGACCCGACCTTGGGTCACATCTTACCTTGTGGGAGTAAGATAAAACTGGCGTTGTGCCTACCCTCCTGGAGAGGAGGTAAATAAATACTCCTCCTTGACGACTTATCATCACTCTAAATTATATAATAGGATTTTTTCACGAGATTCGCATAACATCTCTTCATTCTGCGGTTTCGGTCTTACTTTCTAAAAACAGACAATTCCAATGTAATCAACAATATGCATTTAAATACATGTACATGCATGTATTAAAATACATGTTTTGTCTGTTTAAAAATAAATAAGTACGAAACAGCAAAATGGATAAAAGTCATAAAAATCTTATGAAAAAAAATTATTTTCTTATGAATACAGATTTTGTCTGTTTGTCGGTCAGTTACATTTTTTTCTTATTAAACGCAATAAATACATTACGGAATTTTTTTTTTCAAAATGGAGAATATTGAATTAATACTAAATAATCAATTCCAAACAAATAAAGCAGATGCCATGTCCGGAATTCGAAACTGAAACCTTGATATCTTCAGTTAGATTTTCAACCAACTGAGCTATTTTGAAACGTCTTATGAATAAAGCTTAAAACATTACCTTACCAAAATAATTATAACTTTAGAGTGACGTCATTTATTTATAATTTGCGTCATGTTTCAAGACATGAATTAAAACATAAGCTATAATAAAAAAATAAATAAATGAATGGGTAAACATTATCAATAGCGTTGGAAATTATTTTAATCGTCCAAAAAAATTATTTTTCTTTAACTATGTATTGGCGTTAAAAACAATTTAATATGTTTTTAGTTAGTTTACAAAAATGCAGTCATGACGTTGTTTAGCTTACAGACACTGCATCTTCATTATAATATTCGCACGGTACTCTTCAACTAAAAGTAAACCATTACCTACAATAACATCTAACATATAAAGTAGAGACGAGTTTTCACCTGTACCTTCTCAGAGTATAGGAAAATAACCACATGCATCACAGGCTACTAAACTCACCACTATACTACACTTATTCACTCGAGCGGGTTTTAGTAAATTTGTTATGATTTTCTTCTACCTAACACTAACTATTACATTTGGCCCACCATCAACGTCTCTCCGAAAAAAACAACTCCATATAGGTGGTAGCAAAAACTTTTCTCCCTAACAATTCTGTACTGTCACTCTACTCATTGACACCGAGAACTAATACACACAGTTTAATTTTCACAAAACACCGGTTGTTATTTATTATTTGCCTGGTATTAATTTAACACTCATGCCAATAATAAAGCTTAGGTTAATTGGCCTATTTTCACATGTATTTTTACCCGGAAGCGTGGCGCAGACGACAAGAAAGTAGGTTTCATTATCGCCAGTTTTAGCGTTCGATCCCATTCCATTCTACCACTTTTTTTTCTCTTTTTTAATAAATTTAAAACATTCGCCAACACGGTAGACCGGGCAGAAAAAACAATAGGCCGTTTCTTTTTTTATTCGACGTCATGCAATAAGTAGTACTTTCTCCAGTGCAAAGCCGGGCGACGAGTTCACCTAGTTAAATATAAAGTTACAATATTAAATTAAACAAACTCGCAAGCAAAACAAAATGCTAAATTGAAGTATTGGCTAAGATTGTCTGAGCTCGAGTATCTGCGGTGTCGGATTCATCCAGTATCAAGAAAGGTTCACCATAGATAAAAGTTCCAGAACAAAGAGTCAAGATTATAGTACTTAGAGAATTAACTAAAACCATTTTCCGCCTAGGCGTATAGAAGACACCCGTTGTCACTTGATACCCTATTGAAAACTACATTACCTAAAAACAGTTCTACTTCGAAGCATGTGGTTATACGACCTTATCCCATTTCTTTAAACTGTCCTTTGCATGATTATTTTAAAACTCTACGCGTCTCTATACAAACCATTAAAGACAGGATCAATAAAGAAAGAAAACAACAGCAATAATAACCATAACATTAATACAAAAATACAGCGAAAACGAGAAACTATTCGAACCAACTACAGACCGATAACCTGCCTACCAAGCAAGTGGAAATTTTAACGGCGCAACTGAGCGAGCAAATCTACTTCTTCCTTAATAACAGTGTTCTACTCACTGAAGAATAGAAAGGATGTCAAAAGATACTGAATGGTATAAAAAGCAGAAAAATGACGTAGTCATGGATAGAGTACAAGAAAGACTGCGACAGAATCCCTCGAGCAACGATAATTAAATGCTTAAATCCGAAATCTGAAGGGCCATACCCGACATAGTATAAGTATACAGAGAGACATTTTTCCAGGGAGACTCTCTATCACCACTGTATTTTAAGATAGCTATGATGTCAATCAATAACATGCTCAGAAGATGTAATGTCGGATACAAATTCACATACCCAAAATCTTGTAAGCTGGACTGGTTGGGTAGTCATTTGGTATTTGTCTCTACATTCGGGACTGGTATTTCAAACTTAAGCGTGACAGACAGACTAAAATACTATTTCAGACTAAAGAGCGACAGACAAACAAAAGCACGATTTCAAACTTAAGCGTGACAGACAGACTAAAATAGTATTTAAAGTTAAAGACTAACATATAGACCAAAACACTTTTTAAAACTTAAGCGTGACAGACAGACCAAAGCACTGTTTCAAACTAAAGACTGGCAGATGGACAAAAACGCGATTTCAGACTTAAACGTGACAGACAAACCAAAATAATATTTCAAACTTAAACGTGACAGACAAACCAAAATAATGTTTCAAACTTAAACGTGACAGACAAACCAAAAGTATATTTCAAATTAAAGGGTTACAGACAGACCATAACAATATTTCAAACATAAGCGTGACAGGCAGGCCAAAAATAATATTTCTAACATAAGCGTGACAGACAGACCAAAACACTATTTCAACTATAAGTATGACAGGCCGACGAAAATATTATTTCAAATTTAGCATGACATACAGACTAAAGTACTATTTCAAACTGAATCGTGATAGACAGACCAAAATACAATCTATCGACACTAGAAATATAAGATGCATTTTAAACTGAGTAGTCACAGACGAATGAAGATGTTACTTAAAACTTAAACGATCGACGGAAATTCTATTGCAAATTTAAACATGACAGACAGGCGAGCAGAGCTCCCTACACCTGAGTGAATCTAAAATACGATGCGTCTATTATATCTGCGGGTTTAGAATCTAAAGCGTGACAGACTGAACAACCTAAAAGACGAAGTGCATCATAGGGATTCGAAGATGCATCTCAAATCAACATTAGAGGATTTAAGATACAGAAATTGATATGAAGTAAACATTTTCCTAGGGAAAGGTTTACAATGGTAAGCAAATCGTCGTTCATTTGATGTTTATCGTGTATACTTTTCATTTATTCAATTGTTTGTGTGTGTATGTGTGTGTATGTGATTGTGTGTGTGTGTGCGTGTATTGACAATGCACGCATGCGCGCTAAGCTTTTGTCCAGTAATCATGGCTTCAATGTTCCTCGGTGCGTTTAACTACGTGGCATATCAGCGCGATCTACGCTCGAACTCGTGAAACGTAAAACCGGAGATAAGGTTTCACACAACTCTTGGCGCAAATCTTGTCCCCAAAGTCGCACACATTTTCTAACACACATACACCCCCCCACACACACATATATATATATATATATATATATATATACGTAATTTTATCATATCAATGTGTATACATGAATTTTATGTATATATATGTGTGTATATATACAAATAAAGTCATCTATGTATGTATGCGTATTCGTCTGCATCAGTGTGTGTCATAAAGTAAGTGTGAGTGTATGTGAATGCGTGTGGTTTCCCGACAATATGTGCAAAAATAAGGCGCGAGTGTATTACAAGGAATATATTTAATTATACTTAGAATTGTAAATGTGTCTACGCAAATAACGTAAGCCTTTATATATATATATATATATATATATATATATATATATATATATATGTGTGTGTGTGTGTGTGTGTGTGTGTGTGTATATATATATTAACTGCATAAATATAATACTCTAACAATTTTTTTTAAAAGCGTCCAGGAATACCCAAGGGGTAGACACTTCAATTACGGCGAGAAAAAAATGTAATAAAAGGAATAAGCGCTAAATATGATACCTAATTTTATTAATTATAGAAAAAGTGTTAATAATCAAATATAAAAATATTTTCTAAAAATATTTTAAATACTACCGATAATCTCCAAAATATAGTACCTGTACTTTAGTTATTAATGGGCTAGAAAATAGATATGTCTGCATACTTCCGGTTATCCGAGTAAAACGGAAGTCACCTTAATTTACGGAAACAAAAGTATAATGAAAGAAAAGAAAGGGAATAAGGACTTAGATGACTAAAGACCCGAGGAAAAAAGGAAATAACTGGGCGAAATAATAAAGGATGGTCAGTGTAAATATGTTTTAATTTGGGAGCATTTAGATTAATAACTATCGTTGATGGTGAAGGATTAGAATTATAAATAGATAAAAGGTTAGGATACGTATATGTTACCACTTGGATATAACGAGACCATAGTTCCATGTGAATATATATATATATATATATATATATATATATATATATATATATATATATATATATATATATATATATATATATAGGGTGGGCCAAAATAAGGGTCCTATCTTTAAATTTGAATAACTTGAATTTGAATAACTTCCACAAAATAAAAGTTAAACTCACCAAACTTTATGTGTGTGTAAACTGACCCTTCCGAGATTTTTTGAAATAAACAAAACAAATTTTAGCCGAAAAACACTTC
This sequence comes from Sepiola atlantica, assembly GCA_963556195.1. Lineage (NCBI taxonomy): Eukaryota > Metazoa > Mollusca > Cephalopoda > Sepiida > Sepiolidae > Sepiola > Sepiola atlantica. The sequence goes on from OY744533.1 coordinate 79,905,257, forward strand.
TTAAAACTTACAAAAACTAAAATTTTGTTTTTTACACTGTTTTGAGTTTTTTAAGCAAAAATAATGTTTTCTAAATGAGGGTACGTTCCTTAGGGCTAATACAGCTCATGCTTGCTTCGGAAGGGGTCCTTCTAAAAAAGAAAATTTAAAAAGATCAATAAATAAAAAAGTAATGAATTTTTAAAAATAGGACCCTTATTTTTGCCCACCCTGTATATATATATATATATATATATATATATATATATAGTATACTGGTTCGAATGGTTTCGGTAGGAATCCGAATAAGAGAGCTCGATGTCCAATTGAGCAAAGCAAGTATAAATTGAAGATGAGATGAATTAGATGCACATTTCGGTTGTGTACATAATAGTCTATTTCGACCTTATTTTGGTCTCCTCAAATCTACCTTCAACCACGATTCCGACATGAATGATGAAAAAAATAATAACACCGTTTTATATTAAACCAAATTAAAAAAAAAATGTATAACAAAATAAATTAAAATTAAAATTTTAAAAAATAATTAAAAAAAGATATTTTCTGATTGGTTGTTATATAAAGGGGAGGAGTGTAGGGGCTAGTGATAAATAGTTAAAATTAATTATTAAAATTTAACTTAGAAAAAAATGAGGTGGTGGCGAAATCTTTAAAAATACAAATAATTTATGTAGGAAAGAAAATCAAAAGATAAAAAATAATAATATATATATATATATATATATATATATATATATATATATATATATATATATATGTCGATAATGAGTACTGATTGTAATTTAGGCTCTGCTTGCCTAGCGTTTCATGTTTCTTTTTGCGTGTTTGCTTTGTTTCGTAAAATTAGCACCAAAGACAGCCACACCAAGAAATAAATGCACAGGGGCATTTTACAAATATCTTGGTATTAGCCGAAACAATTGTATGCTTAATAAAAAGAAGTTCTATGAAATGACTTGAATCTGTTCTCTATAACATTTATATGGTATGAAATTACACAAAGAATATTGAATATAGCATAGCTTTGGCCTTACACTATCGAGATATTATAATTGCTTTATATTATGAAATTTATATTTGAATATATATATATATATATATATATATATATATATATATATATACACATATATATATATATATATATATACATATATATATAAATTCTAAATATAAATTTAAAAAATACACATATATATATATATATATATATTTTATTATGTATGTATATACAAGTGAAGTGTATACATATATATATATATATATATATATATATATATATATATATATATATATTATTAAAAATAACCGACAATTTTTGTCTGGCTATTTTAGTGTTGACCCCTTCAATTTTCCGGATTAAAATCTTAATCTCGGAAGGAAATTGGCTGATGAAACTGCCATAGTGTACATGTTGGTCCAGAGTACTTTCTGACCCGTCTGGGTCCATCGTCAGTGGAATAATGACAAACAGGTAAAGACCTGGAGTGAGATTTACTTAGTAGAGGAGCCACCACACTGCGATCTATTGAGACTAAGCCCTCGACCGACCCGATTCGTCCTCAGCGAGGGACGACCGCCGGATGGGGAGAAGAGAGCAGAGAAGTTCTCTCCTCCTCCTAAGGCAACCTTTCTTCATTTCTTTTTAATAATACGTGTCTTAAAGAAAAAATGCTGCCTCGATACACACACATATATATATATATATATATATATATATATATATATATATATATATATATACGACTTCTATACATATATACAGTTATTATATATATGCACAACGCAAATATCTATACACACACAAACACACGTTATATGTATGAGATGAGAACAAGAAAAGAAAAAAATAGGGCACAATTATTAAAAGGATATATATATATTTTTAGAATATATTTAGATATATAAAAAACACACAAACAAATTATATATATATATAAAATAATTGTTTATTATTATTATTACTTACAGACACTAGTGTGTCATGCTTATGCAATCTTCAGTGTAAGAGATGCTTATTACTGCCGTTCGAAGGATTCAACCCCAGTTGCAAAGTCACCTTTGAATCTGCAAGCTGATATTTAACCCAAGGCCATCATCAATTTACATGGGAATGAATAGAATTTAAACTCTATAAATGTCAAATAAGCGGACATATACAGTAAGCTAATTCGGATAGTGTTCAACAGCATAGACCGGAACATCGCTTTAAGCCTAGTGTTATTGCTTATATTTAAACCTTCGCTGAAGCCAAATACATTATTTTAAGGGGGAAATAACAATATTTTTAAATAAATATTTATATTTATTACCTACAGACATCAGTGTTTCATCTTTATACAATCTTCAGTGTATGAGATGCTTATTACTACCGGTCGGAGGATTCGAACTCAGTTGCAAAGTGACGTTTGACTCTGCAGCCTGATATTTAACCCGCACATACAGATATATATATATATATATATATATATATATATATATATATATATATATATATATATATATAACTGCCAAGCAAGAACCTGCTTGAGTAGAGAAACACGTGTAGGGAATAAACTTTTTCAATTTGAAAAATCTGATAAATAAATAAACTTTGAAAGGAAAAAAGTATTTTGTTTTGATGAATAATTTCATGAACGAAATGTTTTGGTAACACTTCAAAAAAACTTAGCTTAGATTAAACAGTTTGAACCAGATAAATGTGAGTTAGCAAAGTCAGTTATATATAAAAGATATAAAAATTAGCCTATTTCTACTCGCACTACATCTGGATAAATGCGGAACACTTGTTGTCACTCAGATTCAATGTAACATCACCTCTTGTTGTTTGTGGGCGGTCAAATTATAGTGACTCGTGTGAGAATTTCGAGTGAGTAAATAATAATAATACTAATGAGAAGAAGAAGAATGAAAAGAAGGAAAAGAAAAAGAAAAAGAAGAAGAAGAAGAAGAAGAAAAAGAAGAAGAAGAAGAAAAAAGAAGAAGAAGAGAAAGAATTATAATCTCAAGTATACATAATTGAATGCTTAAGTATATATAAAATATCTGACAAAGTTATCAACTTTATAAATAACAAAAAAATGAAAGTAACAACTGGTCGACAACATCTGACAGAGATAAACATACAAAGAGGGATTTTGCAGGAAGGTTGTCTATCTCCACGACTTTTTATCAACATACTCAGGTCATGCCGAATACAAATTTATAAAGACAAAGAAAAAAAAATCCGTTTCATGTATACGATGATTTTAAACTATTTGCAAGTAACGAACGAAGAAACACGAAGAAACGCAGCCAGCAGTATCTTTGGCCAGGACAATCGAGTGGAAGTCGGAATTGAAAAGTGTGTACTACTTTTTTTTTTACATAGTTCACCCCAAACAAGGCAGGCCGCCATTGTAGACGTAAGGGGCTACTGAGAAAAAAAAAATGGGGAGAAGGTAGGGGGTTCAACCTAAATTGCGATCTACGCAGCGAGATCTCTGTTTATATTAATTTCAAAGTTCTGCATGTCTGTACTGTCGGGGAAACAGGGGGCAGGGAGGGAGTTCCAGAGGCCAGCAGCACGAGGAAAGAAGCTATTGGAGTAGAAGGCTCTCCAACATCTAGGGACGTACACAGTGAATGAATGAGATTTAGTTTATTGTCGAGTTAGTCTAGTGAATTTACGTCGAGGGGGCACCAGAATAGCCAATTCATCGGAGCATAATCCATTGAAGTATTTGTAAAACAAACACAAGGATGCTACATTGCGGCGATGGGACAGGGATTGGAGCTTGGTTGACAGTGAGAGAGCTATTAGGTTGGCGATTCTTTTTTGGACCTTGCGGAGGAGGGAGTAACTAGTAGATGATGCACCAGCCCAGATGTGACAACAATACCCCATGCATGGGCGGATGGTGGCTTTGTATAGATACAGGATAATGTCAGGTGTGAGGAGTTTACTAGCTTGGTAGAGGGAGCCAACCTTCTTTGCGGCAGCCTTGGCAATATCTTCAATGCATTTGAGATGAAGAAACGACAATAATCCAGGGAAAGACGAATTGTGCATTTATAATGATATAGGATACTGGTAAATGTAAGAAGTTTTCTAGCCCGATTGAAGGAGCCTACCATCTTTGCAGCAGATTTAGAAACATTTCTTATGTACTTATTCCAGCTCGTGTTGCCTGCGAATATCACTTCAAGGTGTCCGAACGTTGGACTCTCAAGAAGAAAGCTATCGGCCATGACAATCGGTAGTGGGAAAGGTGTCTAGCAGTTGTTTATGGAGAGGATCTTCATCTTGATAGCATTAAATCTACTACAGATCAGAGTTCTTTTTCTAAGGATTCAGCCATTGTCTTGTCTAAGGTGACATTCGATTGTGTTTTCGTGTGCTATTTCGTTGGGTGTTTTTCTTATAAATGGTTCATGTTGCTACTTCTCGGCCATTTTGTTTTCCTCGCGTTTTCGTTTAACCGTTTCGTTGCTTTCCGTATTGTTTATCTTCGTGGTATGTTTAGTGGTAATAACCAGCCTCTATATTTCATGCTATATATTTTCCTATATTTCATGCTATATATTTCCTATATTTCATGCTATATATTTTTCTATATTTCATGCTATATATTTCCTATATTTCATGCTATATATTTTCCTAATGCTTTTATCGAATCGTTCACGAGGACTAATATTTACTGGTCCTTTTCCATCCTTTTTACATTAAGTCAGTCAGCAGTATCGTTTGAATACAATGCATTGTACATGGCTATTAATTTCTTGCTTCGACGATTCAAATACCTGAGTTTGATACTTGTACAGCTTTTGAACCGGACAGAAACTTATTAGGTTAGGGTTAGGTTAGAGTTAGGTTATAGTTTTTGTTTGTTGTTTATGGAAGTCGCTCCAGACAAGGCATGAAGCCACTTGATGTTAAGAGCTAAAAAAAATACTACTTCATGGTCAAAAACTAACCAACGATAAGTGCTAGATGGATAGATTCTGACCCGGTAAACAGCAATTCTCCCCCTGTGTCAGAAACATCGCTCATGGAATGTGAGGACTAAAGGAAAAAATAAGGAAAGCGAGAGTTACGAGGTTAGGGTTAGGGTTAGGGTTAGGGTTAGTCCACTTTCTACTCTCTAGTTAGATTAAGGTTAGTTTAGGGTTAAGTTATGGTACGTTTAGGGTTAGTTTAGGGTTACATTAGGGTTAGATTATGGTTAGAAAAGAAACAGCTCGATTTTGTCCCGTTCAAAAGCTGTACAAGATCCCTGAATTCTGCTTTTGTACATTTCATAAATGTTTCAGAGTATCTCACTAGGGATACTGCCCAATTATCTAATCCTTTTATCAAGCTTCTAATAGATTGTTCTTGTTCTTCTCATCTATTCTATTTTAATCATCTCTGTCCTCTCGATATTTACTTCATCCCATGATTGAAATGCTGGGTGGGCAGGTGGTTGCTTGTCCCATAACTTGGGTTTTCTTCTGGCTGATTTTGGGGTCGAATAGGTTGCAAGCATCATCAAACCTGTCCATCAGTCTTTGGTCTTGATCTCAGAACAGAGCCTGGTGATGTTGAACAGACACCCATCAGATCTGGAGTGCCGGCAGATGATATCAGTTGTGTTCTTGAAGGCATGCTTCAGGAGTAGGACGAAGAAGATGCTAAAGAGTGTCGGGGTCAACACGCAGCCTTATTTGACACCATTATTTACCCCAAACTCTGCATATATGTCGCAGTTAAACTGCACCGTGCTCGTCATGCCATCGTGGAAGAGTCTTATGATGCTGAGGAGTTTTGGTGGGTATCTGATTAGTGGGAGCACCTTGGTCAGGTCTATTAAGGCAAGAAACAGAGACTGGTTTAGTTTTCTGCACTCCTCTTGCAGGAAGATGTGGCACAAGTCTGACAGATGGCAGGAGAAAAGGTCAGTACATCTGAAGCACTTCCCTCTTATCTACAAAAGTAGTCTGAGCGCCTCAATCGATAAGTAATAAATTAACTTCTTCTCAAAGAGAGAAGATAACGCCTGGGTGGTTGAACATCTTATGACTGAACTGGACTATACTTAACCTTTAGAGAGAAGGCCCAGCTAATGTCGTAGCAGAAAACTCTCCGCCGGATTGATTGTCGATGACGTATCCTAGATTGTTATGCTATACCCCTGTGTCTCTGTCGTCTCTGTTGAGTTGATGGATTGCAGAATGCCCAGATATTTATAGAATATGCGTTCATCACGTACTACATAATATCTCGATTAGCCTTCCGTTGTTTTCGAATGTCCCCTTATTCATTTCAATTCAGTGCGCACTTTTCCATTCCCGGCTACTATTAACAAATGTATTACCTAGCTTTATTTTCAGCATCTGATTATATGGTGACGTGGACCAAATAATATTTCCATTTATTTATTTTTATTGTTTGGGGCATTTTGTTTCTTATATTTATTTTCCATGTTAACATACCCACTATTTTCAGAGCCGTATTATCGGCTCAGAGTTAGAAAGCTTCGCGTCCTGAGCCACATGAGGCAGTAAAAATGTTTCTGTCGTATTCGGTATGCTGCCAGATCCACTGTGTACTTCAAGCTTTTGCTGTTAATTGCAAATCATTCTCGATAGTTTTCTTCCGGTTCATTTTTGGTCTTTCTCTTCTTCTTTTCACATAAAGGATCTACTGAATAACTTGGTTAGAAGTTCTCTTTGGAACATGTCCGTACCATCCTAGACGTGGTTCGCAGACGATTGATGATACAAGCTGTTGGGTGGTAAGGTCTCTGACTTCCTGCTTGGGTAATTCTACTTCTCCATTCATAGCTAGAAACCTTCCAGAGCATTTGGAACCAAACGAGTCTAACTTCTGATCTTGGTTAGTTTTGAGATGCCAAGTTTCACTTTTATGTAGCAGTGTTGAATAAAAGTTTGCTGATGTCTAATTTTGATTTGTTTGTTTTTCCAGATTTTTCCGAGCTGGTTAAATGCTACCGAAATTTTTCCTATCCTGCATTGCAACTCGTAGTTGACATTGCTTTCCTTGTTTATGGAACTTCCTAAGGAAGTGAAATTTACAACTATAGCTTTTTTCTTTTTAGTCGATAAAGACGTTTGTAGGCAGCTCGTGTGCCACAGAGAGCATGTTTTGAGCTTTTCTGGCACTGATATTGACACCAATGCTACCTCCTTCGACTTTGACATTGTTTAAATGTTTTATAGATCAGTGTTATCCTCTTCTAGTGCAGCCATATTGTCTGAAAAGTCTAGATCCGAAAGTTTACGATCTTCAACCCACGTTATAACCTTATATTTGGTTTCCTTTCTGTATGGCCAATCAATGGCTATAGCAAAGATTAATGTGGAAAGCAAACATCATTGGCGGACTCGTGTGATAAATCACAAGTCACTGAAACCATCTTTTGTTAGCATGCAACATTTGGAGTTTGCATATATTTGCTTTATTGCAGTGATGACTTTTCTCAACAGGCCATACTCGTGCAAGATATTTCAGAGTGGTGGCCGATAAATGCTGTCGAATGCCTTCGAAAAATCTATAAAAACTAATGACTAGAGGCTTTTGACATTCGAAATGGGTTACTGTGGATTTGAGACCAGAAATTATATGGGGAATCCTAAGTAGGGAGTTGTGCAGCGAGATATGTGTTCACATTACACTTAAATATCTGTATGTCCGTAGAGCCAAAGAAACAGAGAGTAGAGAAATTGTTCCAAAGGCTGGCAGCTTGAGGAAATAAACTCTTAGAGTAGAAAGCTTTTTCGGCATCCGGGGACCTCCACAGTGAATGAATGGGATTTAACTGCTTATCGAGTTCGTTGGGTGTATTTACGTTCTGCACAAGAACGTCTTGGCCGAAATCCGGCTTGTTGTCTACATAGCTCTTGATCAGCTACGCCACGCATACGGTACAGGATAATTTGACAATAAACCTTCTGATATAGAAGGAAGGGTCACTTCCCCAGTTGTCACAATCGACAAGGTTACCTTTCTTGACAATGTATACAACCGCCCCATTTTTCTTATTTTCCGGAACTTCACCTGTGTTCCACACTATATTACATAGGTGGCTCACCCATTTGACGATGCTATCACCTGCTGAATTAAGTATATTTGCAGAAATCCCGTCCATCCTTGGTGACGTGTTAATTTTTAGGGTTTTAATAGCAAACTACTTCAATCTTCGGTAAATCCGTTGATGTTGATAGAGGGAAGAGTTGGGTCTTCATTAGTGACTGTTTGGGTGGGTGACTCTGTCTGTTCAATATTTCCTTAAGGTGTTCGGCCCATCTGGCTAGCTTGTTTTCTTATTTTGGGAATAATATTCCTTTTTTTTCTTTTATATAACTTGATATTACTCTGGAACTACACATGATCTTCTTTGCAATTTGACACACGGATCACATGTCATTATGTGCTGCAGCTGACTCAGCCTTATCTGCTTTTCTCTCGAACCAAACTCGGTTGTCTTTTTGAGCGCTATGTTTGAAATCTTTGTCTTTTTTTTAATATATAATTTGTATGAATCGATGTTATCATGAGTAATATTCTACCTCCGCTCATATTGTGTTTTCTTTTCTATGATAAGCTTTCAAGTTCTGTCACTAATCCAAGTTTTCTTTGGGTGATTTCTTGTTTCCTTGGTTTTCCTCTCCTGTGGTTGACGTAATATTCTTCATTTTCTACCACCAGTGTTTCGATTAGGAAACGTTTGGGTGTTGTTTTGTTTTCTTTTTTTCTTTTGTCTCGTTTTGATTTTGGCAATCGACAGATAGTGATCACTACAGATATCGGTTCATCGATAGACCCTAACGTTTAGGAAGAAGGATGTTCTCAATTTCGGACCAATGGCGATGTGGTTGATTTGAGTTGTGTTTTTGTGGTCATTTAAAACCTAGATAATTGTGTTGATATGCCTAGGAACAATAAGTGATGAGTCAACTTTCATGTTGTTAATGGCGCAAAATTGGATGAACATGTCCCAATTGTTTGTGCGGTTTCGAAAATTATGGAGACCAACTACGTTTTCGAACTCCATTCTGTTTCCCTCAATCTGTGCGTTCATGTCACCCATGACGATGAGAACATCATACCTTTGGGGTTTCCCGACTATATTTTGAAGTTGTTTGTAGAAACTATCCTTTTCATAGTAGTTTTGATCATAATATTAAATGATGGCAACCCTCGCATTAGAAGTGATGAATCTTGTTATTATTAAACATCCATTAATAAGTGCTCATTCCTCAAGGGCACTGTTTGTAGCTTTGTCCAGGATGATTGCAACTCCACATATCTTGATCCAGTCCTATCAACCTGAGAATAAGATGGTCTTGTTTTTACTTCTACATAAAATTTCCGGAATAAGTCAAGCGAACTTCGCTTAAACCCAAGCTGTTCAAGTTGTAACTCTCCTGTTCTTTGATGATTTGCGCAAGTTTGGATGACTGGTACATAGTCCTATCATCCCAATGTTTAATGCGTGTGATTGATTTTGCAAGAAGAATTCTGGTTTGGGAGGGGGGTATCGACGTATTCAGTGAAGCTTTCATCGGAATCTGACATAAGATCTCTCGGTGGGGATAACCGTTGTTCTGACTACCTTGAATTTGAATTTGGCATACTTTTTACTGTTTTCGTAGCAAGAATATTTTATATGGACAGGTTGCAGCAAAATCAATTATATTTAGAAACGCGACTGTAACTGGAAAAGTCTTCAGCGGGGCTTGAAACCGGTCGCCAGGGATTAAGATGTGAGTCGCTTTCATGTCCTGGAACAGAAGTTTCAGTCAGTAGTTTCGTCATTAAACTTATACTCTAAGTTTCAAAACCACCCCTCACGCTGTTTGGTTTTCAAGTCGAAGCAGTGTGCCGGGGTATGGCGTTTCGGTTAACATGTGAGAAATTCAAGGGATAGGTGAGGACCAGAGGCGTTTGACCACCCACGGATTGGTGCAGCTTCCAGCAACCAAAGATGTTACCTCTACCTAGAGGTCACAATTATAATCTGAAATACTTTTTCATTAGCCGAGTTAGGGTTAGGGTTAGGGATTTTGGCTAAACCTAGGTTAAATAGAACGTATTTATTTATTTTAATATCATCTCATTGGGAAGGAATGGAGATTAACTCCTCACTTATTGGTAAAAGAGCAACCTGTCATCGTATTCAATCGGTAATGTATTTTAACGCGTTCACTCTGGTTGATGGGAAAAGCAGGATAGTAAACATGAATTATAATCCATATTGTAATACGGTGTATGTCAGGGGTAATGCGTGGGTAGATATCGCGTTTAGAATGCGACTGTATGTGTTTTAACAATTTCAAGATTGAGAGGAAAATAGAAATATGATAATTTTAATGTTTGATTGTTTGCGGTATATTTGATTGTTTAATATAGGGTGGGCAAAAATAAGGGTCCTATTTTTAAAAATTCATAACTTTTTTATTTATTGAATTTTTTTTTTTTTTTAGAATAAGTAAAGGACCCCTTCCGAAGCAAGCATGAGCCGTATTAGCCCTAAGGAACGTACCCTCATTTAGAAAACATTATTTTTGCTTAAAAAACTCAAAACAGTGTAAAAAACAATACTTTAGTTTTTGTAAGTTTTAAGAAGTGTTTTTCGGCTAAAATTTGTTTTGTTTATTTCAAAAAATCTCGGAAGGGTCAGTCTACACACACATAAAGTTTGGTGAGTTTAACTTTTATTTTGTGGAAGTTATTCAAATTCAAGTTATTCAAATTGAAAGATAGGACCCTTATTTTGATATGAAGTAAAACAATTTTCAAAATTATTATGACCGATCGAGAAAGAATCGGGGAGAAACAGCAGAGTCAGACTTGCAATCGAGATGAAAGGACGTTCTACCTTTTGCTCTTTCTAGCGGGGGCTAGGGAGCTAGCTGTATTTGTAAACGTGAATGTGCTAAGTGAATGATGGCATTCTTCCATATAAACCTTTTGTCTCTTTCTACTCTCCAGTTTTGCCGCAACAGCTTTCGCATTTTGAGATAGTACGTCGACATCAGATAACGTTAAACGTGTTGATATGTCGATTAAACAGACAAACCAAATAAAAATCTAAAATAGTGTTCACTGTGACGAGGTCAGACAAATCGGTTGCCTGTTGAAATCATCCAGTTACATGAGTGTTAGATGCACAATCATCAGACTAGAACTGGCTTAATAACATGAACAAACATTTTGCTAAAATATGTAACAAGAAAAAAAGCATTAAATCTAGTCACCCGTATAAGCGACTGCACTTCCAATGCGTGACCTTCATGTAACCATATTCAAAGTATTTAACCAATACCCTTACATGAACTTTGATTGGCCCTACCGTTTATTCTTCTCTGCACTCCCTAAATGTCTCTCTCTCTCTCTCTCTCTCGCTCACACAGACGTGATGTTGCTAGTCTTAGTCTTTTCAATAAATACTATCATGGCATGTGTTCTTCAGAATTGTATGATCTGTTCCTTTCTTCTTTTGTTCCAGCTCGTTTGACTCGTTAGTCAATTGGTCTTCATCAATTCGCTGCTCAGATACTTCTTTATAATAAACATTCCTATTCTAGTAGCTTCTTTCTAACCGCAAATAGACTTGAGATCGGTATGAACATAGATTCTGCCTATTGCTGCCTCTGTCAGGGGCTAGGGAGCTTAGTATATATATATATATATATATATATATATATATATATATATATATATATATATATATATATATATATATATAAAGGTGAGTGTGCTAAGATAATGCCAGCATTCTACCACATGCAACATGAACATCGAAAAAACTTTTTAAAAACACAACCAAACTGCTTCTTCAGAATACACTCATCAGTTTTTATCAAGTAACCATCAGTGTGCTAGATAGTGGAGGAGCTGCGAACTGTAAACGACTGATTGGTGGAGCAGGGTGATGCGTTAGCATATTTTAGTTAGTTAAGTTTGTGTTTATCAGTGGTGGCGTAGAATAAGTCACGGACATGATCATGTATACAAGGCTGTTTCCAAAACGAAATGTTGATAGAAAGTTTCTAGGAGTGTATGACGCAACTGACAACCCGGGTTAAAGATTGATTGGCAGAATGATTACATTGATGTTGTGCATATTCAGCGTGTCTGTGTTCTTGAATTATTCGGCCTCAAACTTGATTTCAGAAATGTAATCAAATATGACTACAAGGTTACACGTAGAGTCTAGATTAAGCCACTACACAATCATGAGGTGATATCCAATAGTTTAGATTTTTTACTATAGTTTTATGGCGGGGAAACCTCCCGCGAACATATTGAAAGGAGAGAAAAAAAATAGCATAAAAACTCTGTAAATCACTATGTATAGGTTAGGGTTAGGGTTAGAGTTAGGGTTAGGGTTAGGGTTAGGGTTAGGATTGGTTGTAATCTTCGAGTTAATTGAACATAGCTGAAAGCTTATTAGGGGTTAATAAAAATATATCGACGGGAGGAATGTTGCCAACATCAATTTATTTATAATGAAAACCAAATTGCAGCCATGTTTTTAGTTGCATCATCAATTCTTTGAAACATTCCATAAGCATTTACTCTCTAGGATGTTCTATAGACTCTGTAAGTTTTTGTACGTCGAAACACTAAGGTTAAATAAATTAATATTCGCTTGAGTTGCATACATTATTGACACCAATTGCAAAATAATATGTTCTATATTTTAAATAATCTGAAATGCCTTGTTCTTGCTCACATGTTGAACCGATCTATTCTTTGCTCGGGGCCATAAGCGAAAATCTCGAAGACTAGTTTCCAAATGAAGACTCGGAAATCAATAACGGAATTTTCATCGCTTTCATGTTACAATGTTTTCTCACACTCTTCTATTCCATTTACTGTGGAGGCCGTCGAGCCTGCCACACAAAAAACAAGCGCGAAAGGCGTATTTGCTATATCAAATTGTTTGTTTTCGTATATACCTAAACTTACCAACAAAATAATGTTGTTTATTTTCAAATCGATCTACAACTAATAATATTGTATTCGAATTCCATCAACGCATCATTCAGAAATTCGAAACATATCGTCACAAATAGTGTCGCTACCACCTAACTAAATCTAGTTAAATTTTTACGAGCTGTTTAATATGTTAAAATTACTACAGTGGCGACACACAGAAAAAAACCCATTAAAAATTAATCCGTTAACTATAAAATTCTAAATGAAATAGATCGTTTTTATATTTACGGAGGCTTTTTTTATTTTAGTAAATATCCTAACATAAACGATTCTCCTGTAATGAAAATAAAAAGCGGGAAACCTTTTGTTTAATTTGAACTGAGTATTTATAATTATACAAAACTACTTTAAAATAAATAATCTACAATAACATATACCACGTGATCTATTTTTTGTAAATGCCCAACTATTATTTCCAAGGTTTTTATAGGGCAACGCTTGATCCTTTTGACCAAGAAAAAACAGAAATCTGCAGGAGTAATACCAAACGTTTTACAAATCTACTTTAAACTAAAGAATCTACATTAACATATACCACGTGATCTATTTTATGAAATGCCCAACTATTATTTCCAAGGTGTTTATAGGGCAACGCTTGACCCTTTTGACCACGAAAACACACAGAAATCTGCAGGAGTAATACCAATTGTTTTACAAAACTACTTTAAAATAAAGAATCTACATTAACATATATCACGTGATCTATTTTATGAAATTCCCAACTATTATTCCCAAGGTTTATATAGGACAACGCTTGACCCCTTGACCACGAAATAACAAATACATCTTCAGGAGTAATAACAAAAACTGATGCTTAAAGCAAAAGATTATGTAGACTTCGATATTTTACATCAATACGGATGACCATCTCAAATGTCGACTATACAACGAGGGGTGAACTCATGCATTTTGTAAATACTCCTAAAAATACCGATATTTATCCGTTTGAGTTTTCAGAACTAATCTCTGTATTAACAAAAAATGACACACTAGCTTGAGTTTCTGTCTGTTTATGTGTAGGTTTCCTATCTCTACGTGAATTACATATGATTTTTTTAAATTAAAAAAAATGTGAAAGCATTTAATCTGTCGAAGAAAAAGTCATTTCTGACTCTAAACCTTTTAGCGAATCATCACGTATTAAAAGAGTGAGAATTTTGGAAGTTATTAATATCGAATGATTTTATGAATAAATTAAAACAACAAAATAAGTTAGTAATAGTACCATTTGGTTAGATTAATAATTAAATCAACAACTCAAAAGCCTATTTAAAAAATAATAATTTTGGGAGAAAAACTAACGGCATAGTTTTTAAAAAGTGCACATAAAATTAAAATAAAAAGATTCCCGGACAACGCCGGGTAGCTACAGCTAATATATGTGATAATGGAACATTTTTATGTGTCTCTACTTTGGTAGAATTATCAGATTCTATTAAATAAAAACATTGAATCTACAAAATAAGTGGATTAACTGAAATAAATTTTATCGCAAAAGAAATTATTATACACATTATACACACCAGTCATCCCCGTACAGGCTATTTCGCAGTAGTATGACCCTTACCTGTGGCGAGACGAGCAAGTGCTTTAAGCTGAGTATAAAAATTGGATCGTTTTCACTATGCCTATGCGTAGGATGATATATTTATATAATGCTTATGTATGCTATTCGGATAGCGTGCCACTGGCACAAAGCGTACTGGACGCCCCGCACTCCGCTACAAGGACGTCTGCAAGCGGGATCTTAAAGCTGGCGGACTCAACCCCTCTCAGCTCGAGACCACTGCCTTAAACCGCCAAGGTTGGCGAACCGTCATCCGGAACATCATCAGTGCAGCTGAGGAGAGGAGAAACACCCGATGGAGGGAGAAGCGATCATGCAGGGCGCAAAAGACAAGAGTCGCCCTATCACATGCTCACTGTTAAAATAAAACAGAAAGATGAGAAAAAAAAAGACTACACAGCCTGTTTCAGCCCCGGGTACAATTCTGACTAAGACCACGACGCGCATCCCCCATGATCTCCCGAGATCGATGGAGCCAACAACAACAATGTATGTTTTTATACGCATTATCAACTGTCTAGGGTGCTTTGTTCTCTGGCGAAAGCTACGCATTATCGCTAAGTGACAGAGAGTATTCTCCCTTACCAGAACGCTAGATAATATCGAGCAACACATTAATCTAAAAGTATTCGTCCGATTTGGGAATAGTTCTGTCACACGCACTTGAAACCGTTCAGCACGTGCATGGAGATAACACCATGTGTTTTCTAGTGGCACGGGAGGTTCGCAGATGGCCGCGAGGAATTGGATGATTACCCAGAGAGCGGGGGGGGGAGCTTCAACAAGCAACGTCGAGCGGCTAGGCGGGCGGGCGGTGCGTGGCTGTCGGTGCTTGACCGTTTGTATGTTTATTTACTCCTCTGCAGGAGTTAGGCACAAGGCCAGTTTTATCCTGCTCCCACAAGTAAGATGTGACCACAGGTCGGGTCGAGTAAGTGGGGTTTGAAAAGCCAGCACCCGAGAAAGTGAGCACTCTGGCCATTAAAACTTGCCTGGGCAGCCCCGTCGGCATTCCCCGGTAGGGGCGCCTCAGGCAGTAAGCAATAAACTTACTCCTCCCCAAAGAGGGGAGGCGAAGCCTGGGAGGGTGGACCTCCTAGAACTGCACAGGACAGGCGTGCAGTATCCATCGGAACAGATACTACACTTTGATCTTGCCAGTCACTTGGACATGAATAAGGGCAGCGTTTTGAAGATTACCACCGACGAGTAAGGCGTGCGGAAAGTCCGCGCACAAATGGTGGCAATATTGCTTGCTGATAATCAGACTAAACGCTATATGCAGATTTTCTCATACTAATGAGTCCTCACTTACTAAGGCCAAAAGTTACTTGAGGATATGTATTAATAAGATTGTTAGTTGGAGCAATACTATGGAAGTCTTCAAAGCGATGAATCGAATGAACAACATGGTCGTTTTCATTCCAATGTTTACAAATTCTTGTCGAGCCGTCTACTTGAATAATCAATTTCACCTCTCAATTCTAATCCTCTCAAGTATTTGTTCATCGCCAACTGACAACCTCATTAACCTGTACCCTCGGATAGCATTTAGACCTTAATAAGTGGTGACTCACTAGTAAAAGGCGCGTACGAATTCAGTGAGAAAATCAAAGAATAAAGAAGAATTCGAGATTAATTATACATTACAAAAGCAATTAAAAATGTATCAAGAAAAATGCTGGAAAAATAATTAATTATTATAAAATATTCTAAGTTAAAATGTAATGTTAATAATTTGTTTAGTTAATTTATTTTAATTTTAAAATAAACTTATTTCCGACGGTATAACGTCTTCTTCGGGAGTAGAAACTTTTTGTGATTTTCCTTTTCTTTTTCTTCCTCGTTACTTGGTGTCACAAGAAATACGTATGGTCTTTCAACGGTGATTTTTCATGTTTTAATCAGGAGATCTATTTAAAAAGATTATTTATTTCAAATCAACTTAGTTTCGACGGTATAACGTCTTTTTCATGAGTTAAAAACATTTTGTGTTTTTTTCCTTTTCATTTTCTTTCCTCGTGACATGGTGTCACTAGAAAATCCGTATTGTCTTTCAACAGTGATCTTTTAAAGTGATTTAATCAGAAGGATCTCGTTGGCACGCGTGAAATGAATTGGATTTTTTTCCTCGATTATTCGAATGTGTAAGTTAATATAACAAGATGCCAGGAGGAAAGAAATCAAAAACGAAAAAAATTTTTTTTCTAATCCAGAAGACATTATACCGTCGAAACTAAGTTGCTTTTTTTTTTAATATTCATGTAAAAGCCTTGTTTTGGCTTCTAAAACTTACAGATTCAACCCTAACCCTAACGGACGATTAAATAAAATAAAATATAAAATAAAACGCAAAAAAAATCTCTAAAAGTTTTATTTTGCTTTTTATAGTTGCGTTCTAAATGTAGCGATAGATACTAATTTGCAGATTCTGTAAAAAATAGTAAGAATTGGCATAAAACATGCGGTCTCTATTCCGTAATTCCGTTGTAATCTTGCATTAAAATAAAGTATTTGTGTATAACGAAATGATATCCAATCATAAACTGCAATTAATTGTTTACAATCTCTTCTAAATAAATAAACATTAAAACAAACGAGGCGTAAAGAAAGGAAAAAATCCGTTCGTAAATAAATATTGTATTTATTTGAATAAAATTATTACCCCGTAGAGAGCGGAATATTCAGTAAAGAAATGTTAATGAATCGTTCTAATGAAGAAAGATCGTTTATTATAGATTCAAAATGAAGCGAAGCATTTCTCTTATGTCAATATGACCCGTTGTCACGAGGTTTTGTCAATGAGATATCCATCTGATTTATGATTAAAAAAAACTTTGAATAAAACATGATTTTAACGCAATATTTGCGATCGGCGCATTTAGAGCAAACAACAAATGATAATGTTTTCTTATTGCAAATTGTAGCAGATCGTTGCTGTCAGCTGAAGAATGAAATATATCTCGAGATTTTTATACGAATGCTGCTGTTACTACAACCAATAATAATAATAATAATAATAATAATAATAATGATGATGATGATGATGATGATGATGATAATAATAATAATAATAATAATAATAAAAATAATAATAATAATAAAAATAATAAAAATAATAATAATAATAATAATGATGATGATAATAATAATAATAATAATAATAATAATAATAATAATAATAATAATAATAATGATGATAATAATAATAATAATAATAATAATAATAATAATAACAATAATAATAATAATAATAATAATAATAATAACAATAATAATAATGATATTTTTGCTTTTTGTTTGAGTTGAACGTAATTGAAATAAAAATAAAAAAGTAACTGATCACGTGAGAGAAAACAGTTTCCATTAGTTTTTTAAGGAGCCGATGAACATTTAAAGTCTCGAGCATACCGATTGAAGACGTCTTTTTAGTAGATATACAAATGTTATATATATTATGAATTTTAATGTTAACTAATAAGAAGCTTATGAGATTTCAATTCGGGGGGGGGGGGGAGATAATATTTTTGCTTTTTGTTTGAGTTGAACGTAATTGAAGTGCAAAAAAAGTAACTAGTCACGTGAGAGAAACAAAGTTTCCGTTATTTTTTAATCTCGACCGAAGTTTGATAACTTGGCATCAATTTATCAGACAAACATTGAAGGGGAATCTATCGTATTTTTTATATTATTATTTAAGAGTATCCTAGAAAACTGATACAAAGTAATTAGGTAACACACACACACACATATATATATATATATATATATATATATATATATATATATATATATATATATATATATATAGTCTCGGAAGTTTCTCAACCATTAAAACTATATTTTAAAAAAAAAAAAAAAAAATTATAGTCCGAAGTCTTCCAGTGGAAAATCACTCATGTAAGTCAATTTATTTTTTACAGTTATTATATTAGTTTATTTCTAACACTATTTTAAGGGATCATCAGTTGTTTACCATGAAAAACTATATATATAAGGACTTGAATGCCTACTAGACACCACCCTCTGGTCTCTTCGGTCTCTCTGTACATAATATTTCTACCACTTCCTTAAAGGTCGCGAGCAACAGAAAGTATGTCGGAAAGGGACAAGGCGTACACATGATTTGCTATACATCGACCAAAATATCTTGAAGGAAGTAAAAATCAGAAAATAATAGCATGGCGGTTACATAGATCGACAAGAAAGCCTACAACATAAGCATGGAGAATTGAATGCTTTCGGCTGTACAAAATATCTCACAAAATGATCAGCATTTTGGGAAAACAATGGATGCATGAAAAGTGGAACTGACAGCTGCAGGACAACACCTGACATAGATAAGAAAACTGATAGACATTTTCCAGAAGGACTCTCTATCAACATTAGTTTTATAACAGTCGTGATACCAACAACATACACTGCCATATGCAAATAAACAAAGATAAAGAAAAAATCAATCAGATCATGTATGTGGATACTCTTAAACTAATTGTAAGTAAAAAAAAAAAGAGCTAGAAACACGATTAAACACAACTAGAACCTTCAGCGAAAACATTCATATGGAATTCTGAATGGATTTCTGAATGGATAAGAGTGTATTACTTTTTTGTAATAATGAGTCACCGCTAATCAAGGCACGAAGGTCAATCGTGGATAGGGGTTAATGGGTGTGTGAGGTGGACGGTTAGACAACACTTAGAAGATTGGAGATAATGGTTGAAACTGGTCAGAATTTGATTATCTAAGAGGACGGCTCAATAAGAATTTGTAAACATTTGTCTTGAAAACGACCATTATGTAGTCACCTGCGACACAGCTCCATGGAATTGTGATCCCCAGGCGAGTACTTCTTGTAGACAAACTCCGTCCATAGACGTTCCGTATAGGAAGAAAAGAAAATTATTTACAGTAGTTTTAGCTAAATTAGTTTCATTTCTGTGGATGTGTTACATGGTGGAACCAGAGATTGGAGCTCAGTCGAGCACCTACTATGGAAATAACGATAAAGTAAGTAAAGACTAGCTACATTTCTTCTGTGAAAAATAGGCTACAGGGAAGAAAAGATGACATCCCTAACGATGTTTCGAAGTTGATTTTGTACTCTGTGAAGGCAGGAAATGGTGCTTTGTGCGACACCGCCCCATATGTGGCAACAGTACTCAATTTTTAGATGTATATGATTTTTATGTAGGGTATAGAATTGTGTCATATATACGTGATATACTTTCTGGAGCGCTAGAATAGTCTTACCATATTTCATGCGATATTAGCAACAGATCTGATGTACGTCTTCCATTTCAGATAAAAGGATGGAATTTGATACAAGTTTGTTTGTTTTTTCCAAAGATTTTAGCTTGATCGAATGCTCATTCGTTTTTAGCCGAAACTTTTGGCGACCAATTTAATTAAACGGATTGACATAGGACTATTTCGCGTTCTCTATAAACCATTAGTGGTGTTTCCGGGCAGTTTTAATTTCAGACTATCTATTACGTTGAAAGCAATAAAAATACGGATTTTTGCGAGCAATGACGGCGACACATTCAGGGGTGTACCACGGCTCTTTTGGTGGAGGGATTATCTTAATCACTATCACTGCCACCATCTGTTCGAGCTCATAATTGACATTTGCATGAGTGGCCTTTTGAGATTAATTCCGCCTACTGCTACTATCACTCCCACTGCCACCATCTATTCGAGCTTATAATTTATCTTTGCATCGGCGGCCTTTGGTGATTAATTCCGCCTACTGCTACGTTAATCCTGAATTTAAAATCTAGCAATTATTGACAAATCCATTAATAGTTTCGACTTCCAACATATATTTCCTCTAATCCATTTGAAGTTACTTGCAGGAAGCAAAGCATGCTTTTGAGGCATGGATTTATACATAATTTTATTGCTTTCTCAGTAATTTTCAAGTATCATTCGGGCCTAAGTGTGCGTGAGTAACTGTGACTAAAAAATACCATTCCTTGTAGCACTCAATGTTTGGGAATAGCATAGAATATTGTTCAGCTTCATTGTTTGGACTATTTAAACAGTTTGGATCATTTAAATTTGATACAACATTCTGCCTATAATTCGAATCGAGGTTGATCTGTTTCAGGACTTATATTGAGAATGCTTTTTCCTATGATGTTTTTAATTATTCTTTCACGTTTGCATTTTCAAGACATTCACCGATAATAATTAATTAAGATTCAATTGTTATTCGTCAGACCTTTTGAAAATAAGAGCGTTATCTTTTAAAAGCCAAGGCTTTATGGTCATTTGGTATTTGTATTCCTTGTTTTAATGCTTTATTAGTCAATAAACTTATAAACTATACAAAATGTATCTATTTAATCACTTTATTATACGTATATAAATGTT
>OY744533.1:79931189-79998689 GCA_963556195.1 Sepiola atlantica
AAAGCCGGGGCCGGAAATGCTGGTTTGTTTTTAGTAGTAGGGCCGCAGAGGTTATTTTTTTTTTTTTTATGTATTTTTTTATATAATTTATTATTTACTATTTTTTTTAACCGTTGCTGTTTGTTTTGGTTAGTAAATATATTTACTTTTGGCAAAAAAAAACACTCCAACGAGTGGCTGTATTCATTTTATTTCTGAAGATGAGGGCTACCCTCGAAAATTAAAAAAATAATAATGAAAAGGACACACTCCAACCTAACACCACGGTCAACGATACACTGGTAAATAAATAAAAAAAAATTGAAAATTATTGACTTTTCAATATTGTCACTTTGTTTTTACGATTCCACGTGTCGTATATGTGTCACTTTAACAATGCATTGTTATCGCCTCCAAAATATTATTCTTACACTATACACAATGCTCCAAGCAAACTACAACATTCTTCTCATATATATATATATATATATATATATATATATATATATATATATATATATATGTGTGTGTGTGTGTGTGTGTGTGTGTATGTATAAATCCATGCATACTTTTCTTGTATTATATAGATTACTTTTTTCTTTTAGTACAGAAATGACGCCGAAGAAATTATTAAGCGTTGAAAAATAATTACTATTTTGTTGCCGTGTTATTTGGGCGTAATTATGACTCGCCGAGAATTTACTGTTAACCAGTGACTGATTTCCGTGTGACCAAAGACTAAACGGAAATGAAAGGAAGAAATGATAGACCACGGAAAATCGAGGCAACAAATACCATATAAACGATGGGACACTCCATAAAACTGACCCCTCATGACCCTAGAGTCCGATGGAGCCTCAGTCTCTAAGGTGACTCAGACTGAGTATTTAGCCCGAAATTAATGATTTTTAGGCGCCGTCAAGACTATTTTCTTTCTCCTAAAACTAACTATAATACCTGTAGCAGGATACTGAATGATGCGCAAATATGTCAAAGCAATAAAGAGAAAACACAAAAACTGTAAAACTACATAAAAAGAAACGTTTTTACCCCCTACAGCTATACGTGACTTGGCTCTTTTCTTCTTGAAATTAGATCAAGTAAAGTTATTGGCTAAAAAATAGCAAACGTGCAACAAGCAATGTAAAAGGACTAAGAAGATGTGTACGTCTATATATCGTCTGAATGTTAAAGGCGACTTAAAACTTGGATATGGTAGGCATTGTCACAACCTCCTCTGGCAGGCAGTTTCACAAAGCAGAAAAACGCACTGAGTTTTTTTTTTTATATTTCACCCCAAACAAGGCAGGCCGCAACTGTAGACGTAAAAAGCTACTGAGAATTAGTGTGTAGGTTTTGGGTGTCATCGTAAGTTGGGAGCTGTGTAGCGAGATGTCTGTTTCCATTAGTTTTTAACCTCTGCATGTCGGTACAGTCGGAGAAACAAGGAGCAGGTAGGGAGTTCAAGAGGCAGGCAGTACGAGGAAAAAAGCTATTGGAGTATAAGGCTCTCCGGCATCTGGGGACCTCCACAGTGAATGGATGGGATTTAGCTGATTGTCGAGTTTGTCTAGTGTATTTACGTCGAGGAGGACCCGAGCAGCAAGTTCATTGGAGCACAATCCATTGAAGCACTTGTAAAACAAGCACAAGGATGCCACATTGCGGCTATGGGACAGGGGCTGGATCTTGGTTGACAGTGGGGTACCTATTAAGTTGGAAACTTTTTTTTGGACCTTGTCTAAAAGGGAGAGACTAGTTGATGATGCACTAGCCCAGATGTGGCAACGGTACTCCATGCACGAGCGGATGGTGGTTTTCTAGAGATACTGGATAATGTGAGGTGTGAGGAGTTTACTAGCACGGTAGAGGGAGCCAACCTTGGCAATGTCTTCAATGTATTTGTTCCAATTCATGTTACTTGTGAAGGTTAGGCCGATCATTTTGAATGATGAGCTCTCAGGTAGGGTGTATTCTGACTTTCTTTTAATAAGACTAAAGCACTTATAGTACGTCTTTTGTTGGGTCCCATGGAGACCATGCCTTAGAGCTGGGTGAAAAACTCATCGAAACGTATATTTAAATTACTGTTTATGACGCTTTACATAAGAATCTAGTCCCCTCGCTTCCTTTGCTGCTCAAGTGAGGGATGATTATCCATAAATGAGCAGCCATGATGCATCCAGAAATGCATAGAACTGTTTAGACTACTCTAGGTTAACCGTGGCTTCAGTCAGCCTGTTCAACTGTGCAACGACTCGAATCGAAAAGCAGCCTTCCGACGATTAAACCGAAATCTTCTATGCGTTTCCACGAGGTTTCCATGAAACAAACGCTTGTAAAGTACTTACAATGATTATAAATGATACTGTCTCTATCGTTACAAAGCCATTACATTCTTTCAGAAAATTCGCTTGTTACCGGTCAAGTTGCCGCGTTACATAAAACTGAAAAATAGCACTAACTGTATTTCTTCGGGCGTAGGATTCGTCTTGCATTTTTCTTCCGCGGGTTTAATCACAGGTAAAAACTTGAAAACAAAGACGTTGTTAATTGTTTTTAATGAAGTATATCGACATTATTTTACTCTTACACTAATGTCATTATGTACAGTGGGCTCCCTACAAGACTATGGAAGCAAAGCGCAGGATGTACTCGCCACTCAGTATCACTGTTCGCTCTCCTCTAATTATCCGATCAGTTCAATGTATATATAAAATTCTGCTTTTATTTAAACACTCTTTTCTAATGATTTTCATAAATATCAACCTGTCAAAACAATATCCAGCCCAGACTTCCAAATGCGAACGAGATTTAAATCGACATCGTCATAGCTAGTAGTAGTTATCACATTAATACCGTTATTACGATATTTATTTTAATTTTTTAATTTTATTATTATTATTAATATTATTATTATTATTATTATTATTATTATTATTATTATTATTATTATTATTATTATTGTTATTATTATTGTTTTATTATTTTATTATTATTATTGCTATTATTGTTATCATTATTTACTCACTAGGAGTTCTCACACAGGTCATCAGTGATTGCTCACCGACAACCGGTGGTATTCCCTGGAGTCTGAGTGACAACAAGTCTTATTATCATTATTATTATTATTATTATTATTATTATTATTATTATTATTATTATTATTATTATTATTATTATTATTATTATTATTATTCTCACTTCCTACCCCATTCGTAATCTTGTTTCAGATGTAAACATATAATACAGACGATACGAATGAAATTAGTGAACAAAATTTAAAAGTTACAAGATATAACAAAGGTCAAAAAATTGCAAGAATCTCTATAATTTTGTATTGTGTACCAATTGTTAAATATGCGGTAGTAAAATTGGAGGTTCAGTATTCCTTCATTAACCTTTTATGAGGAAAAGGTTTTTTTTTAATCAATGTTGGAAATATCCTCTCGTTTCTAGCTACAATAACGATGTGTAATACGTTGGAAACAGCTGTCTGCTGGTGAACTAATTAATTTTCATTTCACCCTCGTAGTTTCATCTATCGGTTTAAGAAGATCACTGACTTCGACTTTGCATGAATGCATAGCTCTACGTAAAATAATAAGCTTTTATAGATTTCCCTTACACGCGGTAGTGGATGATTGCTCGGTGATGACGGCTGTCGACTGCTAATAAAGCGAGCAGGCTTCGGATAACAATCGGACGCATTCACCCATGTCTAACCACACTGAAGAGCCGTGATATGGCGAAACAGCTGGCTGTGGATAAACAAATATATATATATACAAATGGGACTAGGTGAACGCCTACAGATTCAAAGTGTCTCTGTGAACCGGGTTCACGCCCTGTGACCGTCTGAGATTGTTATCTCCCTGCGCTGATAGGAGCCATAAGCTCGAAACGACGTCGTACCTGAGTAAAATATTAAAAATAATTGAATATTATTATCACACACACACACACATATATATATATATATATATATATATATATATATATATATATATATATATATATATATATATATATATATATATATAATTATTTTAATAATTATTTAAATATTATCTGCATGCGTATACGTTTCATCCCTGCGGAATCTATAGAACATGCATTAAAGCTTTTTGATGGCTTCTTCTATTTACTCAGCTAAGGAGAGGAGCTGCAAATTATTATTTTAATAATTATTTAAATATTATCTACATACGTATACGTTTCATCCTGGCGGCATCGATTAGAACCCCAGAACAAGAGTGAAAATTAACTTTCAGTCTGAGCTCGCTAACCAATGAGGATACGGTAAATGGCTACAG
The DNA here is from genome assembly GCA_963556195.1 of Sepiola atlantica. Taxonomy (NCBI): domain Eukaryota; kingdom Metazoa; phylum Mollusca; class Cephalopoda; order Sepiida; family Sepiolidae; genus Sepiola; species Sepiola atlantica. Next base: position 79,935,485 of record OY744533.1, read on the forward strand.
ACGAGATGAGAAATACACCCTATGTAATTGTTGAAGTTACAACTCACCCTGCAGATCCAAACAGGTATCATGCCCTTCAGAGACAATCATCATAAGTTATTTATGTTGTGGCATCATTGTTTGTGTCATCTTCGGGTGTTCAATATGAAAACTTATTTCAAGAGATGGTCAGAGAAGATGAAGAGATGAAGAACTCTTCAGGCATTGAATTTTCTCTGTCTGATCGGTCTGTGGCTGGATTGCTGTTTATTAAAGACACGTTTACCCAAAATATTTGAATTTTTATTATACCTTACATACAAGCTTTGAGCAGAGACAGACAGACAGACAGACAGACAGACAGACAGACAGACAGACAGACAGGAAGCTTGGTATACTACTGGATATTTAATACTTGTTTAGCTTCTGATTAATCATGCGACTATGTTTTGGCAACTAAACTTGTAAATTATCTTTTCGGATTTTTAAAGTCGAATCACCTTTAAGCTGACAAATCGCACTTTGTTTCTGACTAGCCAATTCTCATTTGCTATCGTTGTACCATGTTATATAATATAATAACGAACTTTGCTAAAAATTTATATTTTTTAAATTATTAGTCAAACTCACTCGCCTGGTTTTATGAAACATTTGTAACTAATCACCTAAAACTAAAAATCATCAAGGGGGTTAACTCATATCTTTGGTTGAAGAATATAATAGAATTTGTCTACTTTACAGCTAAAATTTAATTTTACTGTATAATTTTTACAATGTGCAAACAAAAATGAAAAACAAATCTGACTTCAATGCATCCCGGACAACGCCGGGTATGTACAACTAGATGCATATAAAAGATGAAGAAACAGAAACGAGCTGAAGAAATGGCGACCAAGTACCTGTGCCTCCATTTTAATATCGTCCAATTCTATCCCTATTCATTACGTGTGTGTCTCATTTAGACGTTTAACCATTCAATGGCGACTCACTTTTATTTTCTACTTTATTTCGTTCTTTCCTATACTTTATTATAACTGTATCTTTTTTTATTCCGTTCCATTATTCCGTATTTTAAACACATAATATGAATCCATCTCTCAATTGTTTTTTTTTTATTCAAAATTATATCTACACCATTGTATTAGATCTGTTGTTTAGTAATCCCTACAATTGTAACTGTTTTCAAATTCTTACCTTTTTCTGAGAAAATATTTTACTTAAGACAAATCTAATCACCAGAAGGTTTGAATGGCTTCATATCATCGTTAAATTTTCGGCGGGCCTCGCTACTTAAGGTTCCAACTCATCAGTGACCTCCACGTTCAGATCAGAACGACCCTTGACCTTTTGACAGCAACCAGGTCATATTTCATACACTTTGGCAATCCCAGGAGGCAAAATACTTATTTTTAATTCTCGAATCCACAGATTACTAATCATTACCCAATACCTGGATGAAAATTCTCAGTTCCGCTTTGTTTTAAGTATACAAAAGAAGAAAAGAAAGCACTTTGAAGTAGCGCTATATAGACGAAAACTTTCTGTGAATGTTTTACAGGAAGAACTAGAGATTGAAGCTCAGTCGAGCTCCTTCCTGAAAAAATAACGATAGAGTTAAGAAAGATTAGCAATATCTCTTCTGCGCGAAAGGCTGTAGGAAAGAGAATTGATTTACTCCTCTCCAGGAGTTAGGCACAAGGCCAGTTTTTATCTTACTCCCACAAGTAAGATGTGACCCAAGCTCGAGTCGGGAAAGTGGGGTTTCAAAATTGCCTGGGCAGCCCCGTCGGCATCCACCGGTAGGGGCGCCTCAGGCAGTAAGCAAGTAACTTACTCCTCTCCAAAGAGGGGAGGCGAAGCCTGGGAGGGTGGACCTCCCAGAACTGCACAAGACAGACCCATAGACCGGCGTAAATCAAACCCCGAAGGCCAAGACAATACCAGTCTATGGGGTGCAGTATCCATCGGAACAGATACTACACTTTGATCTTAGCCAAAAGAAGAGAAACGATCAAGCTTTCATTAGATTGTCACCCATAATCTTCATTTAACGATATGCAGCACAGATACATAGACTAGGAGACAGAGATAGAGAGAGATAGAGAGAGAGAGAGATGGGAGAGAGAGACAGACAGGGAGGGGAAAGAAGGGTGAATGAGAAGGAGTCAACAAAATTGTACATCAACTTTCTACGCTTGAATTAAGCATTAAGGTTTATGAATAGAAGCAGACATTTTCTGTATTTGTATGTCTTCGTGGGATTATCAAAGCGACAAGACCCATATGGTATTATTAGACAAGGAGGTAAAGAAATAAAGTTTAAAAGGAAGACAGGGAAGTGGTAAAAGTGTCAATCCAGATGCAAAAACCATTCAGAATCCCAAGTGGGTGAGTAAGTGCCACAAATCGTAAATTTCTGTTTTGCTGTTTTTTAAATTTTTATTTTGTTGGTTTTTGTTTCATGCGTTCGAAAGTCGAGTGCCGCCTTTCATAGTGTCTCGTTCCTCTGTTCGTTTGTCCCGTTGTCCGTCCGTGTCAAAAAGAGGCACTTGTTGTCACATGAACTTCAATAGCCCATCGTCGTAAAACAATAAAGATGATTGTAAAAAAGAGAGATTGCCGATTTTACAGCCGACAACGGTTAGCCTTTTCGTCACGTGCGCCTGTTAGTTTGCATGCACTAGTTGGTCACAATAGGCCGACGTGTAGGAAGAGGTATAGTTAGTGTATGTGTGTGGTGGGGGGAGATATATAGATATTGATAGAGTAAAACTACGTCGAAATTGTTTAAACTTGGAAACATTTGGAGAAATACTCCGTCTAATAACGGAACCCTAACTCTAACCCCGAGTGCGGTTTCTAGTAAAAAAAATTTGAAATATTAATTATTCAAGATGGAATGCACTGATGTCATTGAGCATTTCCATAAAAATACCGTTTTCCTTTATATTGTCATATGTTGTAATATTTGGGCTGGTGAATCTCTGTCTCATTGAGGGTTCTTGATAAGGTGCAGAAACGTATCTTTAATTGGATTGACCACACACTTTCATCGTCTTTACACCCCCTCTCTCTCTCCCTCTCTCTCTCTCTCTCTCTCACTCTCTCTCTCACACACACAGACGTGAGGTTGTTTGTCTCGTTTTTTTCTATAAATACTATTATGGTATGTGTCTTCAGAATTATGGGATCTATTCCCTGCTTCTTTTGTTCCAGCTTGTTTGACTCGTTGGTCTAGTGGTCTCCATCAATTCGATGTGTTTATACCTCATTTTAATACAGCTTCCTATTCCAGTAACTTATTTCCAAGAACTGCAGGCTTGTGGAACTCTCTTCCTGCTGACTGTGTTCTTCCAACCTATAGCCAGACTATGGCCAATAGGCATCTCCTGTCTTTGCGATAATCATCTTTCATTCTTGTTAGCTCCTTACACGAAGTGGCTTCATGCCTTGTCTGGACCGATTTTGATACAAAATACAATATTTCTGCATCAATATAAACTTACACAAACAGCTGTCCACAATTTCGCGATGCGTTCCACAGTAGCGTTTATCCTGCATTTTGTACCGCCTAACCTAACTAACGTTAACATTAACCCTAACCCTAACCCTAACCCTACCCTAACCATAACCCGAGCCATGTCTAAACATGAGTTGTAAAAGTAGACCTCGGGCGTGTGTTTTGCAAAACTCATTTTTACATTACTGACGGGTTTATTTTACGATAGGCGCCGAAAACGTTTAATAGAGCAATCTTACATAACTATAACATACTGTTCAAAAATGAGTTAAGGTGGTTACATAATCGTAGACATATGAAGGTATGTGACGTCATCTTATTTAAAATTGTTCTTAAAATGTAAGAACTCATCAATAACATTCAACAAAAATGTAGACTTCTTTCAGAATATTTAATAGAAATATAGCTCTCATTACGAGTAGCCAGCTGTAACATAGCCGCCATCAGGAATATAAACTTGATATAGAATAGCCAACATAGATTTTACCCTCATTCTGAATAGTCAACGGAATATAGACCTCATTAAAAATATCCACCAAAACCATGCACTTCGTATAGCATTATAACAAAAATATCACAACAAGCATATGCAGTATAACAAGTCGCGCGTGAGTGGTACCCCTCTGTATGTGACTCGATGTGGCGAGTGTAAAATGCAATAAATTTGGGCAATTTGGGGCAATTTTGACCCCCCCCTTTTAACCCCCTAAAGGCGCGAACCAGAATTTTTCTGAGGTCAAGGAAGCTCATTTTATATCCAGAACAATTGCCTCTACATTTTGGCCAAGTTTCAGAAAAATTGAATGAATGGATCAAACGTTATGGGAAAAAAGGGTCATTTTTTTGCCCTTTTGGGGGCTTTTGACTCCCTGTGGGCGCGAACCAGATTTTTTCCACGGTCAGCGATACTTATTTTCTATTAGAAACAATTGCCCCCACATTTTGGTTACGTTTCAGAAAAATGCAATGGATGGATGAAAAGTTATGGGGCAAAAAAATGTCATTTTTGCCATTTCAGGGCCTTTTGACCCCCCCCCCCCTGGGGGCCTGACCAGATTGTTTTTAAAAAATCGGAGAATGTGACTTTCTAACCTGACGAAAGTTACAACTTCATGCAAAATTTCAGAGAAATTCAATGGATGGTTGCGAGAAAAAGACGGACGGACGGACGGACGGACGGACATGCCTCAAAACATAAGACCCCCGATTTTATAAATCGGGGGACCAATTATAAGGTGATCCATAAATAATGCTCTCAATGGACTCGTTTACTGTGTAATACTAGCATTTACAGGGTGGGCCAAAATAAGGGTCCTATCTTTAAATTTGAATAACTTGAATTTGAATAACTTCCACAAAATAAAAGTTAAACTCACCAAACTCTATGTGTGTGTAGACTGACCCTTCCGAGATTTTTTGAAATAAACAAAACAAATTTTAGCCGAAAAAGACTTCTTAAAACTTACAAAAACTAAAGTATTGTTTTTTACACTGTTTTGAGTTTTTTAAGCAAAAATAATGTTTTCTAAATGAGGGTACGTTCCTTAGGGCTAATACGGCTCATGCTTGCTTCGGAAGGGGTCCTTTACTTATTCTAAAAAATAAAACATAAAAAAATCAATAAATAAAAAAGTTATGAATTTTTAAAAATAGGACCCTTATTTTTGCCCACCCTGTAGTATATAATATCTTCCCATAGGTCTCGGCATGGCATAATTTTTGTAAGTTAATCAGCATAAAAAATATACATTTTCCACGGTCAAATGATCGCGGCTCGCAAATAAATCTCTCATAACGTCGAGTTTTTGCTTTGTCAGCTTCCATGAATTTTAATCGTCCATTAAGATCTGCCCCATAAAAACTAATTTCACCGTACAAATAAATATGTATATTTTTGTCCGGGGTTGTCAACCAACATTTTTCTCTCTCTTTATCACTAAATCAAAATTCAAAGTCTCAAATTGTCTATTTATTTTTTTAGGTTGATTTTGTGATAATTTTCCAATACAAAGAATGAATATGCATAATGGTTCTAATGTAGCCAGACTAGTGAATTTTCGGCTAGAATTCGCTAATATTTCTCTTATATTTTCGATAAAAATTTATTGTAGCTAATAGTTTAAAATAAAACATTTTTTTTTAATTTAGCTCATTAACGTCAACATTCAAAGGTACACATTTTGTATATTACGTTTAATGTCGAGCTAAATTCTCATGCAAAATTTTTTTATAATTCATACAACAGCGCCTAACTCGCCGTTTTTCAATTAGATTTTCCAAACTATTTGTTTTACCTATCCAATAATAAAAACACATATTTTAGTTGAAAGCAGAAAATACAACTTCTTGTACATATAAAGTTATCCGTTTGTAATAAGTAATCGAGAGTAACCTCCCTTATTTTGCGATTACTTCCATTTTTAGAAAACTCTTTATTTAAGTACGAAACTATAAAATCTCACTACACGTGTATCCGTTATTTTGTCGGGTCTTCTGATCTCGATTGTCATTACACCGATTCAATTTCCTGTAATGTCTACTTCAAAATTAAAATACGATCCCATTATATCATTAAAAATTTTCCGTATTTAAGCTCCATTTTTATTAAGAACATGTTATTGAAAGTTTATGTTAAATTTGATATTTAGATAATTCGTTTTTATGAAGTAGTCTGTTAGATGTTTTCGTAGAATGTTTGTCTTTCATGCCTATATAGCTATTTTAATAATATACAGGATTTTTTTAATATATTTGATATTCTTTGAGGTTATTTGAAAGAGAAATGAAAAGGTTATCAAATTACGAATCCATATAAAATGTAATTGCGTTATTATAAAGATATGCACTTAAAATAATCTCCACCGTTTTTACTGTCATTTTCTTTTTAATTTCATGTATACTGAGTTAGTGTGTTCGTTTATTTTTCCATGCGCATATATACACTCCGACCAGCTTGGTAATAAAAGTAAACATTTCTTAATTTTCTGTGAATCAATTTCGAAAATTTCCTTACAGAAAACCTGATACATGATTGTAAGATCGTCAGCAAAATTTAGACATAAAACAAAATTAGTATTTTAAACAAATATATTTTCATTTAAATCATTACATTTTGACTGATCAGTGATCTTAGCTTTTGTCTTGATGGGATACCAGACTCCCCTTAGTCACTGAATAAGTGAACTAGTCTAGACAATAAACATGACTAGCAACAGTAATATGGGGATTCGATTGTATTCTGTTAAATCCTATTGGATTAACTGTAGTTACTATTGTCTGTACAAAAAAAAAATGTACGTTGGAATAAACCGTACTATTTTAAGACCTTTACACTCTGGGTTATTTTGTTATTTATAACTACTTACCAAGTTATATCAGCTTTTTAATAAAAATAGCCAAATTTTAAACTTTCTTGATGCAAATTAGGAATAAACATAGAATAAAAGAATCTATTTAGGAAATAGTTGAAATAAGACAATTATTTTTTACTGTACAAGTTTATTATTTTCCCACATAACCGCCATTGCGTAATATTACATCAAAAAGATTTATACCAATGAAATATCGCAATTTTGTAATAGTGACACGTAGGACGGTTTTCTGTAGTATTGATAGATGTCGATACGGTTGGTTTCGATTAAAATTGACGTCCATCGGCATAAATGTCCATCTTGATTAAGGCTCAGAAGTTTCAAATCAGGTTTAAATTGACGAAAGATGGCGGTCAAATATTCTTTCAGTAGATTGCATTAAATTACAAGAGTCACTTTTTCTCCTTTAAGTACTCTGATAGGACCAATAAGTCTATCAACGATGATGCGTATCCATATATAACTCGTTCACTCTGTTGTTCACGTCTCAATCGATAAAGACGTTCATCTCCAAAATACACCCAAACATTTGCCCAGCCGTCAGGGTGCATCGAGTGCCGCCATAATCTCATTCGTAAATAGAACACGATTCACGTCCATCTTCAAATATGTCCTTGCCCATTCAATGCCAAAACATCTCTGTCTTGGCGTAAGCGGGTATTTTCAGTGAAACTGTCATGGAAACTATAGTCTCAAGGACGCTAATTCTTGTGGATTTGAGGGCAACCAGCTTCAGGGAAAAAGACTTGCTGGATTGTCGAGGTTTTCTAGAGAGCTGACGATAAAAACAATTCAAATCCTTATCAGTAAAAGTTATATAAGGAACAGATAACATGTTAGCGACTCAACAACTGTTCACACGTGGGAATTCAAATAAAGCCACTAAAGACCAACCCGACAATGTGCCAAATCCCATCCATTCACTGTGGAGGTCCCCAGATGCCGAAGAACTTTCTACTCCAAAAGCTTCTTTCCTTGTGCTGCTGGACTCTGGAACTCCCTCCCTGCTCTCTGTTTTCCTGGCAGTACTGACATGCAGAAATGTAAAACTAATGTAAACAGACATCTCGCGGCACATCTCCAAATTTAGGTTGACCCCCACCCCAAAAATAAAACTTTCACCCTTTTTCTCAGTAGCCCCTTACGTCTACAGTGGCGGCCTGCCTTGTTTAGGGTGAACTTTGTTTAAAAAAAAATTAAAAGAATGATTATGAGAAAAGTTAGATATTACGAAGACTGTTTCTCTACTTTTATAGAAGTTCGGGGCATTTTTAACGGCAGCTAACAGAACGAAAAAGAGGTAAAAACAACAAATAGGCAACAAATAAATGTTACGAAAGGCAAGATAAGTTACTATTCTACTAACCGAGATAAGTGTATCTGTGTGTTAACTTATTTAAAAACGTTTTTTTGTTAAAAACAAACCTGGTGTCCACCTGTTCAGTTAGAACGAAACAGAAAATGGTTGTTCATTAACCCTGCATGAAACCCTTTGATAATCGGTAAAAAAACTGAAACATATAAACAATAATGTTAGAAACACATCCAATAAATGTCACCAATCGTGGGAAAATGTAATGTTCTACCAGTATTTTGCTTAATTTTCGATTTTTGAGCGATTATCCAAATTGCGTAACTTCAGCGAATTTTTCTTTCTATTTTTTGTTCATTTGCTTTTGAAGAATCGAAAACGTTCGTGAAACCTGTGAAACCTATGGAATTTTTTTTTTTAATTTTAATACAAAAAAGACCATACAGAAAAATTGAAAAGATAAAAAAATGGTATAATTATACAGAAGAATTCTGTTATATTTAACAATGTATGCATAAATAAGAAAATGCTGCCTAAATACACACACAATATATATATATATATATATATATATATATATATATATATATATATATATATATATATATATATTCTAAAGATTCTGTTTGATAGAATTAATTTCATTATTAATGAGAATTTTAATGAAACAAAAATTAAGAAATTTCTCCCGGGCAACGCCAGGTTTCCCCGCTAGTTACGTCGTATGCATATTTTTATAGGGTGTATAAATAGAATAGAAAGTCGAAAGACATTAAAAATGTATCGCTATATTCGAAAACAAGAACAGATATCCAATTTCAAATTAAGTTAGCGTATCTGAAACTGTCATTTCAAACTTAAGCCTGACGGACAGACAAAATGATTGACAGTTGGACATCGCCTCTTATGTAGATGCATGGACTCCGTTAAAATTCTATTTCATACTTAAGCGTGACAGATCGACAAAAGTGTCTCCTATACTTGTGTTTGTTTGTACGCATCTAGAAACATTCAATCTGCGCGTTTAGTGATGTAAATGCAATATTGAACGAAAGCGCCACAGATCGACCAACCGGGCGGCAGACGAGCAAAATATTGTATAGAGATGATTAGACGCATCTAAAAGTATTCAATCTTCGGTACTGCTATCCATCCTGACCCAGTTTTCGTGAGGTTCGACTCGGAAGCGTTCGGCTGTCCTACGCAAACGCCCGAGTGTTGACGAGCCGAATGGTACCAGACGACAATTTTGATACGGTGATTCTGCGTCCTGTGATTGTAAGTTATATTTTCAAGACATTTTCTAAAAGAAACAACAAAAAAACAAAACAAGCAAAATATAGCTAAATTACTGTTATCAAATAAATATTATTTTTTTGATACGTTGCTGCGTCCTATAATTTTTAGTTATAGTTGCAAGAAATTTTTAAACAACAAAACAAATAAAACAAGCTAAACAGAGCGAAATTACGATAGTTCTATCAGACATGAACCAGTTTTCGTGGACCTCGCATCGACAGCGTTCGGACAGGCTACGTAAACACATCGAGAGATGACGAGGTGAATGGTGGCAGCCGATAACTTCGATACGTTGCTGTGACGTATTTTTTTTTTCAGTTTTATTTTCAAGAAAAATAGCAAATAACAAAAAAAAATGCTACTTCTTACGGAATTCCAAGCTCTACCTTTAGTGTTTTTTTAAACAACAAAACAAATAAAACCAGCAAAACAGAGCGAAATTACTGTTATCAAATAAATATTTTTAACCCTAACCCTAACCCATAACCATAACCCTAACCGTAACCCTAACCCTAACCCTAACAACAAAAAACAAAAAAACAAGCAAAACATTATCATCATAGGACGCAGCACCGTAAACAAAATTGTCGTCTGGTACAAATCGGCTCGTCAATTCTCGGGCGTTTGCGTGGGACAGCCGAACGCTTCCGAGTCGAACCTCACGAAAACTGGGTCAGGATCGATATCAGTACCCAATCTTCTATTTCAAACGTAGACGTGACAGAGAGAAGGATGGTCCGTAAACGAGGCGCTCGGACGCATCTGGACAACTTGCTATTTGTCTCGTGTTGTTGCGTGGCATCGGCGATCATTTTACTTCTAACGTTCTAATTGTTTCTCTCGAAAACTTTGACCACCATTTAGCGACGTTGACAGAAACCAAGGGCGGGACGCTGACTGTTGCCTTCTCGATTTTCAATCAGTTGTTTCTTTTGAAAGAGGAGCGAGCGAACGAACGAGGGAGATAGAGAGAGAGAGAGAGAGAGAGAGAGAGAGAGAGAGCGAGAGAAAGAGAAATGAGACGCCTCGATTTACAATGACAGTCAATTTAGAAGAGTAGCCAAGCAGAAAATATTTCGTTCCAATCTTATGCTTAATAAACACGTCAAAATTCCAACATTAAAATTGAACCATTAAACACCTCAACCCTTCCCACTCTCACTCACACTCCATATATCTTGACGTTGCTCTATCTATCTATCTATCTATCTATCTATCTATCTATCTATCTATTTAATTGCATTCCCATGTATCTATCGATCTTTCTATTTTTCTATTTTTCAATCCTCTATAAATATATATATGATACACACACAAACACACACACACACACATGTATATATATATATATATATATATATATATATATATACATATATATATATACATATATATATATGTATATATATATATATATACATATATATATATATGTATATATATATATTTATATGTATATATATATATTTTTTCCCCACTCATTTTCTTCAACATTCATTTCTATTTCTCCAACAAGTACGGACGTCCACCCAGTAGGGGCCATTATTTCATTTTATTTTTCCTTCCAATATGTCTACCCTACATGTATATGTACTTGCATGACATTTTTTCTCTATTTTATCATCCTGATGAAGTCTTATAAATAAAGACGAAACGTTGATGTACACATAAAAAACATCCATTTTTTGGTTTTCCTTTTTCATTTTCCCATCACGTCGGATTACCTTCATCCTTCTCTTCCCATATATATATATATATATATATATATATATATATATATATATATATATATATAGTATAATATAGTAGAGAACTTGAATGCCTACTAGACACTCTCCTTGAGCGTCTAAGGTCTCTCTGTACAGGGTTTTTTTTCAGGACAACCTGGCATGAGGATACTTCACCCTACAAGAAACCCTGACTAAATATTCAAAATAACATGGTATTTGCAGCACAAATAACATCCCCTCGATATGGTTACCCAACACTGGCTTATACGAGAAATGGTGCACCTTCTCCAAGTAATGTTGCCTATAGTAACAGCACTAAGCTGGATACTCCACCAGACTAGATAAATTGTTATCTTGGAACCCGGTAAGATCAAGAGACCGCAAGAAAGATATGCTATAATATAATTAACCAGTCAATTAGGGAAACAATAATTAATGTTCTTCACTTCTTCACTAACTCAACGTTTGGCAAATAAGAGGATAATTTAATTTTTGAATATCTATGTATCTAATATAGAGATCAAGTGTTAGCCCCATGAAAGGGGGCCTTTGATTTCTGAGAACTTCGAATGCAGTAAAATGAAACAAAAAGAGATAGTATATATTTTATATTTATACAAACATATTTGGCTATGTATGTGCGTACGTCTTTCAGCTGCGAACATATATTCATGCACGCATGCAGTCAATGATGTTTGTATAAATTAAATAAATATACGAAAATACAGTTTTGCGTAGTATTGAGTACTATCTTATGAACACCGTAGCTTCATTAGCTTAACAAACAGCTATACAAATTATATATATAAATAGCGAGAGCGGTTGTTGGAGATTGCGCAACCCTTGCAATTACAAATTCACACGCGGGCAGCCCCTGGCGGGGCACTCATACGTCGAAATCGACGGGAGAGTCCATCATATATATATATATATTGTCATCCACATACAGACTGTTTCGCTGTATCACAGCTCTTCAGTGCGGCTAGACCTTAAAGCCGGGATTGAAACTCAACTGTTGAACTGACAGTCAGCGCCTCTATCCTTGCGCTATCATACGACACTGACTGTATGTAAGTGATATCTCAATGTTAACATTGTCAGGATCTCGAATTAGTGTTACCCAATATTGTACCTCCTAATCTAGGCTGGGTACTGTAGTGGGTAGTATTAACACAGCCGTCATCGTAGCTCTAATGCATGTTCTTTCAGTAGTTGAACAATCTTGACGACAGCTTCCTATAATAGGTTTAAACTCTCGCCGATTCATCAGGTTGTTCATAGTGGCCAAGATGGTTAAGGCGTCGGAATTTAGGTTATAACACGACTCGTATTCCGGGTTTTCGAATCCTGCGACCAATATGAATAATTATCTCTACACTGACGATTCCCGAAAAGATAAAACGTATACGTATGTAGATAAACATATATTTGTAACTTTATATATATATATATATATATATATATATATATATATATATATATATATATATATGGGGGTGAAGTCGTAACGTACCCAGATCCCTCTATCTATCTATATACCTAATGTTACTTATATAACAATGTATACATCATTAGTTGATACATGATTTTCCTTTACTTTCATTTTCGTTTCGCAATTAAAATTTTCTTTACTAAATATTATTTTGAATGTTAAGTTTAATAATTACGTAATTTTTTGGCCCTGAAATCATTAACTGACAAGAATATTTATGAAATTATAATTAATGATTTTTTCTTAGATGAGAATTTTGCACGAATTGTAAAGTCAGGAATCACTTTCACTTCTTAACCTTCAATGCTTTCAAATTCGTTCCAAATTTCGACGGGTCACACATTTATTTGTCATTTCGTTTCAAAGTTTAACAAAAGATAAACATTCTGACGTGTCACATGTTCACTTACCAATGCGTCGTCGTGAACCCAGGTTTTTTTAGTCTCCTGATAAACCCTCTCGGACGTCGATGTTTAAAAAAAGTATGTGCATTTAATAAGAGAGACAGTCAAAGAAAACATCAGAGAGACAGGTTACTTGTATAGGCACGAGAAAGAAAGACAAACAGATAGATAAACAGATAGTTTGTCTCGCTTCACCCAGCCATGTTGTGTTGCCTGCCTTCCATTGAGGACAGAAATCAGACACGTATTTTCTGCTTGAAATCTCCAAAGCCAAAGAGACGACAAATCTATGGCCGGAAGTTATATAGTTTCATTGAATTCCGCTGGATTCACTTCTGACCTTTAAGGTGTCACTAGATTCACACGATTGCATTTTTGATTGAATGTATAATTATCGAAGGTAAACGGCAGTTTTATGAAGAAATATGACAGAAATACAAACCCGTAATCGTCGCTTTAAAAAATTAGTGTGCTTTTCAGCTTCATTAATATGGAGATTATTGAAATAAAATACATGTAAAAATATTCAATTGTTGTCATTCTACAGTCTATCGTATTCGCCTGCCAATAAACGTTAAGAATGACTTTCTAATCTATAGTTACAATGCTTCGAAATACATGTAAATAATTCATTTATTTTAAAAAAATACAACCCCTGAAAATTTCTGCTCAAACTTTTTAACCGATTTAGATACATTTCTCATTTTTTTTTAATTTCTATCATTTTTATTTTATGAATAAAATAACGTAAAACATCGTATTTTCTTTTTGTAGCCGTCAAACACAAACGCAGAACCACCATAATGTTGTACTCTGTTTGATCAAAATTTAATATACTTGCCAATAACCCCGGTTAATGTTGTTTTGGGATATATATGGCTATAAGAGTCTATCTATAAAACACTAGAAATATGTGGCTGGTGTAGCGAGACCGGCTATCCGGCTATCTATCTGTCTGGCTTTCTCTCTCGCTTCTATACAAGTAACCTGTCTCTCTGATGTGTTTTTCTGTGACTGTCTCTTTTAAAATAAACTTTTATTTAAATCAACATCGGCGTTCGAGTGGTTTTGTATCAACAGAAAAACAATTATCATTGATAATTACACATTAAATAAAAAATGCAATCGTGTAAAACAAGTGGCACCTAAACGGTCAGACGTGACCCCAGCGGAAGCCAATGAAAATATAACTTCCGGCCAAAGACGTTCTGTCTCTTTGGCTTTTGAGACTTCAACCAGAACAGACGTGTCTGATTTCTGTCCCCAATTGAAGGCAAGTAGCATAGTATTATGGGTGTAGAAAGACAAGCTATCTGTCTATCTATATGTATGTCTTTCTCTCTCGCCTCTATACAAGTAACCTGTCTCTCTGATGTTTTTCTGTGACTGTTTCTCTTTTTAAATATACCTACTTTTTATAAACATCGGCATCCGAGTGGGTTTATCAGTAAACACACAGAACCTGGTTTCACGATGAAGGTACATGTGTATAATGGTATATACACAAATCGGTAAGAGAAAATGCAACCAGTTAGCATTTTTATCTTTTGGTTAATAGTTGAAATTACTTTGTGATCCTTCGAGATTTGGAAGGAAAACAAACAGATATGAAATAAAACTTTATTATATAGCTGGGTTTGACCTTCCTTTAAAATGTCTGGTGCTAGAGCTGTTGCAGGCATCATGGATTTTCAAAATCTATCAAATTTACTTGGCAAATTTCAAACAATTGTTTTCAAATGCCTCCTAGTAAACCGATAGTGGAGGCAGAGGGTGCTATTTCAAATGTTTACTTCTTCTAGATGCATTATACATCCGTGTCGTTGTCGTGAACCCAGTTTTTTTAGTCTCCTGATAAACTCACTCGGACGCCGATGTTTATAAAAAATCTATCAAATTTTCTAAGGCTTGATTTTATTGTTTGCCATACTACTTAATCTGCTAGGAGTAGAAATATAGTCATACTTTCCACAAGTTTATTAGCGAAAGTGATGCAATAGCTCCGAGAGAAGACGAACTTGACACGTCGAGTTGCCAATCATGCGCCTGTAACCACTACACGGCCGCCATTTTACACTCTTTTATAATATGTGATCTAAATGGGTCACTGGTTATTGAGTATAACATAAAATGATGACCAGTTGCACGTTGTGATCATTTAAATGAGAATAACAAGTTATAAGATCGCGAAATAGAATCAATTTTTTATGGAAATGTCTTGGATATATATTTATATACCCTGCATATACTTTTTTTAGTACTTCTATCGAACATGAACCAGTTTCCGTGAACTTCGCGTCGGCAGCGTTCGGGCATGTTACGTAAACACCCGAGAGATGCCGAGCGATTAGCCAATCTGCTGTCAGCTACCAGACGACAATTTTCTAACCAGTTTTGATTAAAGCCAGGACTTGATCAAAGCCAGTGCATATTTATTTTCTGCGCCTCCCCCCCCCCCCAAAAAAAAGAAAATCAATTACTAAGAGTTGTGTAGTAGTGGCGAATCATCTGAAGGAGTCATTTCTTTTGGCCAGGAAAAAAAGCTGTTGTCAAAAGAAAAAAAAACATGTCAGAAATGTTATTACATGTGCCGATTGATAGAAAGAAAAGGAATAATGGGCAAGTACTCATGGACGTGTACAAACACTAAAGGTAGAGCTTGAAATTCCGTAAGAAGTAGCATTTTTTTTTGTTATTTGCTATTTTTCTTGAAAATAAAACTGAAAAAAAAAATACGTCGCAGCAACGTATCGAAGTTATTGGCTGCCACCATTCACCTCGTCATCTCTCGATGTGTTTACGTAGTCTGTCCGAACGCTTTCGATGCGAGGTCCACGAAAACTGGTTCATGTCTGATAGAACTATCGTAATTTCGCTCTGTTTAGCTTGTTTTATTTGTTTTGTTGTTTAAAAATTTCTTGCAACTATAACTAAAAATTATAGGACGCAGCAACGTATCAAAAAAATAATATTTATTTGGTAACAGTAACTTCGCTATGTTTTGCTTGTTTTGTTTTTTTGTTGTTTCTTTTAGAAAATTTCTTGAAAATATAACTTACAATCACAGGACGCAGCACCGTATCAAAATTGTCGTCTGGTACCATTCGGCCCGTCAACACTCGGGCGTTTGCGTGGGACAGCCGAACGCTTCCGAGTCGAACCTCACGAAAACTGGTTCAGGATCGATATCAGTACCCCCTTTTTATATAATTTAAATCTTACTATATTATCTAGAATTCCTTTTGGGACGATATCGAGATTTTCATCAAAAACGAATTCAATCAATGTCGCCCGGTGTACACAAACGAAACATAGATGAGACACATTGACTGTTGAATTCATTGAATCGCATGTTTAATCAACAAAACGCCTACAAGAAAAAGAAAAACTGTTCTATATTCTTTAACAAATAGTTCTTGTTGTAATGGTTAACGCTTAAGCGACGCCCATCCTTCACTAGTGGTTATTGTTCTAAGCTCAATTTTTTTGTTAACCTTCTATTCCGATGTGATAGAAAGCAACCGCACATAAATTCTGAGAGTTGCTTATAATGTGAATGCGCTCACCTAACTGTAATAACGTGGTGTTAGTTTTGCTGTTTTATGACATATCAACCCCTTTTTAAGTATTACCTTCCTTCGAGTGTTTGTGTAAGACACAATTAATTACCTCCGCAACCGTCCCTCTCTCTCTCTCCAAAAATATGTTCCTTTCGGTGTTATCAAATAATACGAACCTCTAAATTTTCATTATTATTTATAAATGTTATAGTTAAAGGAAATTAAATGTAATAAGTAAAGCTAATTAAAAATTATGTAAAAATATTAACATCAGGTTCAGAGATGAGAACAAGAATTGCTTGGGTTCTTCAGTTTTCCCGGTAAACGTCATTGCCCGAGTCTCCTTAGTGATATATATATATATATATATATATATATATATATATTAGAGGTGAAAGATGAGAATAAAAATTTGTAAAGATACAATATTGATTAAAACATACAAAAGTTCAGAGCTTTAGATGTTTTAATAAATATTGTATCTTTGCAATTTTTTATTCTCATCTTTCACCTCTAAAATTGATTGCTCTATTCAATATATTGAGCTTTATATTATCACGATAGATTATTATTATTAAACGATAATTTAATTATCGTTATTTACTTCAACATTTATATATATATATATATATATATATATATATATATATATATATATATATATATATATATATATATATATATATATATATATAGTCTAAAGAAGCTTTGAGTCATTAAAAAAAAAAAAAAAAAAAAATTAAAAAAAGTAAAATGCAGTTTAAATTCCCAGACAAACTAACTAAATCCAAGATATTGCAGACTTAACATTCGTTGGAAAATTGATAAATGAAAAAATATAAGTAAAATAAAAAAATAAAAAATAAAAAATAAAAATAAAAAAGAGGGGGTAAATTATCTAAGAGTGGAACAAAAACAGGAAACCTTAAGCGTCTAATATTAACACGGGGATCATCAGCTGTTTACCATGTAACTGTTTCGGAGATTTAAAAACAGGACAGTTTTAATATTCATGGCTCTCCAATGGTACTGATTATACGACCATTTCCCCAATAATCAAGTGTCGAAATAATTCAGCTTAAAATATCACTAATATATACATAAAAAAATAATAATAATGATAAAATAATAATAATAATAATAATAATAATAATAATAATAATATATTACCCTTAAGACTACCGTATGATATAGTAATTTGCATATCAAATAACATTAATTATAACAATAATAAAAAATAAAAATAAAAATAATACTATCTAAACACTATATCCAAGAACCATTCTGCAATATGGTAGCTAGCAATAAAATTATATAGGAATCAAAGTTGCATTAAAAAATAAATAAAAAATAAAGCTTAAGTACCTTTGGTACCAGAAAAGTAATTAGATAAGAGGAAGGAAACCTAGCCATACAGATCTAAATACCCAATATATATATATAAGAGAGTAGAAAGTGGATCTTGGGTTTACTTTCGGCAGCCTCGTAACTCCCGCTTCTATTATTTTGTCCTTTAGTCCTTACATTTGATGAGCGATGTTTCTGACAAAGGAGGAAGTATTGCTGTTTTTAGAGTCGGAATCCATACATCTAACACTTATCGTTGGCTAGTGTTTTACCTTCAAGTAGTTTTTTTTGTTATGGCTCCTTGCGTCAAGTGGCTTCATACATTGTCTGGAGCGACTTACATAAAAATATTTTTAAAACTCGTATACATTCGCACCATCGTAGTTTCTCTTTAATCCATATGTTATTGCTACGAAATAGTATATATTTTGCAATGGTTTATGTGTATGTCGTTAACACACAAACACACGCCAAACAAACACACACCACATCTCATGAGAATTAAGAAATAATAAAAATAAAAATTTTGTAAATTACAATATTTATTAATTAAACAGATATTCAAGCAAAGTTAAATAAGCAAATGAAAAAAATAATAATATTAAATAAATAGTGTACTATTAGTATAGCAGTATGAATAAGCGTAGAATGATTATTAATTTTAATAAAGCTAAGTATGTGTATAAGTGCGAACCTTATTAAGGCAGCCATTGGTAAAAATAAGCTGAAGCAGGTTCGCGAAAAATAAGTATTAGTCTATTTGTCTGGGATTGGAGACGTAATTTATAAAAAGCGTAATGTGTACAGTAATATTTTATATTTTGGTATCTAACAAACATCGAATTAATTTTGAAACTATTATTTTAAAAGATAAATTAAATATTACGGTATCGTTTGTTTTATACTGACTGATACCGGCGCCTCAAAAGCCTGTCTCTTCACTAAGAGCTTTTTTGCCAGAGAAGTATTTTTAAAAAATGACCGAAATGGTATGGAAAATTCACCGAAAAATAGACTAGCTGGAATGAAATAAATATATGTCAGACGGATTGCTATTAAGGTCTTACTTCGAAAATACGATATATATATATATATATATATATATATATATATATATATATATATTGTTATCTATGTACGTATACGTTTCGTCCTTTTTAATCTGGACTCATCAACATAGAGATATGACTATTCACTACCGGGCATGCGATTTGAAACCCTGGATTACAAATATTTTTCAACTTAAATCGAACGTCGCTAACCGCTCGGCCAATTTTAAATAGCTAATAAACAATGATAATATATATATATATATATATATATATATATATATATATATATATATATATATATATATATATATATATAATAATTAAGAGATGATGAAACAATCGATTGGATGAATTACAATATCTTATTTTTTTATGGAAATCGCTCTAGACAAGGCACGAAGGCGCCTGATGTAAGGAGCTAAAAAAACTACTACTTCAAGGTTAAAAACTAGCCAAGGATAAGTGTTAAATGGATAGATTCTGACCCAGAAAACAGCAATTATTCTCCCTTTGTCAGAAACATCGCTCATCCTATTATTTATTGGAATTAGCAATCAAATTGCTTATTCGCTCGGATATATTAAACATTAAATTAGCCTTAGATATGCCTCTTAAATTTTTTTAATAATTCAAAATATATTTTGTTTTTATTTAGATGAACTGTAGGAAATCGAAGAAGGAACCGAAACAGAAATCAACAAAGAAACGATCAAGAAAACCCTAAAAAACATGGCAAACTGGAGAGCAGCAAGCCACGATGGAATACATGCATACTGGTTTAAAAAATTCACGACCCTGCATGAAAGAATAGCGCAGAAACTGAGTGGATGTATCCGCAAAACAGACGTACCAGAATGGATGACGGAAGGAAGAACAACATTAATACAAAAAGACCCCAAAAAAGGAACGACCCCCCAGCAACTACAGACCGATAACATGTCTACCAATAATGTGGAAAATTCTCACAGCACAACTGAGAGCACAAATCTACCAATCCCTAGACAAAAGTGGACTGCTCCCCGAGGAACAAAAAGGATGCCGGAAAGGATAAAGAGGGGCATATGACCTACTATACATTGATCAAAAGACCCTGAAGGAGGTGAAAAGCAGACAAAAGAACATAATCATGGCATGGATTGACTACAAGAAAGCCTACGACAGGATCCCGTAAACATGGATAATTGAATGCTTAAAAATATACAAGATACCAGACAGGATTATTAATCTCATCCAGAAAGCAATGGAAATATGGAGACTAAAACTGACAGCCGGAGGACAATACCTGTCTGAGATAAAAATACAGAGAGGCATTTTTCAAGGAGACTCTCTATCACCACTATTGTTTATAATAGCCATGATGCCACTCAACTACATACTCAGAAAGTGTGATGCCGGATACAGGTTTACGGATACAGAACAAAGAATAAACCACCTGATGTACATGGATGACCTTAAACTGTTTGCAAAAAAACAAAAAAGAACTGGAAAAGCTGATAAATACAACCAGGATATTCAGCCAGGATATCCAAATGGAGTTTGGAATAGAAAAATGTGCACTGCTAGAGATCAAAAGAGGAAAACTGGAGACGACAGAAGGTATAGAACTCCCCAACCAAGAGGAGATGAGGGCGCTAGGAGAACAAGATAGTTATAAATACCTGGGAGTTCTGGAAGCAGACACAATCAAGTATACAGAAATGAAAGAGAAGATTGGAAAAGAATATCTACGAAGAACAAGGAAACTCTTAGAAACTAAACTATATAGCAGAAACCTAGTAAAAGGGATAAACACATGGGCTGTATCACTAATAAGATACTCTGGACCATTCATCGGCTGGACCAAAGAAGAACTCAGGCACCTTGACTAGAGGACTAGAAAACTAATGACCATGCACAATGCATTGCACCCAAAAGACGATACGGACAGACTCTACATGAAAAGAAATGAAGAAGGTAAAGGACTGGTAAGTATAGAAGACTGTGTGGAAGACACCAAAAAAGAGCTGGAGAAATATATAACCCAGAACACGGAAAGACTGGTCACCACAGCAAGAGACACCAGCCCAACAAACAACTCCGGAAGCACTGAAACCAGAAACAAAAAGACAAGAAAGGAAAAGTGGGAAGAAAAACAACTACATGGACGCTTCATAAGACTCACAAGCGATGAAGCCAATGAAAACAGCTGGGCATGGCTAAGAAAAGGCCACTTGAACAGAGAAACGGAATCTCTGCTGACGGCCGCACAGAACAATGCGATTAGGACAAACTTTATTAAAGCAAAGATAGATAAAACCCAGGAAAACAGCAAATGCCGATGTGTGGACAAAGAGACGAAACGATGAATCATATAATAAGTGAATGCAGCAAGCTAGCAAAAAGGGAATACAAGAACAGACATGACAGCGTGGGGAAACAACTGAATTTCGAATATGCACAAAAACGGTACAAACACAAACCAGAAACTGTACTAGTAAACGAAAAACACAAAATCATATGGGATATGAATGTACAAACAGACAAACCCATAACAGCAAGGAGACCGGATATGATAATAATCAACAAGAAAGAAAAATCCTGCAAAATCGTAGACTTTGCCGTTCCAGCAGACCACAGAGTGAAGACCAAAGAGACGGAAAAAAGAAGCAAATATACTGAACTTGCCAGAGAATTGAAAGGAATATGGAACATGAAGAAAGTCAGTATAACACCAATAATCATAGGAGCACTAGGAACAGTCCCCAAAAACATGGAGAAAAGACTAGGAGAAATAGGAATCAAAGGGATAACTGAGACCATACAAAGGACAGTAATGATCAAAACAGCTACAATCCTGAGAAATGTCCTCGAATGCAGAAACCAACCCACATAAGCAACGAATGCGAACAAACACATGGAAGCACAAGACAACAGAACCGGGGAAAATACAACCGCACGAGAGAGGCGCAAGCATAGGCTGACGCCACGAAAATTATGGACAGAGGGTCGAGGAGGGAAAGCGCAAACCAGACCTCCACTGGAAGAGCGCGGACAGCTCTGGGACCTTGGGGAGGCTTGTTGCCACTCGGGCCCCAGAGGGGACCAATGGCCCTTATCACCGTGAAATCGGTGGTAGGTGGCTGTTGCGATACCGCAAAGTCATCAGCGGTGATGAACGAAAAGAGGTGGAGCATACTGGAAGTCTGAGGAAACTTGTCACTCAGACTCCAGGGAATACCACAGGTTGTTGGCAGTGGGCGATCACTGACGATGACCAGTGTGATAACTCCTAGTGAGTAAATAATAATAATAATAATAATAATAATAATAATAATAATAATAATAATAATAATAATAATAATAATAATAATAATAATAATAATAATAATGATAATAATAATGAAGTCCCATTAAGCGATAATTTCACAAAGATGTGAGAGCGTATGAATCGAAAATTAAAACCATTATCCATGACTAATGATATTTGTTAAATGCCAAAACTTTTCAAGATAGAACCAAATGAAAAACCAAACCATCCTTAAAAATGGGAACAATGATAGCATTGAATTAAATGAAACGATCGAGTTTATTCAATTATACTTATTGTTTGTTAAAAATATCTGTTTTAATTAAAAACATAGATCACGCTGAGATATAAACACATTTATTTACATATTATATATATATAAATGTGTATATATATATATATATATATATATATATATATATATATATATATATATATATGTGTGTGTGTGTGTGTTTTCCCATATAGTTTTAATGGTTGAAAAACTTCCAGGACTATATATATATATATATATATATATATATATATATATATATATATATATATGTGTGTGTGTGTGTGTGTGTGTGTGTTTTCCATATAGTTTTAATGGTTGAAAAACTTCCATGGCTATATATATATATATATATATATATATATATATATATATATATATATATATGAAAGCTGAAAATAAAAAAATGTATAGATACAAAATGTATTAAGGCATCACAAATTAAAAAGCAAGGAGTTTATTATCCTTAACCTTGTTTTTGTAAATATATTTTTAATAATGTTCATAGTTAAGTGTTTCCGGTAATATTTACAGTTGCATTACCGAGTTTCATCCTCTGGTGAAAAGAGTTTGTCTTTTAAAATCCATGGGTTGAGGATAATGAAACTCCTTTCTTTTTGAAATTATGATGTCTTAATAAATACTGTATTTATACAATGGTTTATGTTCATCTATCATATTTTGAATTAATTGCTCTATTCAATATATTGAGCTTTATATTATCACCATAGATTATTATTTAAGGATACATCGCTTATCTTTAATTTAGTATTAATATATATATATGAATATATATATATACATATATATATATATATATATATATATATATATATATATATATATATATATATATGATTATTTTTATTTACACAGACATGTACGAAATCTGCGAAACTTGCATGTC
This sequence comes from Sepiola atlantica, assembly GCA_963556195.1. Lineage (NCBI taxonomy): Eukaryota > Metazoa > Mollusca > Cephalopoda > Sepiida > Sepiolidae > Sepiola > Sepiola atlantica. The sequence continues at coordinate 79,959,018 of OY744533.1, forward strand.
GATGTTATCGATCAACTGTTATTATAAACTGAGATCTCATCAGGCAGAGTTAGAATCCGATCTTAACCTCAGATCATATTTAAAGAGAATGAAGTGGAGAGATAAAGAAGAAAAGAAACTTAGAATTTCAAAATTTAGGGAGTCACGTGATTTAGGGCCGTTAAAATTTTAAAAGTTAAAAACTAAAATCTAAAACAGACAAAACAAATAAATAAATGAAATAAAATAAAATAAAATAAAGTGGAAAGAGAGACATATAATGAAGAGAGTAGATAGACAGATAGACAGATAGAGAAGTGAAAACGTCAGTTGATTCAGATCGAGAATCAACTGACTTTTTCACTTCTCATTTTGTACATGTCTGTGTAAATATAAATAAACATATATAAAGCTCTATTTGATATTGAGCACTTTTTATAAACCCGGTTGAAATTCTTTGGATTACTACTCTGTGGATGTTTTTACCTGGATTATTACCATTATATATATATATATATATATATATATATATATATATATATATATATATATATATATATATATATTAATTAATTAATTCAGTTAAAATATTTAAAAAATGAACAAAACCAATATTTTTCAAAAGTGCTCAATATATATAAGAGCTATTTATATTAAAATAAACATAGTTTGAGCGCCCGACAATTGTTTCAAAGCCTGTCGGCTTCTTATCAAGGGCAGTATTGCAGGACTTTGAAACAATTGTCGGGCGCTCAAACTATGTTTATTTTAATATATATATATATATATATATATATATATATATATATATATATATATATATATATATAAACGCTTTAATGGAGACTCCTATGAATCTTACTGAGTTTATAAAACAGTGCTAAATAATCAGTATGGCGGTATATTTATTTAGTATAATTATGTATACAAACATGTTTGTCTACATAAATGCATACATCTTTCGGCTCAAACACAAAATGGTTAAGTCTCATAAGACCGGGAATTCAATTGAGAAAATCGATTAAATTCTCAGTCTGATGAGACGTCAACGTTTTCGTTCTAGTTGAAATATGTAGGCAGCCACCCAAGTTAATACAACTAAAAATACATACTATATATATAGATATCATATATACAGAGAAAGTGAGAGAGACAGAAAGAGATAAATTAACGGTCAAACCATTATATATATTTTTAGTGAAAACGGTTATTTTTTATCAGAACTGGTATATAAAAAATATATAGAGATAGATAGTATATATGTATATATATATGTATATATATATATATATATATATAGAGAGAGAGAGAGAGGGAGAGAGAGATAGGAACAGAGAGGGAGATCATAAAGTACAAATTATTATACTTATTCTTAGTTAAAACAGTGATTTTTATAGGAACTTGTTACATGGTCATACGTATTTATAACCTTTACGTATACAAATATATATATATATATATATATATATATATATATATATATATATATATGTATGTATGTATATATATATAGAGAGAGATATATAGAGAAAGAGCAAGAGAGGGAGAGAGAAAGACAGGGGAGAGAGATCATAATGTGCAAATTATTATACTTATTTTTAGTTAAAACACTCAATTTTTATCGGAACTGGTTATGTGGTTATACATATTTATAACCTTTTCTTATGCATATATATATATATATATATATATATATATATATATATATATAGATATATATAGATATATAGATAGATAGATAGATGAATAGAGAGAGAGAAAGAGGGAGAGAGAGATTTGTTAAAATAGTGTATTTTTATCGGAACTGGTTTCATGGTTATACATATTTATAACCTTTACTTATACAAATATATATATATATATATATATATATATATATATATATATATATATATACAATAATATTTTTATAAATAAATATTAATTATTTAAATACCTAGAGACATCGATGTTTCATGCTAACGCAATTTTCAGTGTAAGAAACTAATTCTCAACGGTCGGTAGGCGCGAACCCCGATCACAAATCGCCACTGATTCGTAGTCGTAGATCTTATCCATCGGCCATAGGCAATAGGCAATTAGTTAGTAAATATAGAGGAACTTTAAATGTAAATAGCGGAATCGGCGGCTATTTACCAGGCAGTTAGAGTGATCTACGAAACGGCGTTCGGATCGTGCATATAGCTATTTGTACTGCTTGTTATTAAAGCTACTCGAGAGTGCCCAGCCTATTGTGGGAGGGGGTTGATAAACAATAATATTTTTATAAATAAATATTAATTATGTATATATATATATATATATATATATATTTGTACAGAAAAATTAGTACAACATTTTTATCGTTGGTTACATTCTCAGAAGTACTTAAACATACGGCTCTCTTCAGCTTATGTGGTCATCTGTTTCGTAAGTGTGAAGTTCCGTGTCACTCTTGTTTTGACGCGTTATTTACTTATGGTGTTATGTATATTTGTTTAAATTTAGTGCAAGGTTTGAAAAAAGAGGGGTGAAAATTTACAATTGAGAATTGAAAATGAAAAATATTTGAAAATAAAAAATAAATAAATAAATGTGTCTGTAAAAATCCCGTGAGTCAATGTTTATAGGTAGCGTATATTTGGTTGTTACTGTTTTGAGGGGTAATAATATGCCTTCTAGAAGAAATAAGGATAGAACATAGGTTTAAGGATTATACTTATTAAACAAACACATTAAATTCAAGTTTGAGGCCTGGATTTAAGGACTTTAATCAATCCAAAAGGAATTTGAATAAAGATTTAACCCGGGTCCGGTCCTGGCAGTTTGTCGATCGTTCTAAGGGCAGTAACTCTGCAGGGTTCTTGAATGATTTGTATTCTGGATTTAACATTATTAACACAAGTATAGTGAAGGCTTATGGGAGTAATAATATTGGTATACTGATTAAGACTGGTTTAGAGATAAGAGTAAGGATTGGGTCGGCAAGATTGAATATGTTAGGGAGATATGGGATGTTAGCATTTTAACTAAGATATAATGGGGACTTATGGGAATAATAATAATGTGAAATGGGGATATTACCCTCTTAATGACTGGAATAATTATTATTGGAAAAATTATTATTTCGTATTTACGTGGTGTAAATTATTGGTATTGAGTAGTGGTGTGGATATGGGCCGATTGAGGTATTTATTTCTCTTTGTTATTTATATCTCTGAGGGGTCATAGTTGGAAGGATTTTCCGGAGTAGAAGTCGGAATTTAGTGGGACAATTATGGGGTTATGTATAAAGCAGAGGGAGGGGGTGTTGCTAGGCCTTTATGTGTATCGGTAAGTCATATTTGTAAGTAGTGTTTGTCTCCCGTGGTGCATCCTTTAAAAATGTCATCTCTGATATTCAAACAGACTGTATTTGGGTCAATGATGGCTCTTAATATATGGTATTTTCTTGCATCACACATTTATGGCTGGAGAGAAGGATTGTCCTCTTTCTATTACTTTCCATTCGATAGTGAAAGGTGTATTTTCATCTTTAAGTTGCTATAACCGGTTCGCAAGTGCCGTATTTGCCTTGTTTTGTATCTGAAGGTGTTTCTATGTGTATACAATCTCTGCTTGAAGTTTCTCGTCGTCATGTCTATATATTTTTCTGCTCTGCCGTTAGTCTGGTTTGTGAGAGTGGCTTCATATACGAGGGAATCGATTTTACAATTCCCCTCTAGGGGACAATTGCTTTTTTCCTGGCATGAGCAGCCTGCGTTTACTATTGCTTTTGTCTCGGCAGATTTTTCTGATGGATGAGGTAGTGGAGTAGCAAACCGTGATAGAATTTCTGTTAAAAAGTTTGTGCAAGTTGTGGGGGGAGTGTTTGCCGGGTAAGTTGGGGAAAAGGTTTCCTACCCTGGTCTTGGTATTGGTGGAAAAGGGTGTAGGAAATCAGATCACCAACCTCTTTCTATTGCAGCTCGATCGTGATTGGTCTCGAGTGGGGATTATGAGATCTATTCACTGAACCCGCTGTCACAGAGCGCTTTATTGTAATAAGCTGCTGCCTCATTAAACATGTAGGACTGGATGAGAGGTTTGAGATTATTTGGCTCATATTATTGAACAATTTCTTTTAAAACAGTAGGGGTGGCAGGATCACTTGTGTATGTATTGGATTGTCTCATTGAGTTTTTGGAAAGGTATGTGTGTGTTGTTTGAAAGGTTCAGTGTGATGTCTAGGAAATCTACTGTGTCTAAATTTGTTTTAATTGTGATTTAAATATACATATAGAGAGAGAATGCGCGAGAGACCGAGAGAAAGAGAGAGAGAGAAAGAGATGAAGAGAAAGAGGGATCGTACAGTGCAATCCATTATACATATATATATATATATATATATATATATATATATATATATATATAGAGAGAGAGAGAGAGAGAGAGAGAGAGAGAGAGAAAGAGAGAGAGGGAGAGATCGTAAAGTGCAACCTATTATAATTATTCTTAGCTAAGAAAGTTATTTTTTATCGGAACTGGTAACTTTGTTATACATATTTATAACGTTTTCTCATACAAATATAAACAAATGTATACTATATATATATATATATATATATATAGAGAGAGAGAGAGAGAGAGAGAGAAAGAGGGAGAGAAAGAAAAAGAGAGATTGTAAAGTACAAATCATTATACTTATTCTTAGTAAAAACAGTGATTCTTTTATCGGTACTTGTAGCATTGTTATACATATTTATAAGTTTTTCTCATAAAAGAAACTTTCTATGGAGGATCGAAATCATAAAAACTCAAACCGAAACATCAGCAAAAAATAGAAACGCATGAATAAAACATTTGGATCTTCAATAGAACATATTTTCTTTTTATATAAATAATTATTCGGTTGGTAAGAAAATAGCATATTTTTTATGTTAAACACCATCCACGAGTGTCTTTGGTCTTTCTGTACAAGGGTATGCCAGGACAACCTGACATGAAGTAAACCCTGACCAAATATTCAAAATAGCATAGTATTCGAAGCCAAAATATGTTCTATTCGACACGGATATACACTGGCCTATACGAGGAACGATGCACCTTCTCCAAGTAATGCTACCTCAAGTAACAGCACGTAGCTGGATACTCCACCAGACTAGGTGAATTATTGTCCTGGGATCTTGTAAGATCAAAAAATTCCCGAAGAAAATAAACAAGCGAAATGCATATATTTACATTCTAATATCTTATTATAGTCAAGGTATATCTACTTCCACTTCCAAACAATTAAATACATTGATTTTATTGCTCTCAATTCTACATAATCTTATTAAATTTTCATCAAGTAATGAATTTTTAGAATTTGATGGTTTTAAATATATTGCAAAATATTCAATAGTTACCAAGTTTTGAAGCAAGACTTTGTGCTAGACGCTATCAAATATATTTAATATGTCGTAACCAATTGTCTTAAAATACAGCTTCCGTCGAGATATTCAGTGATCCTATACGATAACAATATTAGAAGTCGATCTTACAGGACGAAATCAATGTTGATTGTCATTAAGTAGATTAATTTAGCTGAAATGATCGACCACTTTATTTATCACAGATTTAGACAACTTACTCATGACGCACAGACGAATGATTGGGTTTTTATTGATCTTCTCTGTATTAAAAAATGTCAAATAGAGGTAGGTAATGCTTTAAATATTTGTTCTCGTACTTTTAGTTACATTCTAACTACTTACTTATTAACTTGCTGAAATGTGGGTTAGTTATAAAGTAGACAGACAGACAGGAGAAATGTCTCATTTTCGTCTCATCCGAGACTTAACTTAACTCAAGTTTCAGCACATCGTTTTCACGTCTGCTCGCTTCAACCTCCATGGAAGAACTCTTCCAAACTATTGTTTCTTTGTGTGCGAACAACAACAAGTTACGTCATCGGTCTGTCGGTCTCCATTTCTGATCTTTAATGACCCCAATGCTTTGTTCCTTCTATCTGAAAATCTCCTGTCTGTTACTCGCTCGTGGGAAAATCTATTATTTCCCCCAAAGTATGTGTCAGTCGGATATGCATCCAGCCAGATAATTTTGACCTCAGTCACAATCAATACTAGCTGAAGAGTATTTTTTTTTCAAATAAGCTCCCTCATAATATAACACTGTTATGCAATGTACTTTTAGAACTCATAATTGACGGCAAACCGACACATATAAAAACTGGTCAATTACCATACACATAATATATCTATCATCTCTAACGTATAAAAAAGCCCGACTATTCGAGTTAATTTAATAATATTTACACTATATCTAATAATATTTACAGTATAAGTTGGCAATAACACACTTAATTCCAATATTGTATGTAGGTGTCTGTTCTTTAATACGAAAGAAGGGCATTCTAAAATTAAAGTTTCATTTGGCTGAAGCATAAAAATGAACTATAATATTGAATGCTGTCAAGTCAGAAATAACTTTCCATTTTCCAATGTAAAGATTTCAGAGACACACTTCTGAATTTAAAACAGTCACAGGTGTAATCAAGTCCGTAAATCAGCTAATAATTGCACTGATGTTTAGTGTTCTGTATTCGTTTTATGTGAGCCTCATATTGGCTTCATTTAAATTCCTAAGTCTGTGAACCATTTGCCAGCTTGGATTTCGTAGTTGGAATCAGGCTGACAGTGATGACTAAGAACGGCTTTTTCCAGCATTAATCCATTAACTCAATCCAAACCAATAATAACCGGCCGGTTGTTGCTTCATACGTTATTATGACATTTCACTTCTTATTCACTGGTATCTATGACAATCTGTAGACTTGTTACGTGTCACCCCATTTGCTTAACTGACTTTATATACCATAATCCAAAATCTTTTCTCTATAATCTACCAGATGATCTAGTTGGATGATCATGGATTCGTATTTCTGTGCTCCACTGAAGATTTACTAACCAGAAAACATGAGGTCTATAGTCGTATAATGTAGTAAATTTGCCAGGAATAAAGTGATTCGATTTAAACAGCACCAACTATTTTTAACCATTATCGCGTTTACAGTTAAAAAACGACGTGTATCTATCTTTTATGCTGAACAGTGACCCTCTGTTATGCTGAACACTGCATAACATTGGTGGGAATGATCAAGTATGGGCATTTTTCATTGTTTCTAAGAGAATAAAAACGGGTGAAATTGATTTCTAACGCTTCCGAAAAATCTATTGTAAAGATAATGTTCCTAATCAAACTTTGATATAGAAATGTCAATCTGTGGTGCATCCAGAAAAAAAAACGACTTACTTGTATGTAACAAAACAGTTCAAAGTTAATTTGTAGTCTGCGGGTCCGTTAAAAGCGACTTTCGCCTCCAAACAGCATGTAATTATTCATTTATAACATATTATAACGAATATTTTCAGCAGAAAAGAAAATAACTACCATAAAAAATGACCAAGATTTATGAAATAAAACAAAAAATGGTTACATAACTAGATTTACGTCTTTTTTACAGTAAAGTCAGCGCCTAAAAATTGTAGAATCTCATTATTATTTTGGATGTAAAACCACATAGGGTGCTAGTCTCGTAGAATACCTTTATCCATATCATGTACTATCTTCCTTCCCGGGATTCTATATAGAAATAATTATGCTAAAACAAACCCTCCTCGCAAAATGAAATAAAAATGTTTAATAATAAAATATCTAGACTCTACGTAAGTGCGTTGCTGCAAGGGTTGCCTTTTGTAGTCATGAAATAATACGAACATTTAACTGTTCGCTATTAAGGAGACGGGGCGCTTTTGTGTTATTTAGAATATATGGCAGCTGATAAGGTAAAGGGGCTAACTTCTCGGGCACTACCACTTTCTTTTGGAAGGGGATAGGTTTATTGCATGTCGCCTTAGGCGCTTTCCTTCGGGAGAGAGGAGCGTCGGGATTATCCCGGGTATTTTGGGGCGAAATTGACTTTTAACTATAAATTAATTTTAGCAATGTTGTTGCGCGCGTACCAATGCTCGTCTTTTTGTACTGCAACCCAGACTTCCGGTAGCGATAATGTTAACGAAGAGCATGTAGTGATCTCTTTTTTATATATTAAATATTGACTTTCTTCCAATGTTTGGGTCAATAACTAATTACTTGCACCCCCATCGCCTGATTTATTTATTTAGCGAATGCAAAGTCCTTCAGCCACGCAGTAGCTTCCTGGTCTGCTGTGTGGAGGGGGGCTAATCCTCCTCTCAGTCGTTGGAGAGGGCAGACTTCAATGATGTGCTCCATTGTCTGCTCCTCTCCACAAGCACACAGTGGGGATGGGCTGCTGCCCAATCTGTGAAGGCTGGCCAAGCACGGGTCATGTCCAGTCCTGAATCTATTGATGGTTGACAATTCTCTCCTTGGGAGGTCGGTGCCAGGCACTTGTTGGTTAGGGTCTGAAACCAGATGTTTATTAAGGACCTCCTTGGATGCCCATTCCTTTTTCCAGGCTGATTGGATGGTGAAGTCAGACGGTGGGATGTTCTTCCAGATGGGACGTCTGGATGGAAGTCGAGTAGTGGGTAGGTTGAGGATGACTTGGTGGATTGGTAGATGAGGGGAGTCTTCAACATTTTGAAGCATCCTTTGAGTGGATGCTGTTCGCCGGATGTGTGGAGGTACAATGTTTGATAGGACGAGGAGCCAGGGTAGTGGTGTTGAGCGGATTGTCCCGGTTATGATTATCATTGTTGAGTTGAGCTGGGTGTCTACAAGGTGTGTGTGGGATGACCTAGACCAAAACCAGATGATTTTCGTAGTTATAAAATAATACAAACGTTTAGATGTTCATTATTATTTATGAATATAATATTTATAGCACACTACTCCTACTGATATGTATAAAGAAGTAAACCATCGAGTAAAAATACTTATATGGGTTCAGAAATGGGAGCATGAGTTTCTTTGTATTTTTTTATTTTCCCGGGAAATTAGATTAAGATATGTATTCCTATTTTTTACATATTTATATATATATATATATATATATATATATATATATATATATATATATATATGAAAAATATTTGTTGTTGTTTATTATCTACGGACGTATACGTTTCATCTCTTTTCAATCGAGACTCTTCAGCGTAGAAGTAACTATTCACTACCGGTCACACGATTCGAAACCCTGAATTATAAGTATTTTTCAACTCCAATCGAACGTCTTAAACCTCGCGGCCAATATTTGAACAGCTGATAAACTGTGGTAGTTTAAACACATTTAAAGCGGCGATGGCGACACAGGCATTCTACTCATATTAAGGAATGATGCATTATTAAGCAAATGACGTCACGCTGTATTTGCACTACTACTAAAGTGCTCTACTAATTATTAAGGAGCGACACATATATATATATATATATATATATATATATATATATATATATATATATATATATATATATATATATATATATATAGTCTAGCTGAGTTATCTAGGACGTTGAACTTTCACAGTCAGTAGTGGTTACTGAGGTCGGAAGTTCAAGATCCAGGGTCAGCGCGTTGGCTGATGAATCTTCATGAGACGAAACACGTAAAATTAAATAATAAGATAATATATATTCAGTCAGGGGAGAGAATTCTCATGTTGAAAAGTAAGGTTTCGTCCTTGCTGATACGCAGTATTCTTCTCCCTTGAATTGAATCCTCAGTTGAAACTTAATATTGTAAATAACTATGATACATTTCTTCCCCATCGACGCAGTTGTCTCTCTGGCCACGGTAGCTCTGGCGTTGGACTTTCACATTCAATTCTGACTGAGGTCCAAGGTTCGATTGACTATACCTAGAATAAGGTGTATCTCTCAGGCACTAAGAAACATGTTTGAGGGGTGTTCCCCGGTGTAACTTCCAGAAACTCGTGAAGAAACAAATCTACCAGAGATGGTTTGCTAAATGTGGGTCAATAAACTTTTATTATAAGAAAAGCGGTAACAGTAATAAATTCATCTCCATGAAGATCCCAACCACAAAGATGAAAAATGATATTGTTACATGGTGCACACCACGTGGGGAGTAAAAATAAATGTACACAGATGAACATGGGTAAGGGGTATCTAAGACAGTGATTGCAATATCTACAAAACAGACGGTGTCATTTTCAGCAGTATAGATACGCCTGCAGTTGTTTCGGTAGCCATCTTTTTTTTTTTTACTTTGGGAAGAAATTCGATCGAGTTGCATCTTTCTTCAAGCACAAATAATGGCGGAGTGTTTGAAGTTGTGCGTACACTTTACAATTCTTCAACCTTATAAGATTTCGTGCTATTTGTTTGTTCTTCTTTTGGTATTGTCGAAGAGAATGAGTCAGTGTTTGTATTGCTCAGTGATGTGGCGGCGCCAAGTCGTTTTCTATAGAAAGGCCCGACGTAAGGACTTTGTTATTTGGTCACAGAGACTTTGAGACATTTTATTTTGAGACAGGGGAGCGGAGATGGGAGATGGCCTTTATACGTTCAGATCACATTCTTGTTATGCATATGACTTAAGTGTCTTAAAATTAGACATATATATGACGTACTTTCTCACATGTACATGCAGTATAGAAACAAACGATCGTGATATATGGGTCGTGTGTTTGTCTGTGTGTTTATATTTTGTTAGGGATGATGGATAATACATTGATATCGCTCTCTCTCTCTCTTTATATATATATATATATATATATATATATATATATATATATATATATATATATATATATATATGGACGTGTGTAGCTATCTAACGCAACCTATTTGTATGTGTCTATCCATTTCTGTCTATGTATGCGTGTGTATATATATGAAGAGAGAAAGATATATATATATTACATTAATTCAGTAATAATTATATATATATATATATATATATATATATATATATATATATATATATATAAAGATATATACATATATATATATATATATATATATATATATATATAAAGATATATACATATATATATATATATATATATATAAAGATATATACATATATATATATATATATATATATATATATATATAAAGAGAGAGAGAATCCCTGCATGGTTCTGTTTGCGAGAGTAAATACAGGGAATCCTTACTCTTTTCATTATATACTAGTGCTCAATAATAAATAGTGTCATATTTATGAAGTATATTTTTTTGTCCATCCATTTCTCTCTATATATGCGTGTGTGTATATATATGTATATATATATGAAGAGAGAATATATATATATATATATATATATATATATATATATATATATATATATATATATATATATATATATATATATATATATTACATTAATTCAGTAATAATTACATATATATATATATATATATATATATAAAGATATATATATATATATATATATATATATATATATATATATATATATATATATATATATATATATATATATAAGAGAGAGAGAGAGAATCCATGCATGGTTCTGTTCGCGAGAGTTAATACAGGGAATCCTAACTCTTTTCATTATATACTAGTGCTCAATAATAAATAGAGTGTCATATTTATGAAGTATATTTTTTTATTTACGCGAACAATTTGGTGACATACTTAGTATGAATGTAGAGATATAAATGAGAAGAACATGTTTGCAAATGTGTTGCCCGATAAGTTTTTTATACATAAAAAATATACTACATAACTATATACACACAAACACATATATACTAAAGAGCTTCTCGAGTCAATCCTGGTACATTTACATTAGTGTGTACATTGTGTGCCCTACACCAAATACAGCGGTACATAGATAAATATATTAAAGATACATTTATTTATGTATTGCTAGATTATGCAGCATGTTTTAGATTCGAGGAAATTGTATAACTATTTATAAAACATTCTTATTTAAACAATGTTTACACGTTTCTCATTATTAAGAAATTTTTTTTTATTTGAATTACTTAGATTATTTGATTGTTACTCTTACAAAATTTTTGGTCCACGTACCCTTCGACCTTCTTCATATGCGTCTGGTCGAACTCGGGAATCTTTATGTCGAACTCGGGAATGTGTACGGAATTTAAACTGAACCCCTTACGTAATCCAAGGGATAGATTACACATATCTAATATATATATATATATATATGACATATTTTGACCCAGACAAACTTCCCAGCTAAATATAAACATGTTGACGCTAATAAGTCGAAGCCATCATCCCATTCATATTCGCGTCCTTTGAATGAGGCAGACTGATGGTGATGATGCCATATCCGAAATCATGATTTTCATTGTCTGCTTATTTGTGTCTACAGCCATGCTCAAGTGTCGACACTTTCTGACAAATAAAAATTAATATTCTGCATCATTTTGCTACATTGTTGTTTTCATCTTGAGGAAGTCTTTCAATAAATACGAAACGTTTATGAATACATAAATAACATAGTGGTTGGCTTTCCTCTTTTATTTTCCATTACGTCGGATCATTTTATCCCCAGTTGTATTCATATATATATATATATATATATATATATATATATATATATATATATATTAGAGAGAGAGAGAGAGAGAGAGAAAGAGAGAGAGGGACAGAGGGACAGAGGGAGAGATAGATCACTAATAGAGATGTGGGATCTGTCTGCCTAAATTTGAAACTTCTATTACTTCTACTAATTGTACTATCACACTATCTTCTAATTCTAAATTCACTTTACTATACTATTTCAAACTAATGCACGATTATGTAATGATCAATACACTGAGTATTGATTTACTCCTCTCCAGGAGTTAGGCAAAAGGCCAGTTTTTTATCCTACTCCCACAAGTAAGATGTGACCCAAGGTCGAGTCGGGAAAGTGGGGTTTGAAAAGCCAGCGCCCGAGAAGTGAGCACTCTGGTCATTTAAAAATTGCCTGGGCAGCCCCGTCGGCATTCCCCGGTAGAGGCGCCTCAGACAGTAAGCAATAAACTTACTCCTCCCCAAAGAGGGGAGGCAAAGCCTGGGAGGGTGGACCTCCTAGAACTGCACAGGACAGACCCATTGACCGGCGTAAGTCAAGCCCCGAAGGACAAGACAATACCAGTATGGGGTGCAGTATCCATCGGAACAGATCCTACACTTTGATCTTAGCTAAAAGGATGATCAATACACTGAGTAGTGTAGCATCAGTTCTGTATCACGATACCATCTTCTCATCTTACCTCTTCCTTTTGGGGGAGAGGTCGTGTAGTGCTTGTTCTGTTTTCATTAAACCATTTTTTCCCAGACATTACCTTCTACTTCAGGAGTAGTGTAGTATCTGCTTTTGTCATGAGACAATCCTCCCAAGAATTACCACCTCCTTTCTAGGTAGTGTAGTATCAGTTCTGTATTCATGATACGATCCTCCCAGAGATAAGCGACTCCTTTTTTGGGGGGGGTAGAGGGTTAATGATCTCTACAGAGGAAGCCGGGTATCACAATTCCGGCTTGCGCTAGAAAATATATATTTGAGAGGATCATAATTCAAGTATCGCAGACGAAACTCGAAATACGAGAGGGTGGTCCTCGTGAATAATATGCGAAATGATTGCCGTTTTAAGTACTTTACACTGATTGTTGATAACGGATAACGACCGGTACACGATATACCTAACATATAGGGATTTGTCAAAGCACATAAACCTGATATACAAATCGGACCGAATGTTTTCATGCATGGGAATCGGCCCGCACGAAATAGCTAAAAGATTAGCCAAAGAATTTTAAGGAATAGTAGTTATGGACGAAGACATAATGACTGTAATAAACATAAAAATAAGCTTAAAGTTAGTCTAGACATAAAATCACTATGCACTGGTGACCCTTTACAAGAATGAAGTTCATTTTTGGAACATCACATTACCAATAAATATAATAGTTAAAATACGTGCGTTATGTATTGATCAATACTAGTAGGACCTGTGGAAATTCCACGGTCGTATCCTTCATCTGTTTTATATTTGTTGCTTTGCTTGAAACTATTTCAATTCTATAAACGTCCAGTGCGAACGCAAATTCCACGATTTTATTCTACCATCTTTCTTAAATGTAAACTTTTCAAAGTACTCGGTTTAATGAAGTTTCAGAAAATGACATCCATGATGTAGTGGCTTTGAGTCATAAATGGTTGGTAACTTTTAATGCCGCAAAGACAAAGCTCCTTTCCTTCAACAACTACAAGAAACCTCTCCAACCACCGATTGTCATGGCAAATACCACCCTATCTGAGAGTTCATTCATCGGCCTAACCTTCACAGGTAACATGAATTGGAACAAATACATTGAAGGCATTGCCAAGGCTGGCGCAAAAAAGATTGGCTCCCTCTATCGTCCTAGTAAACTCCTCACACCTGACATCATCCTGTATCTTTACAAAGCTACCATCCACCCATGCATGGAGTATTGTTGCCACATCTGGGCTGGTGCATCGTCTGCTAGTCTCTCTCTCCTTGACAAGGTCCCAAAATAGTGTCGCCAACCTAATAGGTCCTTCACTGTCAACCAAGCTCCAGTCCCAGTCCCATCGCCGCAAGGTAGCATCTTTGTGCTTGTTTTACAAATACTTCAATGGATTATGCTCCGATGAATTGGCTACTCTGGTGCCCCCTCGACGTAAATTGACTAGACCAACTCGACAATCAACTAAATCCCATCCATTCACTGTGGAGGTCCCCAGCTGCCGGAGAGCTTTCTACTCAAATAGCTTCTTTCCACGTGCTGCTGGCCTCTGGAACTCCCTCCCCGCCCTCTGTTTCCTCGACAGTCCTGACGTGCAGAAATTTTAAATTGATGTAAACAGGCATCACGCTGTGCAGATCCCAGTTTAGGTTGATCCCCCCCAACCTTCTCCCCTTTTCTTGCTTCTCAGTAGCCCCTTACGTCTACAGTGGCGGCCTGCCTTGTTTGGGGTGAACTATGTTAAAAACTAATTAAAATAATAATATTACTATGTGGTCTATATACAAAACGTCGTAAGAATTTGTGAAATATTTAATTCTATGGACGTCTGACGCGATCGCAGATCCCAAGATATTTTGTACCATCTTTGGACAGAACTGATACTACACTGATACTACACTTTCATCCTAGCCCGAAGGCAAAGTAGGTGTATTTCATTTCAAGTTTCCCGTCTGACGCAGCAGCGACATCAGATAATAATTTTTTTTTTAAATTACTTTGTTTGGATTGCATCCTCGGCGATCGAGCGATCTCATCTTTTTAAAATAGGATGAAGAGTGATAGTTTATATACGGACAAAAAGTTGTATTAACATATAATTATATAGTTTTCGTCGAAATATTATAGATCTTCTGGGCGAGCTCAAGAAAAAATGTCAAGTGTGTAGGTCTAAAAAACTTAACGTAGTACGGACCACAAAAACGGACATAAAAACATATAAGAGATGTTCATACAAACTGGCTTTAATCTCAGGATTATAGTGTTGTGTCTGTTCTGTCCCTGGAGAGAGAGTACTCATTTACAACCGAATTTTAGCTTTGGTCTTTTTTTGTGGGAGGAGGGGGGGGGGGCGGATAGATTTTCTCATTTTAAACAAAACGCATGGCACATCCAGCCAGTGTAAAGAGACAGATGAACAGGAACAGACGGACAGAGACACACACGCAAACGCACGCACACACACAAACACACACACACACACAAACACACACACACACACACATATATATATATATATAAAATATAAATATATATATATATATATATATATATATATATAAAATATAAATATATATATATATACATGTATATATATATATATATATATATGTGTGTGTGTGTGTGTGTGTGTGTGTGGGTGTGTGTGTGCGGGCCATGATCTACTAGTTTTGTTTTTTTTTTAATTAAGAAAAAGTGTTTGCAAAGCCAGTAAAATGTAAAAAAGATAACACAAAAATACATTAGGCTATTTCGGCTCGCTATATATCTTACCTTCATTATATATCTCTCTCTCGCTCTATCGCTCTCTCTCTTTCTTTGTATATCTCTCTATTTCTCTCTCCTAGTCTCTCTCTCCTACTCTCTCTCTCTCTCTCTCTCTCTCTCTCTCTCTCTCTCTTGAACCATGGATTAAATATGATTAGGGCATGTTCCATTTAATTTATAATCGACTTTTACGTTCCATTACTTTAGATTGCTAATAAGCACAGAAGCGAGATACAGAGAGAGAGAGAGAGAGAGAGAGAGAGAGAGAGAGGGGGGAGAGGGTGAGACAGAGAAAGGAGAGAGGGGGGGATAGAGAGAGTGTTGAAGGAAATGTATAGTATAAAAGCGGTCGGTAAAATATATACCGCGAGGAAGAGAGTAAAATTGGTAGATAGAAAGTTAAACATAACTCATTCAGAAAACTGACGAATATTTTCTGTATGTATTTTGCGTGATTATGGGAAAAGGCCTTATGAAAACATCCTCTGATTAACTCAGCAGCGTTAGTATAACAACATATATATATATATATATATATATATATATATATATATATATATATATATATATATATATATATAGTAGGTAGTGAGATGCATGATCGCACATGAAGAATGGCCAATTAAAATATTCTTATACTTACATTTATTTATACAGCTGTTATATTGTAATATGAAATTAACAAATATTGAGAAAAAATATAGAAATGTTCACGAAACAAAAAAATTAGAATACAATTTTAGAAACAAAGCAAAAGAAGTTTAAAGGCGTAAAGATTTTTCAGCCACAATAACAATCTTTTTCCCACAATGTTATTTAAGAAGGAATCTGCGGTTGCAACATTTTACCGTTTCAGCAAAAACTTGGCAAAACATGATGTCATCGCATTGTTGTTCATCGTGGTTAAACACATACAAACATTAGCTCATTGTAATGGAGCGTTTTACCATATATATATATATATATATATATATATATGCAGGATGATTCATAAGTCACGTAGCAATTTATTTTTGAAATTCTAAAGTTAAAAACTACGGTAATACAAAACAGAAAGTTTATTCAACAAATTCATTCATGGGAGTTTAAAATTACAACAAATTTTAAAATTTCCACCCTCGTTCTGCATGCATAGCTCCATTCTTTTTTGCAAGGAATTTACGACTCTTTGTAGCCTATTTGATTGATTATGGTGTTGTGCGAAAGAAGGCTTTCTGTTCACATCACGTTTCTATTGCCTAACAAATAGCAGTAATTAGAGAGTAAGATAACAATAATCAAAAGTTTATAGTATGTTTGTGCTTCATATGGTAATCATTTTAGATAGCTAAGTGAAGTGACTTATGAATCACCCTGTATATATATAGTAAAGTGACTTATGAATCACCCTGTATATATATAGTAAATCGCTGGACTATAGACATCAATATCTAAGGTTCGATCTCTGTCTAAGTTAGACATGCTGATAACGCAGGGAGCCAAAAACACGTGTCCATGGATTACTTTTATGTACGTATGAAATAGATAAAAATATATATATTAACTAAAAATACGTTCTATAAAGTTGAGGGCGACTAATAATGCAATTATCTGCGTCTTATTCACTTAGGAAGTGAGACAATCGAGGTAGTAGTGAGCAAAAGAACAACGAACGCTGCAATCACCAATAGAAATAATTACATTAAAAAATACGTATATATATATATATATATATATATATTATTTCATGTATCCACATAAAATCTTATAAACAGATATAATTTTTTATGCATCAATTTTCAGTGTTTACTTCAACAGTGCTCGATACGTGAGTAGAATTAAGTAGTAAGTTATAAAAATATATGTATTGCAATTAAGCTACACGGAGGCTTCCGCGTTTCATCCCCGGGGGGAATCATCAGGCTAAAATACATGGTGTTAGTTTTGCCGGGTGTTTTTATATACACGTCTAGGTAGTTAACCAATCAGATTTTTTGTTGTTTTCTTACCCAATCGTTAGGATTCGCACAAACAAGGGTTCGGTTGATTTTCCTACCTATTTCCTATTCTATTCTTCTTTTTTTCTATAGGGTAGCTCATCCCTATTTCTTTGTTGTTCTCTTAGCCAATCGTTGGGCTTCTTACAAACAAAGTTTCTTTGTTGTGTCGAAGTAATAGGTGACCTTATTTTTACACGTGCTTGCTTGTATTTCTATTGTAGTTTTCAGTTATTAGTTTTTAAGGTTTTAGGTTTTTGTTTAGTTTTTTCTTTATTTATTTACTTACTATGTATTGTTAACCTGAGGTAAATGTTTATCTAAATGCAATATAGCCTGTCGATTTGCTCCGGGGATGAAACGCGTAAGCCTCTGTGTAGTTTAATTGCCATATATATTTTTTCATAACTTACTATATATATATATATATATATATATATATATATATATATATATATATATATATATATATATATATATATATATATCGTTCCAGTACGGCTTTATTATGCTGACATGCTATTGGACCGTTAGATAAATTCGAAACTTCGTACGCCAAGAAGCCGTAATGCAATCAAACACATGCTATTAGGGTGATAACTATAAAATGGCTGACGTTATGCCCAAAAGTGGTCTATCGAAGACGTTATACATTCAATATTAGGCTATGATTATGACCGTTGTACTAATAAGACCATGGCTGACGCAGATTAGAAACCAAGACGTTGCCCTCGTTGCTCTAAGCCACGTAAAAATAGATGATGATGATAACGATAACAATAACGATGACGATGACGATAATAATAATAATAATAATAATAGTAGTAGTAGTAGTAATAATGATGATGATGATGATGATGATGATGATGATGATGATGATGATGATGATGATGATGATGATGATGATGATGATGACGATGATAGCAGTAATAATAATAATAACAATGGTGATGATGATAGTAGTAATAATAATGATGATGATGATTATGATGATGATGATGATAATAATAATAATAATAATAATAATAATAATAATAATAATAATAATAATAATAATAATAATAATAATAATAATATAATAATAATAATAATAATAATAATAATAATAATAATAATAATAATAATAATAATAATAATAATAATCTCAATAAACCTCGAGAAAAGACTGGGAAAAATTGGAAATAAAGAGACCATCGAAACCATACAAACGCGGCAATGATCAAAACAGCTGCAATCTTAAGAAAAATCCTTGAATGTGGAAACCAACTTGCATAAGCTACAAAGGCTAACCAGTCACAAAGAATTTACAACAGGGAGAAAACAAAACTACACAAAGAACACCACAACACGAACCAACGAACAGAAACTGCAAGAAACATCACTTTATAATCCCCCCACTAAATTACACTGGACTCAGCTAACACCCCCAAAAAAATTAACCAAGGAACAGAAATGACAAGAAACACCATAAGCTCCCCCCTTCTCTTCCCACCCCTACCCCCAAAAATGGTACCATCTAAGGCTGACACCACACAAAATATTGGTAGAGGGTCGAGGCGTATGAGAAGACCGAGGAGGGACAACACAAACCAGACCTCTACTGGAAAAGAGTGCTGGGACCTTGGGGAGGCTTATTGCCACCAAAATCCTAGAGAAGACCAATGGTCCTTACCAGCGATAAATCAATGGTAAGCGTCTGTTGCGATACCGCAAGGTTATTTGCGGTGGTAATCGAAAAGAAGTGAAGAATGCTAGAAGACTGGGGAGGCTTATTGTCACTCAGACTCCATGACATACCACTAGTTGTTGTCGGTGAGCAATCATTGACGATGATCTACGTGAAAACTCCTAGTGAGTACCAATAATAATAATAATAACAATAATAATAACAACAATAATAATAACAACAATAATAATAATAATAATAATAATAATAATAATAATAATAATAATAATAATAATAATAATAACAATAATAATAACAATAATAATAATAATAACGAAAAACAAATTTGGAAATAGATATGATATCAGAACATTCCTTTATCTGTGAGTTCTAGGGATGCTGTTGAGGTTGAATTGCTGTTGAAGCTGAAATATCAAAATTATTTATAGAAAGCTTTTGCTGGCTTATTGAAACTCAACGGTTCTTCGAAATTAATAAAAATTACCTCCAAGATAATTTCTCACCGGACAATTGGTCTATTAATTTGTTATCAGATAAAGTAAACAAATAGAAAAGATAGACATTTACTAAGTATTGTTCAAGGGCGTCCCTTTGTATGTACTCACGACTCTAATCGTTCACGGAGCAACTTAACAATTCTCTTCTACCTTCCGTGATATAACGTCATTTCTCATCTGGTTCCCGCTTTCTTCCTTAACTTCTCACGTTTTGAATAATATAACTTGCCATACAGCGTATCCTTGAACGATTCTAAATACAACTACACAATAAATAACCATTATTGAAAACTAGTTGCTATATTCAACCTTCAATTCATCAAATATATTGATGAGGATAAGTCTGTTATACTGTTATTAATGAGTCCAATAATCCATCGCTCCTGGACAATAACAGTATAATACTACCAAGATCTCTCTCTCTCACTCACTCTCTCTCTCTCTCTCTCTCTCTCTCTCTCTATATATATATATATATATATATATATATATATATATATATATATATATATATCCCACTATTTCTCCCTCTTTCTCTTTCTCTCTCTGTTCGTCCCTCTTTCAGTCTCTCACTCTGTGTGTGTGTCTCTCTCTGTCTCTGTCCCTCTCTCTTTATATATATATATATATATATATATATATATATATATATATATATATATATATATATATCTTTCTCTCATCTGTCTCTCTCGCCCTCTCTGTCTCTCTTCCTCTATTTCTCTGTCTATCTCTTCATCCCTCTTTTTATATTTCTCTCTCTCTCTCTCTATCTGTCTTCCTCTCTCTCTCTCCCTCCTTCTCTCTCTATCTGTATCTCTCTTTCTCTCCTTCTGTCTCTCTATCTGTCTCTCTCTCTCTACTCTCTCTCTCTCTTTCTCTCGCTCTCTTTCTCTCACTCTCTCTCTCTCTCTCTCTCTCTCTCTCTCTCTCTCTCTCTGCGAAGTAAAATCTAAAACTGATACGTATATAAAGTAGCATAGTACACGAGCAAAATAACGTATGGATTTTTATATTAAATGAGGAAATACTCACCGCATTTCCGTGGAAAAGGGAAAATATTAGAGTCGATCTCTTTTTTCACAAGATATGTTCAACCCTTGATTTTCGTTTTCTCCTCTCTCGCTCGCCTCTGCTCTCTTTCGCCTCCCCTCTCTCTCTATCTTGTCTCTCTCTCTCTCTCTCTCTCTCTCTCTCTCTCTTTCTATCTTTATCTATCTCTGTTGATTTAATCTTCGTCCGAATTGAAACCAACGAAAACAAAAAATTTTAAAAACAATTAAAAATATATCAATCCATTCAAATTAGTTTTATTTGTACTATGTTCAAGTGGTTCTTTAACCCAACATAGGTTGTAAGTATTCAACTCTAAAAGGATCTTAGGCAAGCAAACCATTCGCAGAATCAACATACTTCTAACCGTAGGATACTAAAAAACGAAGAACCATAAAGTCAACCCCGGTTAACTCTTTCTGACTAAAAACTTACTGATCAAACACCGTTTAATAAATCGCTTAACCTACTCACCTTTATAACTCGAAAACAAGGCGACATTCGCTCAGGCCTACCTGCATATATATCAAGAGGGGATATTTCGGGGAAGGTGGTAAATGGTACGCATAGCTAAAAAAATGAGAGGGAGAGAGAGAGCACGCGCGGGAGATAGAGGGGGGATAGAAGTTCCCTGTGAGACACGATTGACATCCGTCGTTATCAGTTTAAAATCTTGCACGACCATTTGAAACGTATCTGATGACCGTTCCGATTTATTTTCGTGACACGAAGGGTCAATTTTTTTGTCGATTCGATACGCTCGATTTCACACCTCAGTCACAAATATCCGTCACCATAAGTCACTGACACCAACCCCGCGTGACCTGCGTGGAAATCAAGAAGGAGGCTGGAAATACGCCTCAGACTGACAGGCCCCAATGTTCGCGCTATGCGTGTCGAGTCGTGTCTTCGCGAGAGGACTGAAACCTCTCAGACTTGGCCGGTGTCCAAATGACAGGGAGGAAACGCTAAATAAAAGACTTTAGCTTTTATAACCCTTTATTTTTTAAGAATATACATGTATACACACACACGCACACGCACACACACACACACACAGATATATATATATATATATATATATATATATATATAATGTTTATTTCACTTATTTAATTCACAGTTCTTGTGTTTCGTGTTCCTGATTTTTAACTACCCATACTTAATACCAACTTTAAATCTTACCATAGCGACTTTATTATCCTAGAGACAACAGAGAGCTGCTAAATGTAGTAAATAACTACTTTTAAAACTATCTTTTGATGTATGGGTATCCTAAGTATTTTTAACCCAACGTGTGGGATTTTCAGTATTTCACTAAAACCGCAAGTATCGGAAGCCGATCGAATAAATGTTTCGTGTTATTTGTAATAAAGTATCATGCACTTAGATATGTAAATGAGTACTCTCTTCATTTATTAACTACAAAATGACAGTATATATATATATATATATATATATATATATATATATATATATATATATATATATATTAAATCAGATTAAAAACCAGATACGCGATGCGGGATTTTGTTGATAAATGAAATATTTATTACATTTTATTTAAAGCATACATTTTCACATAAACATGTCATCTTCAGTGTTTACAGACTTTTGGTGCTTTTTTCTTTTTCATTGGCGATATATATATATATTTTTATATGTAATTATATATATATATATATATATATATATATATATATATATATATATATATATTTGAAAATGGAGTGAATATACTCACACATATATGTATAAATAGTTAGATATTTATTTTTATAATATTCAACAAAAAATCAGAAGGATTTTTCAAAGAAAATATTCTTCTATTCAAAAAGAAATGAGATGCATTTTCAAATAGTAAGCTTCGAATATTTTTTTTTAATAATATTAAGATAACAAAACTTAATTGATGATTTTACTCTTTTTAAAGAGAGTGTAAAACCATTTAGAGTATTGCTAAATGATGCACATAATTCTAAATAATAGTTGGAAAGTATAAAATATGAATGAAACTAAAAAACGCGGGAAATGCCCGATCACATTGGTAGTTACCCCCCTTTCTTCTGGTTTCGATTTTATAATTGATACACGTGAGAAACACAATTCTGAGGATCGGTGAAACTGCAGTAAACTTTTAAAGCTGAGTGCATTTTAATAAAGTATTATTAATTATATAATTATGTATATATAACTAGCAGTGCACGCGGCCCGGCGTTGCCCGGGAAAAATATACAAAGAATTACTAAATCGTCTGCATTTATCAATTGCAACCATTTTAAAATAAAGAGAATCGTGCGCATTTAATGTTTAAAAAATACAATTCGGTGCTTATTTTATTCCCCACCCCCTCCCGAGAATACAATATTTTTCTTTTCGGTTTATTTTTATTATTATTTCGTTACTTTTCTAAATATAATTAACATTAATGAATTTCCCCCAACATTACTTAATCTAGTTTAGATGTTAGTATGGTTTACTTGTTGGTTTTTAATTTATATTATATTTTTCAAAATAGAGTTAACGTTAAAGTGCAATATCTTGTATACTATACTTAATCTTTTTTCGGTACTTCTAAACTTTACTGATCGTGCTGAAATAATAACGTTATTATTAACAAACCATTTTCAACATGGGGAGAGGGGGATTTGTTAAGTATTGTGTACTTTCACCTAACAATTTAATAAACAAAACATACCGTAAAAATTGAACTTAATCTGAAAATTATATCCGGAAAATAGCACGGGCCTGGTCCGTAAACTGTAGAAGTACCATTTCTTCTCCTGGGTCAGTAACAAAAAAATCCTTCTAGACTGTGATAAGTTTAATGTTTGTCCCAATCCAAAATGCTCCCTTCTGTGGGGAGATGTATTTTCCCCGAATAGATCGAGGAGAGAAAAGGATACTTCTGCAATTTACGGACGCAGACCTTTTATTAGATAGGATTTCGAAGTTAAAATCCATTTTTACGGTATAAAATAATACGGTGAAAGTACAGAATAGTTAACATATGTAATTGGGGAAAATCCATCTCCTTACAAAAAGGAGCCCTTCGGATTAGGCCCAAAAGAAAATTGGCACAGTCTAGAAGGATTTCTCCTTCTGATCGACAAGAGAAAAGGATACTTCTGCAGTTTACAGACCCAGACCGTGTTCCCTCTTTCCCCATGTTAAGAATTGGTATGTAAAGAGTAACGGTAATATTTCAGAACGGTCTGTAAACTGCATAAGTACTCAGTAAAGATTGATGCAAGTAGCATTGCAGAATAGAATAAATAAAAGTTATGTAAAATTAAAAATTAAGACATGGCGGTGTCGTACGTGAAATGCATGCAAAATTTATAATATATGTTACGAATAGGTATTATTATGAAAAGAAGAAGCCGTAAGAATTGTATGTAAGTAGTAATATTTAGTCATGAAAATAAACCTAATTACTATTTGATTTTGTACTATTAAACTTGTTCGAAATCAAGGGAGGCGCGATAGCGCTCTATCCCTTAATAGACTTCAAAAACGACCTATGCTAGAAATCTCATTTCTTTGATCAGTCATAACTCAAAAACCAATAAACCAAATTATTTCAAACTTTGCACAAAATTTTCATTTGATAGGTTCTATAAGTGTGTAGAATTTCAGCATCATTAGTCAAGGCAACTCAGAGATCCAGAAAGGTCAGGAGTGATTTTGTGTTATCCGTGTGTACGTACGTACGTGTGTGCCACCCTGTATCTCATCAACTATTTGATGGATTCGGCTGATATTTGGCAGAGATAGAGGTTCTAGGGTCTAGTTGATGGCATTTTAATTTCAGTTCACCATATACCTTAGTTTTTCAGAAACTTCCAAAAAACCTTAAAAATGACCATTGTATTGAGGCATAGCCTTTACAAAAGTAGTGACATTCCATGATAAATGCCAGTATACTGAAATCATATGCCCTTAATAGGGTTAAGATGAACATTCATATACACTAAATGTACAAAAGCAAGGAAATTCCCAAATGTTTACACTTTTATTGTCATTAAGGGTATGACTACATATCAACCAAACCATTTCATTATCACATCACTACAGTATAAATCTCTATGCATGAGTGGATGAAGTGTGTGAGGTGCGCTGAAGAAAAATTCCTACCAGTTGTGCTCGCATACCCTTAATGGCATTTATCATGGAATGTACTTAGTTTCACTGTATTGCGGCTGAAATCATCTCGTTTAATAATGTCCTTGTAAGCTTCGTATGGATGGACAGAAGCGAAACATTTTACTGATGGAGAAGAAGGAATCTATTTGGTTAAAGAATTTGATAAAGAATGTTCTGAGACGTCGTGAAGAGTGAACACTAACAGTAATATTAAGATGCGAAATCTAACAGGTAATGTATTCAAAAAAGTAAAACTAGTGGCTCCCATATCCAGAATAATGTTTAGATGTTAATTGTAGCTGACTGCATCATCAAGAAAGTGACTTTACGGGCAACCATACAAGTCTTGTAAACAATGGAATCGAAGGTTGTGCTTGTTGTGATGCTGTTAAATGTTCGAAAATGACGTTGAAGTCTTTAAAATGACATGAATGTGAGTAGTGAAGGTTGTATGTACGAAATGGTAAATTATTACTATAATTTATAATTTGAAAAC
Source organism: Sepiola atlantica (assembly GCA_963556195.1). Lineage (NCBI taxonomy): Eukaryota > Metazoa > Mollusca > Cephalopoda > Sepiida > Sepiolidae > Sepiola > Sepiola atlantica. The sequence continues at coordinate 79,984,777 of OY744533.1, forward strand.
AATGGAATAATTGGTAGTAAAATTGCGTCGAACTTGGGAGAAGTGGATGAAGAACTCCATTTTGAATCGAGTTCAGTTAAAAGTTAAGGCGTTTGTTTATTGATTCTGAAATTTCTGAATGTGAATAGATTTCGGTGGAAAAATAAGAAATCGGTAGGCGCAAACTCGGTGTTCTGTTATTCGTGTAATCTTTGTGAAAGGAGCGTTTCTTATTCGGTTTATGATACCTATTTTATAAGTAGTATCTATTGAGGATTTAAAAAGAAATAATAATCAGTGTTTCAAATATTAGTTCTTTTTTAATATTATCTACAGTGTGTAAAAGTTGCGTGATAGGAGTAAAATATTATGGGGGAAATGAGTATGCTACCCTTTGTTGGTATTATGTTTTGGGGAGAGTAAGACATAGGGGTCTAATAATAATATTCAATGTTTGAAGATGATATTTAATGAAAGTTTCTTGAAACACGCTGTAGTTAAGTAGGTGAATTACGTGGTGAGTTTCGTAGCATATAATGTATGTGGTTATTTTCTTACTATAGTCAAAGTTACAGGGTAAAACAGTCTACTTGATATAGACGAGTAAGGAAAAGTTTAATTTAAGAACCAAAAAATTGCATAATTCCAAGGAGAGCACATAATACAAAATGTATTTATTAATAAATTAGATCTTATTAATGTTCAGGATATGTTAAATCCTGCAGATAAAATAAGCTAAGTGGTTAACATGTTATGTCAAGAATAGTTTTCATATTATAATTTAGTAGATTAAAGAATTTATGACATAATATTACAATCACGTCCTGAAAATAAACACTTAACAAATTTAACAAATACTTCTTATATATATATATATATATATATATATATATATGTATATATATATGTATATATATAGGGTGGGCAAAAATAAGGGTCCTATTTTTAAAAATTCATAACTTTTTTATTTATTGATTTTTTGTTTTTGTTTTTTTAGAATAAGTAAAGGACCCCTTCCGAAGCAAGCATGAGCCGTATTAGCCCTAAGGAACGTACCCTCATTTAGAAAACATTATTTTTGCTTAAAAACTCAAAACAGTGTAAAAAAACAATACTTTAGTTTTTGTAAGTTTTAAGAAGTGTTTTTCGGCTAAAATTTGTTTTGTTTATTTCAAAAAATCTCGGAAGGGTCAGTCTACACACACATAAAGTTTGGTGAGTTTAACTTTTATTTTGTGGAAGTTATTCAAATTCAAGTTATTCAAATTTAAAGATAGGACCCTTATTTTGGCCCACCCTGTATATGTATATATTTATGTATGTATATATATATATATATATATATATATATATATATATATGTATATATATATATGTATATATATATATATATGTATATATATATATATATATATATATATATATATATATATATATATAATGAAAAATTATAATTAGGGCTATGAAGAACATTTATTTTGTAATTATTAGTTTTTTAAGAAATTAAGTTATTTTCATGAGAAAGAAAACTGATTTGAAATCGATCGTTGCTTTTTAAATTAATCCCATCCTGAAATGCGTTTTTTTTATTTTCATGTTAATTTCAGGTATTTTCATATACTCATTATTGAAAAAAAATGTATATTTTTTTCATCTATCCGAACATCGATTGCGAATCTATCCACGGGAACTTATCTGAATTAGCATCGAAAAATCTCTGTTGATAATGAAACTCATAACGTCTTTCGGGTATATGTTACGACGCTCAACAGAGGCGCGAACGGGGTCCAAAAAAAGAACGAGAAAGAGTTTAAAAACATAAATTTGCAACAAGTAAAGTTGACTTATGTCTAGAATAGACATTTTTCTACTTACCTATGTAATTTGTTTGTATTTTTACGTAGTATAAATGGCTTTTTATTAGATGTTAAAAAAAAAATTCTTGTTTTTTAAAACATCTAGTTTCTCAAAGAAAAATAGCGACCAGTCCCTCTATATTATTACGTAGAGCGGCCATTTTGAATTCTTCGAAAACCGTCTGGCGAACATAAATTTCTAATAAATACCACTTCAAACGGATTTAAAATACAAACAAATAGCACATGCAGGTTTGAAACTAACTTTTACAGCTTACAGTTACTTTTATTTGTTGTGTATTTGTTTTTTAGCGTTTTTACTCTGCTGAGTCTCGTAAAAGATGCCCCGTCTTTCAAGTGTTACTCTGGTGTAATAGTAATGATAAAATGATTTTAGAAACACGTGTACAAATGGATAAACTTTGTAAATTTTTCTAGCGTGATTATAAGATTAAAAATATTAAATATTTCATTAATTTTGTAACTTACTGAATTATATACATATTATTTAAGGGCCCACTCTACCTTTTAAAGGCAGCTAATTATTTTTTTATTTCCACAAACCCTTAGTCCGAGTGGCAAGGTCACGAAACTACGAGTAATCGCCCAAAAAATTTGACGCCTCCACCCCAAAAAAGGAATGAATTTAGGTTCCATGGCAAAAAAAAATGAGTTACCTACCCTAAAAGGCTAGAATTGTTCGGAAATGAGAGGATCAGTTTATATTAAATTAATATACGAAATTTACTTTAAATTCTAAAAAAAAAGCGTTTATTTTTTCCTTTTCTTTTTTCTACCACAATTTTAAGGGTGTGTATACGTAATCGCCGAAAAACTAGAATCTATTTTTTTCAAGCGAGGATCTTGATGTAGAATTGCATTAAAACATTAATCTATTTTTTTCGTAATTTGACAGAATAGTGAAAAGGCGGTTTGTATATATAATATAATAAGTTTCTTGTTAAACTTTACAAATACGGGATTTACTTGTCTAATTAGTTATTTATTTTTTATTGGAAAATGTAAAAAAAACAACTTTAAATGCAGGAGTTATGCTTCGCCACTGTTCGCACTAATATTCATATGAAATCATAGAATTACGTCATTTTATTTAATTATTATCATTATCATTTCTAATGAACTACAGTTTAAAAAAACCGTTGACTTTTTATTTAGTGATCGATCTCTTTTTGAAGTAATTTCAGGCTCTGGATAATTTTATAACTTGCTATTGGCTTTCTCGCTTCCTCTCACAACTTGGTTTCGCTCCGCGGCTAGAAAAAAGAAATGTTTTTACTCGCTAGCTTGTGTGTGACAGAATGGATTTATATTTATTTATATTGAAATAAATACAAATTTCTGTTCATTAAAATGGAGTATATATCGCCGACTGTCAGCTCGACGGTTGCGTTTCGATCCCGGCTTGAGACACTAACTGGTCTAGCCGCACTGATGAGCTGTGAAACAGCGAAACAGGCTGTATGTGGATGACTATAAAAGCTCCCTCCGGGTAGAGCTTATTTTTGTAAGGGTATCGTCAAGGGCCATTAGCTTTAAGGCAATGCTCATTAGGTAAAACTAATTTCGAGCTCCGGTCATTTGCAATGTTTACATTTGGTTTCATTGAGATATCACTTACATTCAGTCAGTATCGCATGATGGCGTAGGGGTTAACATCGCCGACTGTCAGCTCGACGGTTGCGTTTCGATCCCGACTTGAGACACTAACTGGTCTAGCCGCACTGATGAGCTGTGAAACAGCGAAACAGGCTGTATGTGGATGACTATATATATATATATATATGTATATAGTACTCGGTAAAAATTGCACAGGTAAAAATGGCACCGGAAAAATGGCACAAGTTAATAAAATAGTAAAAATGGCCTAAAACAAGAACAATTTGGTAAAGGAATATAAAGATTCCTCGTGGGAGGAAGGTGGGGCTAAGCTCCCTTCCTTTTTTTAAATAGGGGCTAAACCCACCCACTTAATAAATATTCTGTTTAATTTATTCTGTTGTTTTGAAGCAAATAAAATCGATTTTTCTAAGTATTTTTGGAAGGGGGAAGGGATATTCCCACCTCTATAGTTTTAAATAAGGGCTAAGCCACCCGCCCGCCTTTATTTAGAATAAATATTTTATCACTTGGTAATAGTGCAGAAATGTGTACAGTCAAGAAATTGTAAAAAAAACAACAACAACAAGTATATATAACTTACACCAAACGCAGTAGAATTTAATTATCTACCGACCTGTATACTTTTACCGTCCTGAAACTATCTTTAATTTCTTCTTCTTTTTTAATTTCAAAATATTATTTTATTTTAAATGGTCTTATACACACAGGAGAAATTTAAAAGTGACCGCTTTTGTCTTAACTGGTGCTTGATTTCTGAAAAGTTGTAAAAAATGACTTATCATACCACTAAGCCTAAGTCGTAGTTGCAAACTCAAACAGCAAACTTAGGGTTGGTGAAAGTCATAGTTTATTTGACAATTTTCAGGAATGAATCCTCCAACAGTTAAGCGACAAGCAACCATTTATTTCCTACTTGACGTAAAGACAGAAACTGAAATTAAAAAATTAAACAGTTTCAGCACGTTAAAAATATACAGGTCGGTATATAATTACATTCCACTGCGTTTAGTATAAGGCATTTATTTTTGTTGTTTTTTGTTTTCGATTTCTCGACTGTTAACTATTCTGCACTTTTACCATTTACTCTGTGGTTCTTATTTACTTGCCTCCGCAAAAGGTCAACATTCATGTTCTTATCTAGTTTTACTGATTTCCCGACATTCATTATTACATTTAATTGTCAGAGGGGATAACCTTTTCGAGGACGCAACATATGTCAGCATCTGATCTACGGATCACGCTGCTACAGGAGTGTTACTTTACGACAACATAGGTATTTTATTTAAAAGGTTTATTGAATTTATTTTTGAGCGAACTTTAAAAAAAGTAAAAAGAAAATTTTCCACGTGTAAAAAAGAAAAACATTGTAATATTTACTTGACTCTCTACGATGGTAGGTTTAGATACAAGATCGGTTTTTAATATGGAGAAAATCCATCTCACCCTAAGACGGGTATTCTAGATTAGTACAAACATTTAAATTGCCTCAGTCTATAAAGATTTCTAACTACTGACCGAGGACAGAAAAGATAAAGTATAGTACCAGAACAGATACTACACTTTAACGTTAATTCTGTTTTTTAATATTTTTCTTTTGTTTAATAAACTGAAAAGAAAAAAAATATTTTTAAAATCGGCAAATATTTGAATCGTAAAAACATATTCAGTGCAGAAAAAAAATCCTTGATTGTGATTGGTGGCGGACATGAAAACTGCTACTCAATTTAACATAAAATGATTCTCCATTTCCGAACCATTGTAACTTTTAAAGACTGTAAATCTTTTTTGCGCTACGGGAGATAAATTCGGTGCGTTTTACTTTTAAGGCAATTTCGTGTGATTTTACGACTTTGCCAGTCAGACTTAGGGTAACTGATAAGAAATTAGTTTAGCGGCTTCAAAAGTTAGAATGGGCCGGAAGTGTAGGATCATTTTACGGTAAATTTATATGCACAGCTAATCTTCCACTTTAAATTCGAATATATTTAATATTTTACGAGGTATTCACATGTAATCGCCTAGAAAAAATAGAACCTAATTTTTTGGAGTTCTTCTTTTAAATACAGATATGATTTTTTTTTTTTTGATTTGACAAAAATCATAATGCTTTCCTTTTATGTATTGTATCCAAGATTTTGATAAACTTGTGAGATTTTCATCTATATTTTCCCTTGTGCCATTTTCTCCTATTTTTTTTAATGAACATCGCTCCAGACTTGACGTAAGGAATAAAAAATTAAAAGTTACCACTTCAGGGTCAAACAATAGCAAACGATAAGTGGTAGATGGATAGATTCCGACACAGAAAACAGCAATTATTCCCCCTTTGTCAGTAACATCGTTTATGAAATGTGAGGATTAAAGGACAAAATAAGGAAAGCTAGAGTTATCCACGTGTGCAATTTTTACCTAACTTCATATATAAATGAATAAATATATATATATATATATATATATATATATGTGTGTGTGTGGGGGGGGGTGTCTAGGCAGCATCTTCTCTTGCAGGCAAGTATTGTTGAATATAAGAGACAACTCATGTATAGATATCCTTTGGTAGATCCTTTCAATAGTCCGAATCAGAATCTTAGTTTCAGAGGTTGATGAATTAGCCATAGTTTAGATTTGTGTCCCAAGTACTTTCGGACCCATCCGCGCCATCTTCAGGGGAATGAGGTTCTGTGCCTGATTAACCTCATTCCCCTGAAGATTGACTCGGATGAGTCCGAAAATACTTGCGACACAAATCTAAACTATGGCAAATTCATCAGCCAATTCCCCTCCGAAACTAAGATCCTAATTCGAACTATTGAAAGGATCCACGAAATGATATCTAGACATTAGTTGTCTCTTATATTCAACAATATATATATATATATATATATATATATATATATATATATATATATATATATATATATATATATATGAGAAAGGAAGGATGAGAGTAATCCGACGTAATGGGAAATGAAAAAGGAAAAACCAAGAGATATTTTTTATATATTCATCAACGTTTCGTCTTTATTGTAAGACTTCCTCAGGATGATAAATTTAAGGAAAATGTCATGCAGGTACACTCTCTGCTACTGATTGACTTCTCTCAGCCCGGACCCTGGTCCAACGCTCTTAGTAGCCACAACTACTACTTTTTCTCATCAACCCATCATGTCAACCCAATATTTCGATGTACTTGCATGACATTTTTCTTAAAATTATCATCCTGAGGAAGTCTTACAGTAAAGACGAAACGTTGATGAATATATAAAAAAAATATCTGTTGGTTTTTCCTCTTTCATTTCCAATACATATATATATATATATATATATATATATATATATATATATATATATATATATATATATATATATATATATATATATAAAAGCCCACGTTCTTATATGTTTTTATTATATCGCCTCGAGCTTCATGTATGCCTTTGTGTTCACACGTGCAAGCGCGTGTATGTGTGCTCACGTTAATGTGTGACTAGAGCTTTTTTCCTCCATCCGATTAAGTGAAGAGGGGGAGGGGCTACCCGCCTCCCTTAACCTGGTACAATAGGCGCCGTCTCTCCTAGCCGGGCGCCCCCACTGACATAGCGTCTACTCATAAGCGTCTCCTCCGAGGCACAGCCGGCTACCAAAATAACCGGTAAATGATCGACCATTAACGCCCATCACTTATTTATTATCAACCTCTCTTTAGATGTGGACAAAAGAGCAGGAGATACCGAAGACTGCGGACACCTGCTATTAGACAATTACTTCCGACACAGACAGAGACGAGCCTCGACGAGACCATATTTCCGCCTCCCCTTTTTTTTTCATAATGATACAGATAAAGCAAAGATGTATGTGCGTGTGCCTGCCTCCATTTACTTTCGCTTAGGACAAGTTGGACACATGGTCTGTGTTTTAGATGTGAAAAAAATAATCCAGCTCTCTAAAATGGGGCATTTTTGATGGCATCAAAATACCCATAGAATACCGGTGGTGGGACAAAAGCCCACCGGACAAAAAAATGTTCAATTAATAAAGAATTTGAAAACTCATGACTGCTACACTATCGCTCAAATCGCTATTTTCACTTAATTGGTCCCCCGATTTATAAAATCGGGGGACTTATGTTTTGAGGCATGTCCGTCCGTCCGGATTTTTCTCCGCAACCATCCATTGAATTTCTCTGAAATTCTGCATGAAGTTGTAACTTTGGTCAGGTTAGAAAGTGACATTCTCCGATTTTTGAAAAAAAATTAGGTTAGCCCAGGGGGTCAAAAGGCCCCAAAATGGCAAAAAAATACATTTTTTTGCCCCATAACTTTTCATCCATTCATTCAATTTCTCTGAAACTTGGCCAAAATGTGGAAGCAATTGTTCCTAATAGAAAATAAGTATAACTGACCTTGGAAAAAATCTGACCTTGGTCAAAAGCCCCCAAAGTGGCAAAAATATGACCCTTTTCTCCCATAACGTTTGATCCATCCATTCAATTTTTCTGAAACTTGGTCAAAATGTTGAGGCAATTGTTCTGGATATAAAATGAGCATCCTTGACCTCAGAAAAATTCTGGTTCGCGCCCCCAGGGGGTCAAAGGGCGGGGGAGGGTCAAAAATGCCCCAAATTGTATAGAGTAAGACATTGGGTTGGTTTTTAATATAGGGAAAATTCAGCTCTCAAAAAAGCGGCACTCTGGATTATGACAGAAATGAAATTGCCTCAGACTAGAAGTATTTCTCTCTTCACTGACCGAAGACAGATTCGATACTAAGCTTCGCTCCTAGCAAAAAATACTAAGAAATGTGTCTCTCTGTCCATTGCAAAAGCAATGGCACATTTTCAGTCAGCAATTCCCTGTCGATGTTTTAACCTGGTTTTAAGTAATTGAAAAAATATTTCTATCATAATTTAAGGTAATTTTTTCTTTAGGAAGACAATATCAGAAACCAAAATTAAATGTGGGGAGTTTTAAAAAATATATTGAAATTCTTTGAATCTTGTTTAGTTGGTGCGTGACAACGATGGGTAATATTTCATGCAGAATTCTAAATTTCAGAATTTCAAAATGGGCCGTTGTGACCATATAAAGTTCTTCAAAAAACCTTCAAAATACTCCAAGGAAAATTTTTTTTTTTATTAATTTATGTCTTATAATTATTTACCTCCCCGGGAGGTTAGGCACAAGGCCAGTTTTATCTTACTCCCACAAGGTAAGATGTGACCCACGGTCGGGTCGGGAAAGTGGGACTTGAAAAGCCAGCGCCCGAGAAGGTGGGCACTCTGGCCATTAAAAATTGCCTGGGCAGCCCGGTCGGCATTCCCCGGTAGGGGCGACTCAGGCAGTAAGCAACAAACTTACTCCTCCCCAAAGAGGGGAGGCAAAGCCCTGGAGGGTGGATCTCCTAGAACTGCACAGGACAGATCCATAGACCGAAGGCCAAGACGATACCAGTTCATGGGATGTCTTATACCTAGGATTACAATTCGTAACAGTCGAAGGTATCTGAATGTCTATGTAGGGTTTTATTTTGTCTTATTTTAATAAAATTAAATTAAAGTCAAAAGATAGCACATACCCAATTCTTATTCCTGTTAAAAAGCTATGTTAAAAAGATCATAATAATTTGTTATTTGCTTTGGGAGTTTATCCCACACAAACATATATGTAAACGTATAGATGTGCATAATTTATATATATATATATATATATATATATATTAGTTCCTAGACTGAAGATTGCGTTAGCATGAAACATCGATGTCTCTAGGTATTTAAATATTTAATATTTATTTAAAAAATATTATTGTTTATCAGCCCCCCTTCCCACAAGAGCTGGGCACTTTCGAGTAGCTTTAATAACAAGCAGTACTAATAGCTATATGCGAGATCCGAACACCGGTTCGAAGGTCACTCTGAGCTGCCTGGTAAATAACGGCCACGTGTCGATATTTACAGTTAAAGTTATTCTGCATTTTTACTAATTAATTGACGATGGCCCTTTGGTTAAGATCACCGACTACGAATCAGTGGCGATTTGTGTTCGGGGTTCGCGCCCACCGACCATTGAAAATTAGTTCCTAGACTGAAGATTGCGTTAGCATGAAACATCGATGCCTCTAGGTATTTAAATATTTAATATTTATTTAAAAAATATTATTGTTTATCAGCCCCCCTTCCCACAAGAGCTGGGCACTTTCGAGTAGCTTTAATAACAAGCAGTACTAATAGCTATATGCGGGATCCGAACACCGGTTCGAAGGTCACTCTGAGCTGCCTGGTAAATAACGGCCACGTGTCGATATTTACAGTTAAAGTTATTCTGCATTTTTACTAATTAATTGACGATGGCCCTTTGGTTAAGATCACCGACTACGAATCAGTGGCGATTTGTGTTCGGGGTTCGCGCCCACCGACCATTGAAAATTAGTTCCTAGACTGAAGATTGCGTTAGCATGAAACATCGATGCCTCTAGGTATTTAAATATTTAATATTTATTTAAAAAATATTATTGTTTATCAGCCCCCCTTCCCACAAGAGCTGGGCACTTTCGAGTAGCTTTAATAACAAGCAGTACTAATAGCTATATGCGAGATCCGAACACCGGTTCGAAGGTCACTCTGAGCTGCCTGGTAAATAACGGCCACGTGTCGATATTTACAGTTAAAGTTATTCTGCATTTTTACTAATTAATTGACGATGGCCCTTTGGTTAAGATCACCGACTACGAATCAGTGGCGATTTGTGTTCGGGGTTCGCGCCCACCGACCATTGAAAATTAGTTCCTAGACTGAAGATTGCGTTAGCATGAAACATCGATGCCTCTAGGTATTTAAATATTTAATATTTATTTAAAAAATATTATTGTTTATCAGCCCCCCTTCCCACAAGAGCTGGGCACTTTCGAGTAGCTTTAATAACAAGCAGTACTAATAGCTATATGCGGGATCCGAACACCGGTTCGAAGGTCACTCTGAGCTGCCTGGTAAATAACGGCCACGTGTCGATATTTACAGTTAAAGTTATTCTGCATTTTTACTAATTAATTGACGATGGCCCTTTGGTTAAGATCACCGACTACGAATCAGTGGCGATTTGTGTTCGGGGTTCGCGCCCACCGACCATTGAAAATTAGTTCCTAGACTGAAGATTGCGTTAGCATGAAACATCGATGCCTCTAGGTATTTAAATATTTAATATTTATTTAAAAAATATTATTGTTTATCAGCCCCCCTTCCCACAAGAGCTGGGCACTTTCGAGTAGCTTTAATAACAAGCAGTACTAATAGCTATATGCGGGATCCGAACACCGGTTCGAAGGTCACTCTGAGCTGCCTGGTAAATAACGGCCACGTGTCGATATTTACAGTTAAAGTTATTCTGCATTTTTACTAATTAATTGACGATGGCCCTTTGGTTAAGATCACCGACTACGAATCAGTGGCGATTTGTGTTCGGGGTTCGCGCCCACCGACCATTGAAAATTAGTTCCTAGACTGAAGATTGCGTTAGCATGAAACATCGATGCCTCTAGGTATTTAAATATTTAATATTTATTTAAAAAATATTATTGTTTATCAGCCCCCCTTCCCACAAGAGCTGGGCACTTTCGAGTAGCTTTAATAACAAGCAGTACTAATAGCTATATGCGGGATCCGAACACCGGTTCGAAGGTCACTCTGAGCTGCCTGGTAAATAACGGCCACGTGTCGATATTTACAGTTAAAGTTATTCTGCATTTTTACTAATTAATTGACGATGGCCCTTTGGTTAAGATCACCGACTACGAATCAGTGGCGATTTGTGTTCGGGGTTCGCGCCCACCGACCATTGAAAATTAGTTCCTAGACTGAAGATTGCGTTAGCATGAAACATCGATGCCTCTAGGTATTTAAATATTTAATATTTATTTAAAAAATATTATTGTTTATCAGCCCCCCTTCCCACAAGAGCTGGGCACTTTCGAGTAGCTTTAATAACAAGCAGTACTAATAGCTATATGCGGGATCCGAACACCGGTTCGAAGGTCACTCTGAGCTGCCTGGTAAATAACGGCCACGTGTCGATATTTACAGTTAAAGTTATTCTGCATTTTTACTAATTAATTGACGATGGCCCTTTGGTTAAGATCACCGACTACGAATCAGTGGCGATTTGTGTTCGGGGTTCGCGCCCACCGACCATTGAAAATTAGTTCCTAGACTGAAGATTGCGTTAGCATGAAGCATCGATGTCTCTAGGTATTTAAATATTTAATATTTATTTAAAAAATATTATTGTTTATCAGCCCCCCTTCCCACAAGAGCTGGGCACTTTCGAGTAGCTTTAATAACAAGCAGTACTAATAGCTATATGCGGGATCCGAACACCGGTTCGAAGGTCACTCTGAGCTGCCTGGTAAATAACGGCCACGTGTCGATATTTACAGTTAAAGTTATTCTGCATTTTTACTAATTAATTGACGATGGCCCTTTGGTTAAGATCACCGACTACGAATCAGTGGCGATTTGTGTTCGGGGTTCGCGCCCACCGACCATTGAAAATTAGTTCCTAGACTGAAGATTGCGTTAGCATGAAACATCGATTCCTCTAGGTATTTAAATATTTAATATTTATTTAAAAAATATTATTGTTTATCAGCCCCCCTTCCCACAAGAGCTGGGCACTTTCGAGTAGCTTTAATAACAAGCAGTACTAATAGCTATATGCGGGATCCGAACACCGGTTCGAAGGTCACTCTGAGCTGCCTGGTAAATAACGGCCACGTGTCGATATTTACAGTTAAAGTTATTCTGCATTTTTACTAATTAATTGACGATGGCCCTTTGGTTAAGATCACCGACTACGAATCAGTGGCGATTTGTGTTCGGGGTTCGCGCCCACCGACCATTGAAAATTAGTTCCTAGACTGAAGATTGCGTTAGCATGAAACATCGATGCCTCTAGGTATTTAAATATTTAATATTTATTTAAAAAATATTATTGTTTATCAGCCCCCCTTCCCACAAGAGCTGGGCACTTTCGAGTAGCTTTAATAACAAGCAGTACTAATAGCTATATGCGGGATCCGAACACCGGTTCGAAGGTCACTCTGAGCTGCCTGGTAAATAACGGCCACGTGTCGATATTTACAGTTAAAGTTATTCTGCATTTTTACTAATTAATTGACGATGGCCCTTTGGTTAAGATCACCGACTACGAATCAGTGGCGATTTGTGTTCGGGGTTCGCGCCCACCGACCATTGAAAATTAATTCCTAGACTGAAGATTGCGTTAGCATGAAGCATCGATGTCTCTAGGTATTTAAATATTTAATATTTATTTAAAAAATATTATTGTTTATCAGCCCCCCTTCCCACAAGAGCTGGGCACTTTCGAGTAGCTTTAATAACAAGCAGTACTAATAGCTATATGCGAGATCCGAACACCGGTTCGAAGGTCACTCTGAGCTGCCTGGTAAATAACGGCCACGTGTCGATATTTACAGTTAAAGTTATTCTGCATTTTTACTAATTAATTGACGATGGCCCTTTGGTTAAGATCACCGACTACGAATCAGTGGCGATTTGTGTTCGGGGTTCGCGCCCACCGACCATTGAAAATTAGTTCCTAGACTGAAGATTGCGTTAGCATGAAACATCGATGTCTCTAGGTATTTAAATATTTAATATTTATTTAAAAAATATTATTGTTTATCAGCCCCCCTTCCCACAAGAGCTGGGCACTTTCGAGTAGCTTTAATAACAAGCAGTACTAATAGCTATATGCGAGATCCGAACACCGGTTCGAAGGTCACTCTGAGCTGCCTGGTAAATAACGGCCACGTGTCGATATTTACAGTTAAAGTTATTCTGCATTTTTACTAATTAATTGACGATGGCCCTTTGGTTAAGATCACCGACTACGAATCAGTGGCGATTTGTGTTCGGGGTTCGCGCCCACCGACCATTGAAAATTAGTTCCTAGACTGAAGATTGCGTTAGCATGAAACATCGATGTCTCTAGGTATTTAAATATTTAATATTTATTTAAAAAATATTATTGTGTATATATATATATATATATATATATATATATATAACGTGTACACCCGTTCAAATTCATATAAGCGTTGCAACGCTAATGCATTCATCTAAATCAGGGGCGGGCAATCTCTAGCCCGCGGGCCACATCCGGCCCGCGAAGGCTTAGCGTCCGGCCCGCCACCCTGCTATGCTTTATTATTGCAATCCGGCCCGCGGACCTCCCGGTAAAACTCATATCATTTTGTGACATAGACGTAAAAGTAGGTTCCAATTAAGATTTACAGTGGGATAAAAATGTATGAATATCAGCGAGCAATGATGCATGTATATTCCATTTTTCTTTCTTTCTAAGAGGAAACGAGATACGATGGAAAGGGGATGAAACATAGAACTTAAGTGAGGTGTGTCAAAACGAAC
>OY744533.1:80003689-80013689 GCA_963556195.1 Sepiola atlantica
ATCGAAAGAGACAAAAGACAATTTGGGAGTGGGCAATTTCCATTGTTCAGGACAGGTCACCAAGAAAAGAATACTGGACACTTTTAGGAGTGACAGTGTTTTACGACACCTGACTACAGTAAGGTAGGTTAGTTTTACGACAGTTGACGACAGTAAGGTTTATGACAAAAAGTTGACGAGTTTAGGTTTCAGAGAGAAAACGAGCAGTTAGGATCTAACCCCCCGAGAGAGCGCATCGGACCGGGAAAACGATGAGATGAGCTGACGACTTGAGAAACGACAATGGGGCCTCGACAGTCACACACACTCATAGTTCAAACTAAATTATACACAACGTATATGTGTTTGCGTTCTTTATCGTGAGTGGTGTTTCTTTTATAATTAACTTGTGGACCAGTGCTGTGCCCTCGACGATTCGTCAGTAGATAGACGACTCGGCTGGACGATGAAGACAAAGAAGAAGACCACGGAAACACAACGTTGGGGTTGATGGTCGTCGAGTGGGGCAGCACGTGGTTCTACACAGGCTTAAATAAATCCACTAATCTAAATGGTCCACATTTTCTACCAAGATCCGGCCCCATGTCCCATCGCCGCGATGTTGCGTCGCTGTGCTTGTTTTACAAGTACTTCAATGGAATATCCTCCAAAAAACATGTTGCACTCGTGCCCCCTCAACATAAATATCCCCGACATACTCGGCAATCAACAAAATCCCACCCCTTCATTGTAGAAATCTCGAGATGCCGGATAGTATTCTGCTCTAATAGCTTTTTATCTCGAACTGTTTCCCTTTGGAATCCCTTCCCTTCTTCCGGTTTACCCGACTGTACTAACATGCAGAAATTTAAATGTAATGTGAACAAACATCTCGTTGCACATCTCCCCACTTTGGATGCCCCTATAAATCTCGCCCCTGATTCACAGTAGCCCCATTACGTCTCAGTTGTAATGTGTCTTGTTTGGGGTGAATAAAAGCAAAAGAAATGTAACCCAAGCATATCATGTTATTTTACGCTACACACTGACAAACTCATAACAACTAACCGCCAATGTATTGTGATAAAGGATAGTAACAAAAAGATATGGCTGCTTATAGATATGTCATTACTTATAAATTGCAATCGATCGCTTAAAATAGTTCAGAAACAACTCATTAAATACTAGCGAGATCTGTGGAAAGTCCACAGTTGTATCATTCATCTGTTGTATATGGCTGCCATGCATAAAAGTTTAGACGAAATAATTCGCCCATGCATGGAGTATTATTGCAACATCTGGGCTTGTTCATCTACCTCCAGTTTCTCTCTTTTAGAAAGGGTCCCAAAATGAGCCTCTAATCTAATCTAGGCCCCCATTGTCTACAAAGGCCCAGCCCCTGTCTCATCGCTATAATGTTGCATCCATGTCCTTGTTTTACAAGTACTTAAACGAAATTGCTGCACTTGTGCCCTCTTGACGTACATATCACAGCCGACCTGATAATCAACAAAATCCCACCCCTTCATTGTAGAAATCTCCAGATGTCGGATAGTATTATTCTCTAATAACTTCTTACCTCGAACTGTTTCTCTTTGGAATCCCCATCCCTTCTCCCGGTTTACTCGACTGTACCAACATGCAGAAATTTAAATGTAATGTGAACAAGCATCGCGCTGCACAACTCCCCACTTAGAAAGCCCCTATTAATCTGACCCCTAATTCACAGTGACCCTTTACGTCTCAATAACAATATGACTTGTTAGCGGTGAACAGAAGCTTGTTAATTCCACTTACATAAAATGATGTCATCCTTTAGTTATAAAAGAGTCATAAACGTCCTAAGATTGTTTACCGCTGCCACATCTAGGATGTGCCGTTAAGAGCAGTCGTTATTTCTATGACAGAGTACAAAATCGACTTAGCCATCTAGTGAGTTAAGATTAATACTGTTCTCTACAGTTTATTTCACACAGTAGAGACGTTGCTAGACTTTCTCTATACTATTCTTGTTTCCATGAAAAGTGCCCGAAAAAGCTCCAATCACTTGTCCCAGCTTGGAAGATATTCACAACAATAACCTGTCTTCAACCATAACTGAAAATAACTTTCCTTTCCTCATCCGTGTACCTATCGTCAAGCGGAATTTCTATTAACAGAGTTTCTTTCTAAAAACTTCCCGTCTGTGATACTCATTACCACGAGACACTACTTCCCTCCAGACTACAGCATAGCCGTCTTCAAATACAGTGTCAATGCGTATTTGCCATAGACCGCCCATCTGTTATCAAACTTAGTCAATACCATTGTTCGTCTATCATCTTTCGACTGGCAACCATTCCATCTTATTAGCCCTTATTCTCGAGTGGCACTTGGTCTTGAATAGTTGGGACCCAATAGTAAAAGAAGTATTTAATCCAAAATTATAAACTTCTAAATTGTTGGTAATCTGTTTGTGTGACGTCCAGAGAATATGGTGAGTGATGTATAATTCCACCAGAAGATTTTTAATTAATTTGTGCAGTGGTACGTCTAGTGTTATTCCTGAGAAGAATAGCTCATTTGTTTATCAATAATGGGCTTATTTGCTGCAAAGCTGTTTTCAAACGTCTTAGAAGTGAACAATAAACTCTCGAATGTTATCGGTTGAATATCGTCTTGCAGCTCCTGATGAAATAGTAATCTCTTTGGAAACTTCCTTTGGTGTAGGCAGAAGTTCGACTGTTGTGCTAGCTGTTTACCACGACTGAGCTACTGAGTTCTTGTTTTTTTTGCTAAGATCAAAGTGTAGTATCTGTTCCGTTGGATACTGCACCCCATAGACTGGTATTGTCTTGGCCTTCGGGGCTTGATTTAAGCCGGTCTATGGGTCTGTCCTGTGCAGTTCTAGGAGGTCCACTATCCCAGGCTTCGCCTCCCCTCTTTGGGGAGGAGTAAGTTTATTGCTTACTGCCTGAGGCACCCCTACCGGGGAATGCCGACGGGGCTGCCCAGGCAATTTTTAAACCCCACTTTCCCGACCCGACCTTGGGTCACATCTTACTTGTGGGAGTAAGATAAAAACTGGCCTTGTGCCTAACTCCTGGAGAGGAGTAAATCAATACTGACGTTTTCGCTTAACATTACGGTAACGTATCCATTTCTCATCTCTAGTAATAACGCTATTCGAAACCGGCATTGACAGCTAACGATGACACAATGGTGCATCGCGGTTAAAACGAAACCCTTTTTTAAATCTTTGACACTTTTCTAAACTTGTCTAATTCACGTTGAACGATGATATCGCTCACGGTAAACACCCCGCTTCGTTACCGAAAGGTAATGGTCATGTTTATAGCAACAGCGGCTAACAACCTTATGGCGTTCTTCGCTTCATTTATCCTACAGGTTGGAGACTTCATTTCTGACTAGTGGAAGCCATTTCCTAGTTGTTTCTGCAATCACTACACTATAACCCTAAATATTTGGGGGTATTTTTTTTCTGCTCCACTGGTACTATTCAGACTTTGAAATCTATAAAGAATAATATTACGAACGTGTGCTTCGTTTCGAGTGAGGCTCGGGCCAAGAACACAGTTAAGGATAAAATTGCCAAGACATGTACGAAAACATAATTGAGAAGTTAGTCAACCGTCAGAATGATTTAAATGTAAACTTCTTAGACTTTCACACGGCTACAACGGATACGTGCGGCAGAAACGTTAACGGGTTGCTTGGTTTACGTACGCATAAGACACTCTGCTCCGAAAAACGTAATTCCGTAATCGAATGGTCGGATTATGAATGAGAATTATATTCACAGTGTTAAGGATCATATTGCTGAGCAGGAGTGCCCTGAGGAAATTCTCAGGAAGAATTAAGTGACCCAATAGTAAAAGGCGCGTAAAACAAAAGGAAAAAAACGTATAAATTGGTATTGAAAGAAGAAAGAAAAATTAAAATAGATTTTGTTTTCTCAATTATCCTATCTACTTAAAACCGATTCGTTCACCAGATTTTTGCTCGCTAACTTTTGCGTGGCGGGACGATAAATAAACACTGATGTCTGTAGGTAATAATAAAAAAAAAAGATTTAGTTAAAATATTGTTTATAGCTCCCTTCCGAGGATGAGGCCATTTAAAAGAATTATAAAACATCTGTCATTCTAAGCGTAATGAAAAATTCCGTCTTGCTGTTGAATACTGTTGATTAGCTGACTGCGTTTGACACTTGACAATACATAAAACTTAATTAACTTCCTTTTTTCCCCTACTAATTTATGTTGGCCTAGGGGTTGAATACCAGATCGAAAAATAGAGATTGACTTTGTGGACGGGGTTCGAGCTCTTCGGCCGGCAGAAATTAACATCTCCTACACTGATGATTGCATAAGCGTGAAACATTGATTCTGTGGGTAATAATTACAAAATATTTATTTAAAATATTGTGTATATATATATATATATCATACATGTATTGTATTAGTTTCTGTAAATGTAAATCCGTAGAAACTCAAGTGTTTATAAAAAGTGCTCAATAACAAGTAGAGCTGTTTATAAGTATAAAGTTTTATTTATACAAACATTATTGGTTACATATGTGCAAATTGGTTACATATGTGAAAATTCTTGGTCTGATGAGGTTGACTTTCTGGGAAAAGTACAACCGAAACATGTATGCACATATGTAACCAATAATGTTTGTATAAATAAAACTTTATACTTATATATATATATATATATATATATATATATATATATATATATATATATATATATACTAGGGGACGTTAATTAGGAAAATAATGTTTTTACTCAGAGAATTCCATAATTTTAATAAACTTTGGTAAATTTGTAGAGTAACATCTTCAGCTAAATCACCCTCTCCTTAAGAATGAGATTCATCCTTTTAGGGTCTAGATTGTTAGGGCAGTTAATATGTCTTTAAAACTAACCCTACGTTTGAACGAACTGCCCTAAAACTACCCCCAAAAATTGAATTTATATTTGAAAATTTTCTCCACTTTAAATGATAAAGTATTTTTTTTCTATCTATCAAATTAAAAAAAAGGTACTATTTGGAGGGGTGTAGCGGCAGATCAAGCAAGACAACCGCACTCTTCCTCCTTTCTCTTTTCGCTTCTGCTTCGCTAGCAAGCCAAGACAATTTCACTCTTTCCCAATCCTCCTTTCCTTTCTCGCTCCTGCCTCGCTGGTAAGGTCGTCAGTAAGCGCATGGAGTTAAAACTTAAAATTTAGATATTTTTTCCGATTTATTTATTAAATAACTTTAATTAATTACTGTTAATATAGACAAAACTATTGCATATAGATAGGCAAAAAAGCCAATGCAATTTCAAAATAATAATACTAAACATCAATTAATTATGAACGGCTTTAAAAATAGTTATGCAAATTTGGCAGACAAAAGGTTCTCTATTAATCTTTTATATTCACTATATATACAGAATATCAAAATGTAAGGTTGTATTATTGATTTAAATAACAGTAACCCGTTTTGATTATAACATAGCAATGATGAATGAAAAAACATTCGTATTTATTTATTTAAATATATATATAAATATTTATATATGTATTCGAATACTTTTGTGATTCAGAATAATTCGACTTGTTTTGATTAAGAAAAATATATGACATGTTTATTTTTGCCAAGTTGTCAAACCACCACCCACTACTTTGTTATAACATTAAGTCCAGTTTTCGTCTGTCTACATCATCAGCATCTGATTATATCCTTTTAGACTTTTTAATTTCAGTATGTATTGTGGTGCCGTCAATAGCACGGAAACATAGATAAGTATGCGTAGACCACTTTAAATGTTTTCATATATATTTTGTTTAATATATATACGCATATATATATGTGTACGTGTATATATATATATATATATATATATATATATATATATATATATATATATATATATATATATATATATATATATAATGGTAATCATCAAGGTAAAAACATCCACAGGGTGGTAATCCAAAGAATTTCAACCGGGTTTATAAAGAATGCTCAATATCAAAATAGAGCTTAATATATGATAATTTTTATTTACATAGACATGTACAAAATCTGCGACACTGACATGTCGATGTTATCGATCAACAGTTACTATAAACTGAGATCTCATCAGGACGAGTTAGAATCCGATCTCAACCTCAGATCATATTTGGAGAGAAATATGATCTAAGGTTGAGATCGGATTCTAACTCTGCCTGATGAGATCTCAGTTTATAGTAACTGTTGATCGATAACATCGACATGCCAGTGTCGCAGATTTTGTACATGTCTGTGTAAATAAAAATTATCATATATTTATATATATATTTATATATATATATATGTACGTAAATATATATGCATATAGATATGTACGTACATATATATACATATATATATATATATATATATATATATGTATATATATATATATAGTGTTAGAATTAAATAAATTCCATATATATATATATGTATATATATACATATTTATATATATATATATATATATATATATATATATATGTATATATATACATATATATATATATACATATATATACATATATATATACATATATATATATATACATATATATATATATATACATATATATATATATATATATATACATATATATATATATATAGAGAGAGAGAGAGAGAGAGTGAGAGAGAGAGAGAGAATATAAAAAGAGAAAAATTCCCAAACACATTTCAACTGTCAGCATTTATAATTTATTTCGACTTCCCAGTCTCCTCAGAATGCTAACGGGACAGTTACATATTGGAAAAATGTCCAATATATAACTGTCCCGTAAGCATTCTAAGGAGACTGGGAAGTCGAAATAAATTATAAATGCTGACAGTTGCAATGTGTTTGTGAAGTTTTTCGTTCTATATTCTATTATTGCTCTGTTTTCTACATTGAGCTCTCTTACTTGGATTTCTTACCAAAATGATTCACTTAAACACTATATATATATATATATATATATATATATATAATGCAACTTTAATTCCTATATAATTTTATTGCTAGCTACCATATCGCAGAATGGTTCTTGGGTGTAGTGTTTAGATAGTATTATTATTATTATTATTATTATTATTATTATTATTATTATTATTATTATTATTTGATATGCAAATTACCATATCACACGGTAGTCTTAAGGGTAATATATTATTAGTATCATCATTTTATTATTATTATTTATTTATGTATATATTAGTGAAATGTTAAGCTGAATTATTTCGACAGCGGAGAGAATGAAATGTAGATAGGTAGGTCGTTAAAAGGCACGAGAGGTTGTGAGAGAGGATTCAAAGTTAAATTCCAAGAAGCCACAACTTCAGGTGCGGCGAAGATAGAATGAATCCAAAGGGTAAAAAGTCCAATAAGAGGTACGTTCGATGATGCAGGCAAGGCTCAGTAAAAAAATGAGGTGGAAAATATTCGCCATTTAAAAGACTTCCTGGGCTGAATTATCATGGAAAGTGTTTTAAAATGGGGAAAAAGACAGCGGAAAATATTTAAAAGCTAGCCCGTTGAGAAAACCGACTTGAAATGAAGAAAGGCAGAAACTCATATGCGACCATTAGGCAGGGAGGGAAGGAGTAAGGGGTGTGGAGGAGGAGAGAGGAACGGGTGCGAAGGAGGAGAAAGGGAACGGGTGCGGTGAATAAGTGCGGTTAAAACTAAGAGTGTGAGTGTGGGGGGTAAGTCGCTTAAAGTTGAAATTGGATGTTAGCGCGAATTAGGGTTCAACTAGAAAAGGGAAAGAATGGTGTGGGGGATAGTCAACGAGTGCTGGGTGGGAGAGTTAAAATACCAGAATGTGTCTATGAACAGAGTTCGGGGTTTAGTTGTTTCATCAGATGACCGTACTTATAAACAATGAGGCAAAATATATTTGAAGGGTAGAACTAGAAAAATAAATAGTAAGAATAAAAATAAAAAATTGAAAAATTAAAAAAAATAAATAAATAAATAAATAAATAAAAAAAAAAAATTAAAAAAAAAAATTAAAAAGAAATAATAAAATTAGTCTTAGGCTCGCAAGGAAAATTATGGATTGACCGATAAAGAAATAATATAAATGAGGGAAAAGTCGATAAAATTGGAGCTCGAGAGTGAGTATTAAAATAAGGAAAAGGTAATTTAACCTCGAGTGAATATCCGGAATGGGAATCCCCAAGGTGGTTAAAGATATGGGTTGAAATAAAATATATTGTTACGGGACACTAGTGCTTTATGGATGTAGGAAAATTAAACTTTGAATCAAAATATTTTCAAAAAGAGGTATATGGAGGTTAATTAAGAAAATTATTAAATAGGTTAATGATGGCAGAACGAAATATGAGACATACAAGATTAAAGTAGTGACAATAAATTAAAACAGAGTGAGAATGGAGATCGCAGTTAAAAGTAAATATTATGGGGGTTAAAAGATGTAGAATGAAGGCGGGTTGGTCTGAGAGAAGTGAGCGAAGGGCGAGGTAAACTAGGGGGAATAATCGAGGCTATTAAAAGAGTGAGAAGAATTATTTAGAAGTAATAACAGGAGAGAAAAACAGTAATTAGAATGCACAGAGAAAACGGTAAGGAGTTCGATATCGAAGTGTGCAAAGGGGATTAAGAGTAGATAAGGCGAATCATCAAGTAAATAAAAGGGCTAGGGTATAATGTGAATATGGTGGGTTAGTTATCAGGTTGAGAGGGAAGGATAGAAGGTTGGAAGTGTTGATGGGAAGCGGACGAGTGTATTAAAGGAAGTTAGATGGGAAAGTAATAGAAGTCATATAAAGGTTATACGGTTAAGGAGTTTAAGTACAATGATTTAGGGGGTAGTGGGAGAAAGGTATTAAAGCTAAGGGAATTGTGAAGCTAACGGAGTTTATGGGTAATTTATTAAGTTAAGAGAAAGGCTAAAGGGATGAGGGAGATATATGCAGAGATTATAGAACAACAGGGATTAGAAAAACAGTATTTTAAAGGAAATTTTAAAGGAAATTCGAGATGTAGAGGGGGGGAAGATCCGAGATGATGGGAGGGTATTTAATCAAATGGGGGAGGGGTGTCTGGGAGATTACTATGGTTGCTATACTTGAATTTACGTTTATGCCTGCAACTGGAGATAAGTTCATTCTTAGAATTAATAATATTTTTAGATTTAGTAGCAGTAGCTATCATAAAGGTTTTCAATGTACAAAGTTGGCAGTGGGATGCACCCGAGGTATATGATTTGAACTTTTTAAGTATTGACCAGTGAAGTGAGTAGGGAGTATTTTTAAGATTGAGGTTTCTAATTAAATTGGAAAGTGAAGTGCCAGTGCTATTATCGTTGCTATTTTTAAAGGAATAGATATGGTTAGAGATCCGGGTCTTAATGGGGAAAGAGGACGCCCCAATATATGTGTGTATCTTGAAGGGTGGTGCTATAGTTGCATTGAGATTGCTAGTGGTATTAGATGAGATTTGGGTTTGGAGAATCAAGTTATGTGAGGGAGGTTGGTTGAAGAAGTAGGGCGGAGCGGATATGGGGGAAATGTGAGTTAGCACATGGGCACTATCTATTATTGGAGGTGCTTGGTTAGAGGTATGGATGTATATGTGGGAGTCTTGAGGAAAAGCGGATTGGGGTTGTGGGGAGATGCGGAATTCGGGTGGAGTATGGGAACTGTGATTGCTCACAATATTGGTGGAGCGGGGAAATTGTTTCACAGTACAAGCGTATATTACGTCCTTCTGTACACAAGTGTTGTTTAAGGGACAATCTATAGGTTTACGGCAGTTACAAATGGTGAGGGGTGCGGTGGGTGGTTGTTGTTGGATATGTTTGATTTTCCTATTGTTAGAGGTTATGATAGTTTGTTCAATATTGGGCATAGTAGAGTAAGAAATGTTAATAGAATTTTTGTTAAGAATAGTGCTATATCTGTGGGGGTGCTTAAAAGATCTGTCTAAAATTTGGAAAAATTCCTTAGGTATATTGGTTTTAACATTACCGC
>OY744533.1:80018689-80041189 GCA_963556195.1 Sepiola atlantica
TTTTTTCTCTCCTTCTTTGTTCCTTTCTTTTTGCATATCTTTATTTTACTTTTTTCTCCCTTTATTTTTCCTTTCCATATTTTTTCTTTTTTCTTCTTTTTTCCTTCTTTCTTCTTTTCTTTCTTCTTATATTTATTTTTCATCAATAACAATCTATAATCACTTCCCTATTTAATTTAGTTACTTTTCTATGTTTCTTTCTTTATCTCATTACTCTCCTCATTCATTATTTTATCGGTTTCTTAATTTATTTCGCCCTATTTTTTTTCTTTGTGTCTTTCTTTATCATATCTTTTCTTTTCAGATATTTCGTTTCCCTCCTTTCTCCGTTTCTTTTCTTCCTTCCTTTATTTACTTCTCTCTTCTTTTTTCTTCTTTTTATATTTCTTTTTCATTCATAACAATCTATAAGCACTTTTTTATTTAATTTAGTTACTTATATATCTATTCTCCCCAAAAGAGGTATCTACTTCCGCCACGGCTACAGTTTCAAGAAACAGAACCTCACATTGTGTCAAACACTCCGTTGACAAACCCCAGTATAAACGGCTAGAGCAGGCCACCACTAATAATCAATTGAATAATAATCCAATACGATCTACATCCAAAAACGCTTAACACTTGAGATAGTCACTACTAATAAACGTTGTGGACAATCCTTACCAATTGTAACGAAACACCTGTCGACGTGATTGAAGCCGTTGCATATGGCGTGGACGAATTCTGTCACTACCACCCGTGATTCTTTGGCGTTGCGTTGTGTTTGTACACGTGTGTTGCTTCTTGCGTCAATGTTTCCCGATCCTAAGCCTCAATGTTGCTCAATGTTTTCGCAGGTGTGCGCTGACACTCCCGAATATTGTTATACGGTCCCAAGTTGCTCAAATATAATATCACCTTTTTAATATGAACTCTAAGCTGCGATTACATTTTCGGGCCTTTTTAATAAGCCGATAAAAAAAAAAAAAACGACTCGGAAATTTGGGTCGATCGTTTCATTTAATGGTGTGTATCTATTTCCTTATACAATACCAGCAGGGATACCCGGCTTTGCCCGGGAGTGAAGGAGTAATCGTATGTCATTTGCATTCAGCTAATAACACGATCGTTTTTTTTCATTTTTATTGTTTTATATTTTATGATTTTCGATTTTGTTTTATTTTAAGATGCTTGCGAATATTTCCACTGGAAAGTATTTAAATTGATAAAGAAAATAATCTGTAGAGAAAAAATCATAAATTCCTGAAATGTGACTCTTGTGTATTGAAGAATATACAGCTTCATGAAATCGTGTACACATATAAAAATATTGTGTAAGTGTTATATTTGGGTCATCTTACAAAGTATAAGTTATGAACTACATTTTGGATTCTAGTGAATTAAACTATTTAATCTCTTTTTAACAAGACGTGTTAACTGTTGAGCTATATGTTATCTACTAGTATTTCATAAATTCTAAGGGTTTCATGATATATCATTGAGTAATAAATGTTTTGTTAATCTTCTGCAGCAACAATAGTTCGAGTTCTTAAACTTATCCTTAATATATATATATATATATATATATATATATATATATACACGTATATATATATACACGTATATATATATACACGTCTATATATACACGTATATATATATACACGTACATATATATACACGTATCTATCTATCTATCTATCTATATATATATATATATATATATATATATATATATATATATATATATATATACACGTACATATATATACACGTATATATATGAACGTATATATATACGTATATAAATATATATATATAAATATACAGGGTGACCCCCCAAAAAACGGGCCCCAAATCTAATTAGGCTCCGTTTCTTAGTGTTTCGTCCGAATGAGATGAATTTTGGGGCATAACTAGTTTATTATATTCACAACATCATATCAAAACACTAGGGTCTTTGGCCTTATTTTCT
The DNA here is from genome assembly GCA_963556195.1 of Sepiola atlantica. Lineage (NCBI taxonomy): Eukaryota > Metazoa > Mollusca > Cephalopoda > Sepiida > Sepiolidae > Sepiola > Sepiola atlantica. The sequence goes on from OY744533.1 coordinate 80,020,644, forward strand.
CCATTCTACAGCATGTGTTCTAGATGGCCTCCATTTAGCTCCGTGCATTTCTTGAGGCGCAGAACGAAGTTGTCCATGACGTTCTTACAGACTGAATTGGGAATGGCTCTCATCTCCTCCCTAATGGCTTCCTTGAGTTCCGTAATGGTTCTGGGTTACCTTGCGTACATTCTGTCCTTAAGATAGCCCCAAAGGAAATAATCTGGGGGCTTAGGTCCGGACTATGGGGTGGCCACTCAAAATTAGTCTTGAGACTGATCACTCGGCCTCCGAAGTTCTCTTTCAGCCAATCTCAGGACAGGTTTGAGGTGTGAAAACTTGCTCCGTCTTGCTGGAACCAGAACTTGATCATGAGCGACGGGTAGAGGGTCTGAAGCTCACTCTTGAAGGTTTTGAGGACCGCTTCTTGGTGACTGTCACTGCTGCGCCAGATTCTTCGATGAAGATTGGTCCGATGATGCCTCTGACCGAGATTGCAGCCCACACCGTGCAATTAGGAGAGTGTAGGGGCTTGGTGGCTACTTCATTGGGTCTGTAGGACCCCCAGAAGACATTTGTATTGGAGTTCGCCTTTCCGTCAAGATAGAAGTGGGCTTCATCTGAGGTCCAAAGGAGGTTAAGGAAACCTGGTGTCTCCTCGATCTTATCGAGCATCTGGACTGCCATAGCGCTTCTCTGCTTCTTGTCTAAGGCTGTAAGGGTCTGCAGCGTCTGTATTCTGTATGGGTAAGCCCTGATATTGTTCACCAGCACTCTCTTGCAAGTCTCACGGGAGATACCAAAGGACTGACTTCGCTTACTCACAGAGCGTTTCGGACTCTCCTGGAGAGACTCTCTCACACTTTCGATCAGTTCGGCTGTCCGCTTCTTGGGACGTGCCGAGTGGCTTGGACGGTTCTCATTGGCAGCGTTGAGGTTCTTCACGGTCCATACTTCTCGAAGTGGTCAACCCAGTTCTGTATTCTGCTTTTGGGTGGAGCCTTTTCACATCTGAACTGATGCATGAAACTGTCCTGGGTTTTCTTAAACGAGTCTGTCTTGTAGTAAAATTTAACACAGTGTATTCTTTGTCCCAGCTCCCACTGAGGTCTTGGTGTACTCACGGTCGTTGATTCTGCCATGTCCTGTAAAATAAGGGCAATCGGTGAATAAATAAAGGAGATATAACATAAAGTGTACACGGGGCCCGTTTTTTTTTTAGTCACCCTGTATATATGTACGTATATATATATACGTATGTATATACGTATATGTATACATATATGTATACGTATATATAAATATATGTACACGTATATATAAATATATATACACGTATATATATACGTACATATATATATACACGTATATATATATATATATATATATATATATATATATATGCACGTATATATATATGCACGTATATATGTATACGTATATAAATATATATACGTATATATATGCATGTATATACGTATATGTATACATATATGTATACGCATATATAAATATATATATATATGTATATATATATGTATATATATATGTATATATATACATGTATATATATACATGTATATATATATATATGTATATATATATATGTATATATATATGTATATATGTATATATATGTATATATATGTATATATATATGTATATATATATGTATATATATATGTATATATATATGTATATGCATATATATGTATATATATATGTATATATATATATGTATATGCATATATATATGTACATATATATATATGTATATATATATATATATATATATATATATATATATTTACGGAACAAAAATTATGCATACAATGAAAAGAAGTGAAAGTAAAGTCCAATTATGTAAAATAATTGTCGGTAAATTTATAGTTTTTAACCCAATCAAGGAATACCTGGCGTTTTCCTTGGAATAGCTAAAAATTCATATTTTGTGTGCATACATATATACATACCTCGTGTTCCGGGGTTCGATTTCGGTGACCAGTCTGAATGATTCTTCTCTACACTGACGATTTCTATAAGGATGAAACGTATACGTATATAGATAAGAATAAATATGTATCATTATTTCTCGCCCCCAAAATCTAGACTGGGCTCTGTAGTAGGTATTATTAATACAGCCGTCATCGTGGCTTCAATGCATGTTTCTTACATTAGTCAAACACTTTACGACGGCTGCCTTTGAATAGGACTAATCTTTCGCTTATTTACCGGGTTGTTGATAACGGTCGTGTGGGCTAAGACGTTGGAAATTGCGTGTGAAACATGACTCGTGTTCTATGGTTCTTCTCTACACTAATGATTCCCATAAGGATGAAACGATACGTATGTATATAAAACAAGTATATATATATATATATATATATATATATATATATATATATATATATATATATATATATATATATATATATATATAAGCAAACGTTTGCATAAAAATCCGAGCTAAATAGAAAATACGGACGACAAACAAAACAAATTAATCCGGTTATTTTTAATCGTCTTTATTGTTAAAAGACTTCATCATAAATGAGAGAAACGATGTTACTTTCAAATTATTGCAAAAAATACATGAATATTAAAGAGAATGGAAAGCAGAAGGAAAGGGGGTCTCGTTTTACCTTTTAATTTACAAAATAACATCGGAAAGAAAAATGGAGATAGCAAAGAAGACAGACAAAATAGTAGAAATAAAATGGGGGATCGTATGTGTCAGGTAGAATGACAGGTATTTCTAATGGAATCATATCACCACGTACATAGATGCGTAGGTTTTTTTTTCTGACACTTGTTTTACCGCATGCACGCACGCATGCACAGGGGAGCAATCAGACAATCGGGCAAATCACACACCCGAACGCAGAGACGCGGATAAATTCACTGATAAACTTGAACAAGAAAGAAAAGAAAAAAAAAACGACTCAAAGGTTAGAAAAGGGCAGAGTCAATCTTTTTCTTTTCGCCTGCGCTTATCAAATATCATGTTGCAACCTCCATAACGGCGAAACTGCTACCGTTGCTCTACAATGTTATCACGGGAAGACATCGACACGCTCGATTACAGGGAAGATCAACCGTCACTAGGTTGGCGGCCATCTTGAAATATCTAAAATCTCATTTCATATTGGCCACCATGTTTTTCTCGCGATATTATTGTCACGCTTATTATCAACTTTCAATAAGTAGAACAAAAATTATAACCTGTCTCTCCCCCCCCCCCTCTCTCACACGCATTTATACATTCTAGATGAATACCCGTCCCATAATAGGTAAAATGAATTCCCCGTACAGTACAGTTTTGCACCAGTTTTATGTTCTCTTACGAAGATTAAAATCAAGATATAATGATATGAAACCTGATGAATTTTCAAAATAAGAAGCTGTGCTCATATTATGCTCCCCTGAAACCCCTTTGAAATATTCAAAAGAAACTGAAATTTAGGGAATATTTATTACTTGATGTCTAATACCTATTGTCCATATTTCACAAAAATCGCAGGCGTATTAATTTTCACGAAGGGCTTCCATCCTCTTCTTGCCTACCTTGCATAAAACAAAATTAAACTAAATATAACCCACATTACCGATCTGTACATCTAGAAGTTGTGTTTAAAAATTCATAATAATTATTTCATTAGTTTAAATGTGAATCCCACACACATAAATATATAAATATATACACATACCGTGTTGCCGAGAATATACATTCCGAAATTTATAATGATCGGTTAATTAATTTAGGAGTTTATTCTGTACAACGAAACATGTTGGCAACCTTATCGTGGTCCTTCCCGTAAGTACCCGATGTCTTTCCAGAAAGATTTCTAACTTGAAAAAAAGCGGGGAAACTAATGCCAACACCAGAATCATCTGTTCTACACGAAAGAAGAAGACGAACGAAATATATAAAGTGTAGTATTAACACAGCATGACGTTGCTACTTATAAATGTATTGTTCCTTTCATTAAGTTGAACGCTCTTATGACGTCAAGCCGCCGGATAAAGTGTAAAAATTATCACGGTTCTAGATGTCGGGATTTGAGTTGTAAAATACTCGGAATCCGGGGTCTCGAATCGCATGACCAGTAGTGAATAGTCATATCTCTATGCTGATGAGTCCCGATTATAAAGGATGAAACGTATACATAATAAATAATAGATAATAAACAAAACAAATATATATTATGTAATTATTTTGATGTTCATTAGTCTAAGAGATTATCTTTTTAATAGTAGTAAGCAAAAAAAAAACGCTGCAATGACCAATATTAATAATTACATTAAACAACATTAAATATTTAGGTGATAAACATCGTACATATTTCTAGATAGGGCGTTGTGGTCCAATGGTAAAACGCTGGACTATAGACATAAATACCGAAAGTTCGATCCTTGTCTAAGTTAGCCATGCTGATGACGGCTGTGAGCCAGAAACACGTGTCCGTATATTACTTTTATGTACGTATAAAATAAATCAAAATATATATAGGGGACCGACACCCGACTGCAAATCAGTAATACTATGGCTTGAATGCAAGATTCCGACCCCATTTGTTGTTGTTGTAGAATCACTACAAGTGCTCGCCGATTTGGCGTTGATAGATTTAAATCCCTCCTAATTGTCATGTGAATTTACACCGGTCGACATCCGACTGCAAATCAGTGGCAATTTGTAAAAACAATGAATTAACATCCCTATACTGAAGATTGTGTAAGCATGAAACATCGATGTCTGTAGGTAAAAAATAATGCAAAACGCGATAAATCCAATTCGTTTAAATTAAGACATGAAACAATTAAAGGACGAATATATTAAATCTAGCCCTTGACTAATAGCTTAGTTTGATTGAAAACAAAACGAAATGATGCCGCTATCATATTCTGTAAAACATAATTCTTGGATGTGGTCGAATTTGGAAATGCAACGCTTTTTGTAGTGATAGTTTCGTAATTTTGAAAATGGCGTTTATCGCGTTTTGCATTCGAACTCTTCATATATACATACCTTCATATATATGCATTCTCAAAATGTTAAAGTTTACAAGCAAATGCATACTGATCTGTTCATTAGTCTAAGAGATTATCTTTTACATAGAAATATATAAATATATAAACATACCTACATTTATTTATTTATAGAGATGTATATTCAAATATTCAAAATAACATTTAAATGGTTCTACGAAAACGAGAAGTCATAGAAAACATGAATTTTACATAAATAATATAGAAAGCGCCAGTCAGTTTATCTTCTTTCTACGTTGTTTCACATCCTATGGATATTTTTAAAAATATACTAATTATATAATCATACCTTTTTAATTGTTGATAGCAAAAAACAGTTGCGACTGACATGTTATCACTTATGGAATTGATTTATTTCCAATTTAAATCCTAGAACCTAGTCAAGAGGAAGACAAATAATTAGGTTTGGTTTGGTAGTTTTGTTTTACGGCATATCAACCCTTTCTGGGTTATTCAATGCCGAATCTGGTCATTATAGTAAAAGTCTCCATGCTTCAAGTTCTTCATATCTTCAAATGTTTAATCATCGTTTTTGGTTTGGTAGTTTTGTTTTACGGCATATCAACCCTTTTTGGGTTATTTAATGCCGAATCTGGTCATTATAGTAAAAGATTTATGCTTCAAGTTCTAAAAATAAAATAAAAAAGGGGAGGGAGAAAGGGAGAGGGGCTGTTGTTTTTGGTTTTGGTTTTGTAGAACATAATTAAGTTTTACAAAAAAAAAAAAAAAAAAAAACGTCAATGTAGGTGAATTTCGTCTCAGGGAGCCACAGGGCAGCCTGATCTGGTATCACCAGGACAAATAATTATCTCTCTTAAAAAAAATAAACTACACACGAAATAAGAAACAAATGTAATTGAACTGTTCATATTTATATGTTAACAATTACTTCGCGCTTCAATCTCATAGTGAAAAATGTCTAAGTAAAAAGAATAAGCTTGAGACATACTACACACCTTTATAGACAAGTTATTCATGTTAGTGATATTTTGTATGTACGTCGCTTCAGACAAAGCATGAAGCCACTTTATGTAAGGTGCTAAAAGAACGAAAGATGATTAACGCAAAGGCAGTATATTATTATTGACCTTAGTCTTGAAAAAACCAGGGCTATAGGTAAGAGGAAAACAGTCATCAGGAAGAGAGTTCCCCAAGCCAGTAGGTCTTGGAACAACACTGCTGGTATGAGACGATGTACTATAACGAGGTATCTGAACAGCGGATTGATGAAGACCTCTTGACTAACGAGTCAAACGAGCTGGAATAACGAAAAAAAGAATAGATCAAACAATTTTGAAAACTTGGCTTTTTGGTCAAGATCACAGTGTAGTATCTATTCCGATGGATACTACACCCTATAGACCGGTATCGTATTGGCCTTCGAGTCTTGATTCCGCCGGTCTGTGGGGTTGTCCTGCACAGTTCTGGGAGGTTCACCCTCCCAGTGTTTACCTTCTCACATTTTGAGAATGGTCAGTTTATTGCTATCGCCTGAGGCGCCCTTACCGGGGAATACTGACAGGCGTTGGCTTTAAATGTCACAAAGACCCCCAACCCCCACTTTCCCCTTCCACGGTGGGCTTTCATGCCTAAGGGTGGATGCATTCTGGGAATATAATTTTAATTCCCTGAATTAATGTTTCCCGGGATGCATTGCCCTAAATACAATCTGTTCCGATGGATACTACACCCTATAAACCGGTGTCGTCTTGGCCTCCGGGTCTTGATTCCGTCGGTTTGTGGGTTTGTCCTGTACAGTTCTAGGAGGTCCACTCTCCCAGGCTTTGCCTCCCCTCTTCGGGGAGGAGTAAGTTTATTGCTGACTGCCTGACGCCCCTACCGGGGAATGCCGACGGGGCTGCCCAGGCATTTTTTGTAGGGCTGAGTGCTCACCTTCTCGGGCGCTGGCTTTTCAAATCCCACTTTCCCGACCTTGTGTCACGTCTTACCTTGTGGGAGGAAGATAAATAAATTAATAGTACTTGTAGAAGAAAACTGATCGATTTTAATAACATGAGTTTAAAGTTCGGGAACATTTGAGAAAACCGAGATTCGTCACACATTTATCCCTGTTTGAACAGAAGCATCAACCGTGGTGCGCGATTTGTCTTGTTACATTGCGTGATTTGTCTTGTTACATGCACATGATAGAATTTGCTGTTTTTGCCCTTGTGCAAAAAAGATAATAAAAGGTTATCACCATGGACGAATTGTTTTGTGACATCAGGGTGGTGGAACTTATTTTGTCCTTGTTTAAAAAAGTGGCATTATAATTTTAAAAAATCTAATATCTATAAAAAAAAGTGGCATTATAATTTAAAAAAATCTAATATGTATAAAAAAATGTGGCATTATAATTTAAAAAAATCTAATATCTATAAAAAAAAGTGGCATTATAATTTAAAAAAATCTAATATCTATAAAAAAAAGTGGCATTATAATTTTAAAAAATCTAATATGTATAAAAAATGTGGCATTATAATTTAAAAAAATCTAATATCTATAAAAAAAAGTGGCATTATAATTTAAAAAAATCTAATATGTATAAAAAAATGTGGCATTATAATTTAAAAAAATCTAATATCTATAAAAAAAAGTGGCATTATAATTTAAAAAAATCTAATATGTATAAAAAATGTGGCATTATAATTTAAAAAAATCTAATATCTATAAAAAAAAGTGGCATTATAATTTAAAAAAATCTAATATGTATAAAAAAATGTGGCATTATAATTTAAAAAAATCTAATATCTATAAAAAAAAGTGGCATTATAATTTAAAAAAATCTAATATCTATAAAAAAAAGTGGCATTATAATTTTAAAAAATCTAATATGTATAAAAAAATGTGGCATTATAATTTAAAAAAATCTAATATCTATAAAAAAAAGTGGCATTATAATTTAAAAAAATCTAATATCTATAAAAAAAAGTGGCATTATAATTTTTAAAAATCTAATATCTATAAAAAAAAGTGGCATTATAATTTTTAAAAATCTAATATCTATAAAAAAAAGTGGCATTATAATTTTTAAAAATCTAATATCTATAAAAAAAAGTGGCATTATAATTTTTTTAAATCTAATATCTATAAAAAAAAGTGGCATTATAATTTTTTAAAATCTAATATCTATAAAAAAGTGGCATTATAATTTTAAAAAATCTAATATCTATAAAAAAAGTGGGATTATAATTTTTTAAAATCTAACATCTATAAAAAAAGTGGGATTATAATTTTTTTAAATCTAACATCTATAAACCCAATAAGCCAAATCAATCTCGGCTGCAGACTGTTTATTTACAAAATATACACATGAGAAACCAATTAATCTATAAATAATACCTATACGAAATAGAATTTATTAAATAATTGAAAACATTAAAACCTCAAGGAATAAAACCTTTTACCAAAATAAATGGAGTCGGCATTGACTAATCAAAAACGGGTAGATATGCCGTAATACAAAACAGACAATAAGCTGCCACAGTTCATATACACGACGAAAATTGTCCGTCTGTCACTAGATATTTTTCGGTTGGACCCACGAACTTGACATTTGGTAGAAATGATACTATAGGTATGTAGATTGACATAAGGGGGTCATATTAATCTTTTTTGTTAAAGACGTTGCCAAGGGAGCATTAAAATTATCCCTTTAGAATTGTTTACTCTGATTGTAACGAAACTATAACCATAGTTGCAGTAACCACAATAAAATAAATTCTTAAAATTTGAGAGAATGTTAATCATTGTGATACCCACTTATCCATCCATGCGTATATTCCGAAAATTTCGGCATATGCTTGAGAACTAAACTCCCTCCAATTGGACGAGTGTGTTGATGTGCTATCATGGGTCTAGTTTAGAAAGTTTTTTTTCTTATAGAAGTCGCTCTAGAAAAGGCATACAGCAACTTGATCTAAGAAGCTAAAGACAACAAAAGATGATCATCACAAAGACAGCAGGTGCCGATTGACTTTGATTTTGAAGAGGCCAATGTTATAGTTAGGAGAAATACAGTTAGCAGAAAGAGAGTTCAACAATCCTGCAGTTTTTTAAAGGTACACGAAACTATTATAATGAGGTATGAGAACAGCGAATTGATAAAGAACACTAGACCAACGAATCAAATTAGCTGAAATAAGTAGACAGGGAATGAATCAGACAATTCTGAAGACTGCATGTCATGATAGAACTTATAGAAGAAACTGAGACTAGCAACATGTCTGTAAGAAATAGGGTGAAGCCAACCAAATTGTAGTCAACTAAATTATAGATACGCTTCTGAAATTACCAAAAGACCCTCAAATGGGACGCAGATCACCAGCTAAACTATGACAACAATACTTTCTACAAGGTCTGATAGTAGGTTTGTAGAGATAGAGAATAGACTCAGGGATGAGAAGTATTTGCCAAAGGGATCTTCATAGCTGGATAAGCATACAGCTCGCCAAACGTTTACACGTGACACGTTACAGTTCTCTGCAATTGTCCTCAGTTCCGTTTTATCGATTCCGTTCCTGTGCCTCTGAATTTTTAACTTATGATCACTTATTTCTGTTTTCTGTTTTCTTCAATACAACCTTAATATGCAACAGGATAAAAAAAATCAATATATATCATCTAAATAAATACATGCGAAAGTGTTCTTCATTTATCAATCCTATATTACCATCAAAACGGCTTACTGTTATTTAAATCAATCATACAACAGAATACTTCTTTTTTTTTTTAAATAACGCAAAGCTTTTTTAGACTATATATTGGGTATTTAAATCTGTATGGCTAGGTTTCCTTCCTCTTATCTACTTGCCTTTCTGGTACCTAAGGTTTGTTTTATTCTATTTTATTTTTTTATTTCTTTAATGCAACTTTAATTCCTATATAATTTTATTGCTAGCTACCATATCGCAGAATGGTTCTTGGATGTAGTGTTTGAGTAGTAGTAGTAGTAGTAGTAGTAGTAGCATTATTATCATTATTATTATTATTGTTGTTGTTGTTAATGTATTTGATATGCAAATTACCATATCACATGGTAGTCTTAAGGGTAATATATTATTATTATTATTATTTTATTATTATTATTATTATTATTATTATTTATTAATGTATATATTAGTGAAATTTTAAGCTGAATTATTTCTACACTTGATTATAGGGGAAATGGTCGTTTGATCAGTACCATTGGAGAGCCATGAATATTATAACTGCCCTGTTTTTACATCTCCAAAACAGTTACATGGTAAACAGCTGATGATCCCCGTGTTAATATTAGACACTTACATTAAGGTCTCCTGTTTTTGTTTCACTGTTAGATACTTAATCCCCTGTTTTTATTTTATTTACTTACTATTATATTTTTTTATTTATGAATTTTCCAACGAATGTTCAGTCTGCAATATTTCGGATTTAGTTAGTTTCTCTGGGAATTTAAACTGCATTTTCCTGCTAATTGGTAGTGGCCGAGAGGTAGAATGACGGACTACGTGTCAGTGGTGTCCCACGCTGAATATTACATAAGCATGAAACGTCAATGTCTCTTGGTAATAATAATAAATATTTATTTTAAAAAATGTTGTTATAGCCCCTTTATTGTAATAACTGATTGTTCTTAGATAATTTGATAATAAGCAGTCATACTATTGCATAAATGCGATGTTTTAACCCTTTGTTGTTATTGAAAACTGTTCAACTGCTTAGTATGTGCGTTCACCAATTTGGCGTATATAGAGTTTAATTTCTGTTAATTTCCGTGCTAATTGGTAGTGGCCAAGAGGTAGAATACTTGACTACGAGTCAGTAGTGACTTTGAAACCGGGTTCGTATCCTCCGACCGACAAGATTTAACACGATTTTCAGTTCTTTCTTGTAGTTTTATCCTGGACAGAATCGACAGTGAAATCAACAACAGTGTGAATTTCGAAAGGGTACAGCGCGAGTATATCAAATGGTTCCCCTTCATGAAACTATTGAATGCAAAGTTCACTGTTTATATCAGTTTTCAGGAATTCTACCATAAAACCTTATGAAAGATTCTACAGTTAATTTTACTAGAATGTTTCCAGGTTTTATGATCATTTTGAATGAGGCGTCATACATGGCAATACAATCACTCTGCTTAATGGCGGTCCTCCTCGTATGGTAAATGCTCATTTAAATTCACTAATAGAAAAATCAACTGATGTTTTTTTATTTTATTTCGCCTGTACAAAAACTGAGGTTGAACTGTCAAAGAAATCGTTTTCAGTATCCGATATGTCTCTCGTCAAAGAAAAAAGAGGCTGATCGATTTTTTGTTTTCTTCTGTTGTAAGATGCTACGGTGATTATGGCCAGATTTGTAGAGGGCATCTTAGTGTGGAGTTGCGCGGCAAGATATCTGTTCACATTAAGTTTTAATTTCTGCATGTTGATACAGTTGGGGAAATAGAGAACAGGGAGGCTTTGCAAAGACATGGTGTCCGAGGAAAAAGGTTATTAGAATAGAAAGTTTTCCGAAATCTGGGGACCTCTACAATGAAGGGTGGGATTTTGCTGCTAGTCGCGTTAGTCGGAGGAACTTACGTTGAGGAGTCATAGGTGAATTATGTTCGCCAGAGCACCGTCCGTGGAAGAACATGTAAAACAAGCACAAGGATGCAACATTGCGACGATAGGGTAGGGGTTGGAGCTTGGTAAAAAGCGCGGGACCTATTAAGTTAGAGATTTGTTTTGGAACCATGCATTGGGGGGGGGGGGCTAGTCGTTGGTGCACCGGCCCAGATGTTGCAACAATGCAACCGGATGTAAACTATTGACATTCTAAACAACTCCGCTATTGCTCTCGTGCGTTAACCTTGCGAATTTTATGTCCGTATCCAGTTTTAAATGTCAACATCATATTGTTATAATTTTTCGTTTCCCACCTGCACGAATATGGCTAAGCTATCAGTTGCGAGCTCTGTCTCTCTCTTTTTCGTAGATGCATTACATAATATCTGAATCATTTCCTGAAAGATCTGGAGTAATCTTTATCACATCATCCTCTTCATGCCCGCCACCGATTGGACGACAAACAACATTTATTGAGCCATCTTGATAAGACAACTAATAAAGTAGTTATTCTCTTATACAAGCAGTAATTCCGGTTGTCATAGATTTGTCCCTTTCACACGACTTACGCTATGTCGGGTCAGAAGAAGAGCGGTTAGAGATTGTGCAACCTTTGCTAAACTCTTACGTATAGTAACCGTTTCAGAGAGGTGTCCATTGTCTTTCAATACAGAATAAAGTCAGTCAGTTAATACATGCTTTATGCCATAAATATTTAAACTCAAAAGACTCTAAAATAACTCTTACATAACGAGGGTCGTGTTTGAATGGAAAAGTGAGAGTGACACCTAAAAGATAAGAGGTGACCCCAGAACGGAGGTCGACTTCCGAGCGATTTTTCTGTCTCTTTCCTGGTGACACATGAAGCAGAGTAGACATGTACAGGGCGCCGTCACCAAGGGGGTGGGGCGTGCACAACGTGACTAGGGATAGCGATATGAGCTATTTGTCTATGTTACTTGGCTTCACACAATTAACCCGTCTCTGTGATTGTTTTTCTTTTTGTAATAAACCTTTTTTTTATAAATTAACATCGGCGTCCGAGTGATTTTCTCAGCAGACGAATATAACGTTGGTTCCCGACGACGGATTAGTAAGTGCAAAGGCAGCAGTGAATCTTCTGTATAAATAATTCGCTGTATGTATTTGATGAAATTAACATCGACGTCCGAGTGTTTCGTTTTTGTTTGAATTAAAAAGTTTGAGTGATACTTAAGGGTCAGAGGTTATCTCAGAATGGAAGTCAACGAAACCACCTGATTTCCGAGCGGAGATTGTCTTTTTTCTATTCTGGAGACATTTCAAACAGAGAAGTCGTATCCAGGGTGCTATCCCCAAACGAGGGGGTGGGGTGCGAGCACAATATTGCTAGGCGTAGCGAGACGAGCCATCAGTCTATCTATCTAGCTGTCTATTTATCAATCTTACGTCACGTCGGGGGTTTTCTTTGGATATTTTTCTCTTTAATAAATGTTAATAAATAAACAGCGGCGTCCGAGTGATTTTGTCAGCAGGCGAATAGAACCGGGGTTCCCGGCGGGTGCATAAAGGTTTATAGCCGAATCGGTAAGTGAAATCAGAACAGCTTTGATGTATTGTATTCTTTCTCTAGATAAGATGTCTACAATATGAAATTATGTCTATGCAAGATGAAGTGTTTTTATATTGAAGTCAGGGTTTCGCAATCTCCACCCGCACTTCTGATATAAAAAGGAGACTCTAGCCTCGAGTGATTTGTTCTATTTCATCCATATGTAGAGAGAGTCAAAAGTGACTTATAGAAATTGACCTTGCAGCCCACCACCCCTTCAAAATGTAATGTACGGATAATAAGGCGGCGAGAGGGGGGGTATGAGATGTATTGTTGGCGTCACTCGTAAATCGTTTGGGGCGATCCTTAACTTGGGATGTCGGAGCTGGTGTTGGTCATGGCACTTGGTGATGTTATCGCGCGTCAAGTTAAAATTAATGTTTTCTTATCTTTGTATCATCAATCAGCTCTTACTTATTTATAGATGTATTTATTTATTTTTATTTTTTCTTCAGAGAACAAGAAAAAGGAAAATAGATATTGAACACCATTGTCTCACGGTGACGAAGATGAAAAAGAACGAAGTCAGGGTTGGTAAAGCGTCCGAGAAATTTGCGGATTGGCAAATAATAAACATGCTCACACTCATACGATTCTTTAAACACACTCACACACATATATATATATATATATATATATATATATATATATATATATATATATATGTATGTATGTATGTATGTATGTATGTGTATGCATATACATGTGTATGTATACAGACACACATATATAAATATACATATATATATATATATATATACATGCATATATATACATACACACACATAATATATATATATATATATATATATATATATATATATATATATATATATGGTGGACGCATATAGTGTCACTAAAATATGGAAAAAGGGTTTTTTTTCTGTATTAAGGGCTGTTTTCTGCGGATAGCCGATATAATTTTGTTTTGCTTGTATTGTATTATTAATGTGTAATACATCTATATTGTGTTTTTTTAATGTATGAATGACTAAAAAGGGTTATATATTTACTAACATTACCTGTTGCCCGGCGCTGCCCAGGAGTAATATTAAAGAATGAATTAAACAGCCGACAGAACACAAATATAATATATCTGGAACAAAAATCGAAATTGCCACAGTTTTCTAAAGATGTCTACTATAATTGTGCGTTCGAGTTTTAATTTCAGCGTGTCGTATTATCTTAACTGAAAACAAAGCGTAACCTATGGTTTAGTTCGGCCAATGTCGGACATCTCACGGTGCCGGTCTAAATTCTGTAGAAGCACTGTTTGTTTTGCTTAGATCTTCTTTTTTATCATGTTTAAAAAATGTAGAAGCACTGCTTTTCTAGAGTTTTTTTTTTCGATAAGCACACATCTTGTGTACCTTAATTTTTAAGAACATGTACGTGAAATCTATTTCTGCCTAATTTGAAATAAATGTTTTTTTTTAATATTTCTGAATTTTTTAGATGAGGATTGATAATTTGTATAATTTTGGTTATTCGGACCACAATTCTCATCATAACACTCAAAATGAGAAATGTAGTCCGAATAACCAAATGTTATTTTAAAGTTATTGTTCTCGATGCTGCATCTATTCTGTCCATCTAGACTGATGCAATTTTCATTTCTGTCGAAATCCAGTGACCGTATTTATTGAGCTGGATTTTCCCCACATTAGTAATCGATTTTGTGTCTAACTCTGCCCTCGTGGGGAAAAAAGTAAATAAGGACAGTAAAAAAGAAAATGTCAAAAAAACTACGCAACACAAATCTCATTTGTTTTTTTTTTTACATTTTGTTGCCCACGTCATTCGTTCATACAGTGTTTAGGAAGGATTATTATACCTGCCTCAGGAACGTCGTATCTTGCTTTGCGGCAGGTAAGAAAATTAAAAATCTAGTTTTATCAGGTTCTTTCTCACAAACTCAATTATATTAACAAAATTACATTAAAATGAAATATGTCTTTACGGGGCTTTTCTCGTGAAAAGGGTCAGATGTAATGTATTTACGATACGTGAAAATAATTAAAGCAGTAATATTTTATGATATGCTACGATCGATCAGGGTTGTAAAGAAAAAAAACTTATCTGTGGAATCTGTAATAAATCGTTCGTTTATCGAAGTATTATTTTAATGTTAATTATTTATGTACGGTTTCAGCGTCCTAAATGTGAACTGAAATTGTGTGCTTTGGTGATGGATTTGATTCGAAAGCGCTTATTATATATTATGTTATAGAGGTGTGTATTGGATGTTATTAACAAAACGATTTATTCATTGGAGAATTTTTTTAAAGAATGTCTGTAATTAACTAATTTCGGGCAATGCACGACGCAGTCGAGATAAAATGTGTTCCATACCGATGTAAGATGATCGCTGATTGGCTGTTTTATAAATTCTAAAGCAATGAAAGTGGATCGCATTTCCTCGTGAAGTAATCGAAAAGCGGTGTTTGAGAAGTGTAAGAGTTTTTAATTCATAGAGAGAAATAAGCGTAGTACCCTCTCTTCGGAGCATGCAGTTAGAAGAGTTAGTCGTATGGGATAAATAAAAGGAATTAATGTCATATGTTAAAAGTATGTGTAAATTGCTGGTAAGGGTGTATAGGTAGTGTTCACTTTTGATGTGTTTGCTGCATTAGTTTTCTTGGTTAGTTTAACAAATTTGGAAGGGGGATAACTAACTATTATATATATATATATATATATAGAGAGAGAGAGAGAGAGAGAGAGAGAGATAGATAGATAGATAGATAGATAGATAGATAGATAGATATATAGATAGATAGATAGATATAGAGTTAGTAAGAGAGAATCCCAGCAGTGTGGTCGATTATTAAGAAAAAATTTTAAAATAAAGGACTAATATGTATTTATTAATACTCGTATCCCAGAAAGAGGACTTATGAAACCCTCTTTATAGAAACTCTCTTCAGTTCCTGTGTGTGTCTGCATTTGTCTATCTTCCCAAAAGATGGCTATTAAAGCATTACGTTAATTATCTCACGATATTTCAATTGTCTTTAATGTTTCATTATTTTTACCAATTGGGTATTTCTACCTAAAAATTATGCCGGTATTTTAGTCGTGGGCGAGCATAAACAGATTATCTTTTGTTCTTTGAAAAAAATATGTCGATACAATACGAATGTCATGTTGACATCCGATCCCGGAAAAATAAATCAAAACAAATAAATGTTAAAAAATCTAGAATAAAAAATTAAAACAAGATTTAAGAATAAGATTAAAAATATAAAGAAATCCGCCGCCGAATGGGGAAAGAAGGTGTGAAAATGTGAATCTATATATGTCTCAAAAGCCAACAAAAATATATTCAAATGAAACCTCGTGTTACGTAAAACAAAAAACCTGTAAGATTTAATCGTGGTCTAAAGGGGACAACGATAAAATTCAAAGCTGGTTTAGTACTGTTATTTATATTATGTTAACTAAAAAATTAGAAAAAATATAATAAATCATTATAATAAAGTATATTAAGTATTAATGATAAATTAATCAATAAAAATATAATAATTAACGTTTTTGATTAATTACATATGAGAGATAATATAATAAGACTACAACATATTGATTTTTGAATCAAAAAAAACTAAATTAAGAAAAAATTAATAAACAATTAAAAAAATAGATCAATAAAGATGATGCTTATAAATATCATCATACAAAAATTAATAAACAATAAAAAATATATTAATAAAGATGATGCTTATAAATATCATTATAAATAAATTAATAAACAATAAAAAATATATTAATAAACATGATGTTTATAAATATCATTATAAAAAAATTAAAAAACAATAAAAAATATATTAATAAAGATGATGCTTATAAATATCATTATAAATAAATTAATAAACAATAAAAAATATATTAATAAATTTATTATTGTTTTTTAATTTTTTTATAATGATATTTATAAGCATCATGCTTATAAATATCATTATAAAAAAAACAATAGAAATATATTAATAAAGATGATGCTTATAAATATCATTATAAAAAAATAATAAACAATAAAAAATATATTAATAAAGATGATGCTTATAAATATCATCATACAAAAATTAATAAACAATAAAAAATATATTAATAAAGATGATGCTTATAAATATCATTATAAAAAAATTAAAAAACAATAAAAAATATATTAATAAAGATGATGCTTATAAATATCATTATAAAAAAATTAATAAACAATAAAAAATATATTAATGAAGATGATGCTTATAAATATCATTATAAAAAAAATTAAAAAACAATAATAAATATATTAATAAAGATGATGCTTATAAATATCATTATAAAAAAATTAATAAACAATAAAAAATATGTTAATGAAGACGATGCTCATAAATATCATTGTAAACAAATTAATAAACAATAATAAATATATTAATAAAGATGATGCTTATAAATATCATTATAAAAAAATTAATAAACAATAAAAAATATATTAATGAAGATGATGATTATAAATATCATTATAAAAAATTAATAAACAATAATAAATATATTAATAAAGATGATGCTTATAAATATTATTATAAAAAACTTACAAGTAAAAAGGGAAGAGGGAAAATTTGAAAAAGAACTCTTTTCAAAAACCTTTCAAAAAATTCAAAAATAATCAAAATTTGAAATAAAAATTGACTTTTTTTTTAATTCTTAAAAAGAACTTAATTTGTTTTATAATTTAAAAAAATCTTAAAAAATACTTAATTTAATAAAATCCGTTTATAGTTTTTATTTTAAACTCTCATGTTTTTATCTGCAAACAAGGAGGAATCCAAACTAAGGTGAGATGTGTTAATGGGACCTGATTCATAGGAGGTTATGGGTAAACGAAATTAAATTAAACAAATTAATCTGACTGAGTATATGTTTTACATAACACGAGTGCTAAATTTAATATAATTTTTGCTGACCTTTGAGACTCATATAGATTCACATTTTTCCACTTCTTTCCCCATTCGGCGGGGGATTTATTTATGTGTTTAAATCTTTTTCTTAAATATTGTCTAAAGTTTTAAATCTAGATTTAAAACATTTATTTTTCTAAATTTATTTCTTCAGGATCGAAGGTCGACATATTCTTGCAAACAACAAAAGAAAATATTTTTTTTCCCGCCCATGACTAAAATACGGGCAAAATGTGCAGGTCGAAATAGCCAATTATGTGTGTGTATGTGAGTGTGTGTGTGGGGGGGGTGTAAGATTAGTGGGTGAGAATCCTAGCAGAGTGCTTAAATATTAATAAAACTCAAAAATAAGATAGTAATATTTATTCATATGTTTATTACAGAAGATAATAACGAAAGGCTGAAGAAAGTCCGGTATAAGAAAGCAAATATAGATCCCCCTTTGTTTGCATTTGAAACCGACGGTACCTATGTCGTTCTGATCGTCTGTAATATATATATATATATATATATATATATATATATATATATTAGTTTTATACTAAATCTGAATTGATACATTAGAGTTCTTTTCAATTATATCTTCATGTCACAAAATAAATGCTAATATATTCTTCAGTTTGTGACTGAGTTATGTCTGAAAAAACTTCTATTTTAATTGTTATTTCAGCTGTAATTTGCAATTAACTAACAAAATAACTCATCTCGTAGTAAGAACCATTTTCTATGGCGGTCATGGTTCGTTAGTTTCCGTTCACAGATTTGATTGTTGGAAATATATATATATATATATATATATATATATATATATATATATATATATATATATATATATACATATATATATATTTATATATATTTATATATTCCGTGTGTAATTTTAATCAGATAAGTTGGACAATCAATCGAGTGAACCTTACATTATTTATATAAAAGGCTCCATCGAAAGTGGAGTCGTGCATTTTTTATGAAATTTCTTCTAATTATACACAAATGCACCCATGTTTTAACCCATTAAACATTTGGGTATCATCAGGCGAGAAAAACAAACAAGAGAACAAAAACATTTGCTTCTGACTTCTGATTATATCTAAATGTTTAGCAAGTTATAACACGAGTGCATTTGTGCACGAATAAAAATAATATATATATATATATGTATGTATATATATATATAATTATTTTTCATCACTCTAACATAGCTTTATACATATATATATATGTGTGTGTGTGTGTGTGTGTGTGTGTGTGTGTGTGTGTGTGTGTGTGTGTGAGGGGTGAGTGATGAAAGATGAATTAACTAGTGCCAGTGAGGCTACATTACCCAAGTTTCTCTTTCGCAGTTTACTTCTCTTCTTTCATAAGAAAGAGAAAAAGGAGGATAGGTGGGGGAGGGGGAGACGAATGGGGGCATGAATTCAGTTAATGATTTAGAAACCACCCACAACATCTGTCCTCATTTTGGCTCTGTTTTATTATTACCCCGTGTTTAATTTTACTGACATGAGAAGCACTTCTTCTCCGCGTTGTAAGTACGTACAAATAAGCATGGAATATTTACAAGAATAATCAATCAGATCTCTCTCTCTCTCTCTCTCTCTCTCTCTCTCTATATATATATATATATATATATATATATATATATATATATATATATATATGTATATATATATATATATATGTATATATATATATGTATATATATATATATATATGATTATTTTTATTTACACAGTCATGTATAAAATCTGCGACACTGACATGTCGATGTTATCGATCAACAGCTATCATAAACTGAGATCTCATCAGGCAGAGTTAGAATCCGATCTTAACCTTAGATCATATTTGGAAAGAATGAAATGGAGAAAAAAGAAAAGAAATTTAAAATTTAAAATTTAAATTTAGATTTAAGAATCAAAATCAAAAAATAATAATGTCAGTTTATAATAGCTGTTGATCAATAACATCGACATGCCAGTGTAGCAGATTTTCTACATGTATGTGTGAATAAAAATAATCATATATAAAAGCTCTATTTGATATTGAGCACTTTTTATAAACCCGGTTGAAATTCTTTGAATTACTACCCTGTGTATGTTTTAGCTGGATTATTATTATTATTATTATTATTATTATTATTATTATTATTATTATTATTATTATTATTATCACTCTCTCTCTTTCTCTCTCCCTCTCTCTCTCTCTCTCTCTCTCTCTCTATATATATATATATATATATATATATATATATATGTCTCGCTCTCTCTATATATATTGACATGCATATAAATTCAAACTATATATATGTATATATATATATATATATATATATATATATATATATATATATATATATATATGGTATATATATTGTTATAATTATTATTATACTACATCTGAATT
>OY744533.1:80046189-80083689 GCA_963556195.1 Sepiola atlantica
GGTTCAATCCTCAGTGCAGACGATACGACGAATATCTTACGAATTACTTACGATTTCGATTCAGTAATGTCCTATGCAATGAGAACAATCGACCCTCATGTATTAAAGAAATGGTTCATTTAGAAATCCCATACTGATATCTTAGGTCGACATAAAGATTAGTGAGTGTGAACAGACGAACCTGAAGACGGTCATAGGTGGCATGAAATCAACGTCCGAGATTAGAATAGTAGTCCGAATAATCCAAATAGTATACGTTATCTATGAAGAGTTCCTCATCTAGCTGAAAATAGAACAGAAGAATGCCGCATTCACAACATGAAACCCGTGTAATTGTAAGCGATACTCATTATAACGTATTTTATTTTATTACCGCACTCGCCCCTGTTCTACTTAAGAACTTATTTGACGCTTTAACATTAAATAAAAGACTATTCCTACTTTGTTTCTATCCCTTCGCTCTCTCTCCTCCTCCCCCCTCTCTCTCTCTCTCTCTCTCTCTCTCTCTCTCTCTCTCTCTATATATATATATATATATATATATATATATATATATATATACATATATTTCCAAATATGTAATCTCCTCGTTTAGGTGCTTGAAAAGGCCGGAGGGTCGAAATAAATTATCGCACCGGTGATTATATGATTCCGTGTTTCTTTATTTTATGTTATTCTTGCTCTGTTTATTACATTGAGCTCTTATACTCAGATTGTCTTTTGGAATTTATTTCACTCTAAAGGTTAAGATCGGATTCTAACTCTGCCTGATGATATCTCAGTTTATAATAACTGTTGATCGATAACATCGACATGCCAGTGTCGCAAATTTTGTACATGTCTGTGTAAATAAAAATAATCATATATATATATTAGTATTTCATGTATCCACATAAAATTTTATAAGGAGATATAATTTTTTATGTATCAATTTTCAGTATTTACTTCAACAGTGCTCGATACGTAAGTAGAGCTAGGTAGTAAGCTATGAAAATGTATTTATGGCAATTAAGCTACACAGAAATTTAGACGACCCGTGTAGATTATGCCTGAATGAAAAATTTGAAATCCTAAATTTTAAAGATCCCCGAAATCTATTAAACTGTAGAAGTGAGATAGCAAACAGCTGCTTACACAGAAATAAATTTACCTTAGGCTAACCATAAATAAATAAATAAATAAATAAATAAATAAAAAAACAAAACTAAACAAAAACTTAACAATTTAAAAATTAAAACCTAAAATAGAAATACAAGGAACCACGTGTTAAAATCAATTCACCCATTATTTTGACACAGCAAAGGAAACAGGATATAGGCAAATCTATAGAAAAGAGAACGATAGAACAGGATATAGGAAGTAACACCAACAAGACCTTTGTTCGCGGGAAGCCCAACGATTGGCTAAGAAAACAACAAAGAATCTGATTGTTTAACTAACTAGCAGTGTATATAAAAACACTCGGCAAAAATAACTCCATGCATTTTAGCCTGAAGATTCCCCCTGGGGATGAAACGCGTGAGCCTCTGTGTAGCTTAATTGCCATAAATATATTTTCATAGCTTACTATATATATATATATATATATATATATATATATATATATATATATATATATATATATATATATTAGGGGAGGTCGATTTTGAAACTGTAAATTATCGCACTCGAAGAAAGTTGCCAAATAATGTCAAAAGTTACCACAAGAAATATTTTTCTTCAAAATTTTGTATTTATTTGAGCATTGCAACTTTAAGATCAAATAAATCGAGATTTTTTCTCACTGCCGAGATTTCACCGGCAGATGTGTCGCCTTAAATTAAACCCGGGTTTTAACAAAAAAAAGTAATACATTACTTAATAATAAATATTTTAAAGTTTATTATTATTTTTCTTAAGAAATTAAATGTACATATTCAAATTAAAAAGGAATAAAACACTATGATATTTAATGTTATATATAAATAATTATTTGTTTACATAGGCGTTTTATTTATTGGATATTTTTTATGGTATTCACCGGTTGAAAATTCATCGGGCGAATTTGACTTCCCGTGTTGATTGTCTGTTTAATTATCACACATATATATTGAATTGTCGAGCGCTGGCTTATCTAATCCCACTTTCCCGACCTTTTGTCACACCTTACCTTGTGGGAGTTAGATAAATAAAAACTAGTTCAGCCAGGGGGTTTTACCCCACCAAATAAACCGGTATCGTCCGGGCATTTGGGTCTGGATTCACGCCCGTCTATTGGGGCTTGTCCGTCCTGTGCAGTTCTAGGAGGTGCATCTCCCAGGTTTTGCCTTCCCTCTTTGGGGAGGAGTAAGTTTATTGCTTACTGTCTGAGGCGGCCCTACCGGGGAATGCCGACGAAGCTGCCCAGGCAATTTTTAAATGGCCAGAGTGCTCACCTCTCGAGCACTGGCTTTCTCATCCCACTTTCCTGACCTTTTGTCAATCTTACCTTGTTGGGGGTAGATAAATAAAATCTAGTTCAGCCAGGGGTTTTTACCCCACCAAATAAACCGGTATCGTCCGGGCCTTTGGGTCTGGATTTACGCCCGTCTATTGGGGCTTGTCCGTCCTGTGCAATTCTAGGAGGTGCATCCTCCCAGGCTTTGCCTTTCCTCTTTGGGGAGGAGTAAGTTTATTGCTAACTGTCTGAGGCGCCCCTACAGGGGAATGCCGACGGGGCTGCCCAGTCAATTTTTTAATGGCCAGAGTGCTCACCTCTATAGCGCAGGGTTATCTAATCCCACTTTCCTGACCTTGTGTCACATCTTACCTTGTTGGAGGTAGATAAATAAAACTATTTCAGCCAGGAGTTTTTACCCCACCTAAAATATATGTATTGGAGTTGATGGGAGAATGGATAAGGACACATTGATGTATAAGGAAATTGTGGATGAAAATAGACAGAGAATTATGAAAAAAACTAAGGGACCAGAACACCATTTAACTTTTACAAAAGAAACACCATGTGAAAGTAAATATCTGACACATAGAGTTCTTCCGAATAGTGGTGCAACAGGTGCTGTTCATGCAGATCAAGTGGTGGATGTTTTGCATGAATTCCACAGTGAGAACAGTATCAAGGCTATACTTGTTGACAACACTAATACCAACACAAGTTGCGATGGTGGAATGGTTGCAATTTTAGAAAAAAAACTTTTTAAAACTCTTCACACAATTGGTTGCTCTTTGCATCATAATGAACTACCTTTCAGAGCCCTTTTTAAAAACATAGATGGTTGCGCAAAGGGCCCTACAACATTCAGTAGCCCTCTGGGGAAATTATGCTCAAATGATTGATATGATTTACCCCAAATATCATTTTCCACTATTAGCAATCCTCTAGAGTCAATTTTTAAAATTGATGAAATACATGATCTTAGTTGTGACCAAAGACTCCTTTATGAATACACAGTAGGTATTTCTAGAGGTAAGGTTGACTCTAGATATGCCTCCTGGAAAATTGGTCCTTTAAACCAAGCAAGATGGTTAACTTTGGCCATCAGGCTTATGTGTTTATGGACTCGTGGTGCATACCCACAAAGGCACACAACAAAACTACACTATGTAGTAAATTTTATTGTAAATGTGTATGCCACTTTTTGGTTTGAAATTAAAAGAAATAGTAAATTCCACAATCAGTAAGTGCACATTTTTAATATGACCCAGAGGATTAAGGAGAAGCCTCAGGAAATCCAAGATATCACATTTAGAAATATACAAGGTAATACATTTTGTTTACTGCCTGAAAACTTTCTATATTCCATGGTTAAATCTGAGGAGATTGAAGTAAGAGAAGAAGCTTTAAAAAGAATTTTGGCCATTAGGTAAGTAATATTTATTCATATATCTCTGACTCAATTATTTATTCCAATTTATAGAATGATTTTTAAAGATTTTATCTAATTTCACCATAATTATTAAAGCAGTACAGATTGGAATTTTTTAATAATTCAATTAATTAATTTGTTCTTTCAGGAGTGAGGAGTCAACCAGAAAAAGATTAAAAAGAATACTACCTATTAATTTTAATGCCACACATTGGACACAATTAATAGATTTAAAATTATGCGGCATTTTTGAACCACCAATGACGGAAGATTTTACTGAATCTGAACATCGAGAATCGTTGATGAATGGAACCAAGCTTGACTTGCCAGATTTGCCCTCACATTCTCAGGGTGTGGAACGGGCAGTTAAGTTAATAACAGAAGCTTCACAAACTGTATATGGTTTTGAAGCAAGGCATCAACACATTACAACCAAAGTTTTGAGTCAGAAATTGAGACCAGCATTTTTGTCTAAGGGGTCTTATATGGAGCAATTTGACTCTCTATATTAAGCTTCATTAAAATAGTGTTAGGTTTTTCCTTATTTCTTTGCTTGTTATATTTTCACTAATAACAGAAAAAATCATTTTTTTAGGTATTCAAATATTACTGTTTAATTCATAACGTTAAAAGGTAGTTTACAAAAGCAGATACTGAAAATGAGGGGGGGGGTAAATTTTCAATTTGAAGATTTCTTTAATTCATATCATTTTTATAAAATAAAAGGACATTCCCTGCTTTTAAATGCTAAAATTATTTGGTTTTCACACCAATATTCAAGCAAATCTTGCAAAAACGAGGAATTTTCAGTATATTCTTGTCTACGATCTTTGATACCAAACGCTCAAAAAACCGCTGAAGTTTTTGATCTAATTTTTTGCATGAGTATTTAATAGGTCTATATACAACTTTCGGAACGTGCCTTTTTTTAATATTTAAAAAAAAGTGTAAAATCGACCTACCCTAATATATATATATATAGGGAGGGATTATCCATGAGGTCGTTTGCAATGCGGTGTTGGCCGGAGAAGTGAAAGGAGAAATCAATAAAAAATAAATAAGTTGAGAAAGACAATAAAAATGCTGTTCGACTTCAACAAAACTTTTCTTTTTCAATTTTCCAAATATCTGTCACTTACTTTTGTCCAGAAAGATAGAAAATAACAGTCACTACAAAATCCCGGGCTTGACATATAGATCGAGCCACTAATAAAAAAATGTATATTACCTTTATAAAGCACTAACCTTCAAATGGTAGGTATATAAAGTAAAGGTCAATCGGATTATTAGTTTACAAATTTCCGTTATTTAAGTGAAGCTACTGTCGCAAATTTCTTGGCCTTTTGGCTAAGATCAAAGTGTAGTATCTGTTCCGATGGATACTGCACCCCATAGACTGGTATTGTCTTGGCCTTCGGGGCTTGATTTACGCCGGTCTATGGGTCTGTCCTGTGCAGTTCTAGGATGTCCACCCTCCCAGGCTTCGCCTCCCCTCTTTGGGGAGGAGTAAGTTTATTGCTTACTGCCTGAGGCGCCCCTACCGGGGAATGCCGAAGGGGCTGCCCAGGCAATTTTTAAACCCCACTTTCCCGACCCGACCTTGGGTCACATCTTACTTGTGGGAGTAAGATAAAAATTGGGCTTGTGCCTAACTCCTGGAGAGGAGTAAATCAATACTGTCGCAAATTTTCAAATCAATGGAAAAATCTGGATTTCGTGTGTTGATCATGTATTGATTTCTAATGGAAAAATACTGTTCAAGCATTGCGATAGCTTGATAAGTGTTATTTGGACTCTGCTCCCGAATCATACCGGCATTCATGAAAACTGAAAAGCGAACAGAGCAGCAAAAAAATCGCTGAATATGATACCTACCAATACTAGGATTCCATACACTGATCTTAGACCTTCTATAAAGATATTAATCAAAGAAAAGTGGCAAGAATCTTAGGATGAATGCCAAAGTAATTAATTACACAAGATTTGCCAATTATAGTACTTTCTTAGATTAGAACCCACGCGAAAATCGACTTGGCGTCGGTACTTTCCGGATGTTGACGTAAACAACCGGAAAGTACCGAATGCCTGAGTATTTATTTTATTTTGCGATTAGTTTTTCTTACTGACAAAAGTTAATCACTACTTCGGAAGACGCAACAGCCAGTGATAGCTTGTGAACATTCTTTGCAGTACTGTCAATCAGTTGCAATCGTGTTTCAATCAGTTTAAATGTTGACATGTCGTCTGCTTATTCATTTCAATCAGTTTAAATGTTGACATGTCGTCTGCTTATTCATTTCAATCAGTCGAAATGTTGACATGTTGTCTGCTTATTTTCTCGCAATTTGATTGGCTAACCCGCTTTCCGGCGGTTTACGTAAACATCCGGAAAGTACCGACGCAAAGTCGATTTTAGCGTGGGTCCTAAAAAAGTACCGCTTAAACCTTTAATTTTTTCTGTGATTTTTGATGCATATAGAGTCGGATTATAATTACTTTTATATTATTTGTTACTTTAATGTTTTAATTTCATAAAAATTACTGCACCTGTATGAAAGTTTATATTACTGACAGACGGACCGACCCACCGAGGAAGCTTACTACTGCTAGTCTCTGTCAGCTTTTCTCTCACTTCCGCTCCATCGTGGCTTAATTGCCTCTTTCCCCTCCTCCACACCTGTTTTTGTTCTATATTGACGAAGAGATGGCGAGAGAGAGAGAGAGAGAGAGAGAGAGAGAGAGAGAGGGGAGGTGAAAAGACAAGAAAGTGTCAACAGTGAATATGTCGACTATTGCAAATATAAAACTCAAGATGCAATAGTCAGTTATGAACAAAGGGAATACATATATATATATATATATATATATATATATATATATATATATATATATATATATATATATATATGTGTGTGTGTGTGTGTGTGTGTGTGTG
This sequence comes from Sepiola atlantica, assembly GCA_963556195.1. Lineage (NCBI taxonomy): Eukaryota > Metazoa > Mollusca > Cephalopoda > Sepiida > Sepiolidae > Sepiola > Sepiola atlantica. The sequence goes on from OY744533.1 coordinate 80,052,970, forward strand.
TGTGTGTGTGTATTGCTACTCTTGTTCTTGGCCTTTTGGCTTAGATCAAAGTGTAGTATCTGTTCCGATAGATACTGCACCCCATAGACTGGTATAGTCTTGGCCTTCGGGGCTTGATTTACGCCGGTCTATGTGCTGTCCTGTGCAGTTCTAGGAGGTCCACCCTCCCAGGCTTTGCCTCCCCTCTTTGGGGAGGAGTAAGTTTATTTCTTACTGTCTGAGGCGCCCCTACCGGGGAATGCCGACGGGGCTGCCCAGGCAATTTTTTAAACCCCATTTTCCCGACCCGACCTTGGGTCACATCTTACTTGTGGGAGTAAGAGAAACTGGTTTTGTGCCTAACTCCTGGAGAGGAGTAAATCAATACTCATTCACTATGGTCGGCCAGCATAAAAATATTACATCTTTTTCTGTCATTCACTAAGTAAAGTAAAATCGTAAAAATTAATTCACATATACAGTGCTGTTCAAAAATATAAGACCATGAGTAATTTACGCTTATGGAGTTGTTTAATCGTTCTTATGGCCTCATCTTATGAATTTATATTGCGAATACGATCAGTAAACTACCCTTAAATTTTTGGATTCAATTTTTAAAGTTATGCTTGCGTATTGCAGATAATTACAAATTAGCATTAAGAAAACCTGTTCATAAATATAAGGCCACATTCATTAACTCAAAATAAACCTTCATATTAGACACGACATGAATTAGCATCCCCTGACCGACATGAATTAGCATCTCCTACACTGAAGATGTAGGTAAAAATAATTAATATTTACTTAAAAAAATGAATATATATATAGATGACAACAGAAGCTGAAGAGAGCCGGATGGGTAAGACCTTCCGTGCTGTAAACCGACGGTACGAATGTTGTACTAATTTTTCTGTACCAGAATAAATAAATATATATCTCTCTCTCTCTATATATATATATATATATTAATTAAGTTCAAATATTAACTAAATGAACATATATATATATATATATACATTTAAATATATATATATATATATATATATATATATATATATATATATATATATATATATATATATATATATATATATAAACAAAGATAGATTACATACATAACGCTTGAATGTCTGTTGACGGAGGGAGTTATCTGCTTAGATTGTTTCGTCACATACGTATGTCGGCTTGATTTTCGAAATGTGATTACACTCGCTGCATCTAGCCACGCTGATGAGTCGTATACAACAGAACAGCTGTTTGTGGGTAACGTATACACACATATATATATATACATATATACATTATTAATGTTGAATATATATATATATATATATATATATAATAATATTTATAAATAAATATTTATTAATTATTTAAATACCTACAGACATCGATGTTTCATGCTAACGCAATCTTCAGTGTAGGAACTAATTCTCAACGGTCGGTGGGCGCGAACCCCGAACATATATATATATATATATATATATATATATATATATATAGTCATTTGGACTAAAGATTAGAAATCAGAATATCCCAACACATACCACGTGATATTCGCTTACACAAGTTTTCGAGATCATCCGGGAACCTCCAGGCACAGGAATCAGTACTCAGTAATCACCTGGATAGTACAAATAGTTGTTCTGACAAGTATCCCGATGGGTGGTTTTCTGTTTTACACAGTGCCAGGTCGAACTACCATCTCAATATTATTGAGGCGTTAGTTATTAACATTTCTCGACCTAGCCTGTGTAGACAAAAGATTTTGAAGCATCAGTTGAAGTTCTTTAATGATTCAAATCCACCATAACGTTGAGAGATTTACTTTCTTTTTTTTTTCTCAATCGTTTTCGCCAACTTAAACAATTTTTTCCCCTCTCATATCTCATTCAATTGTCTTAGTTTTTAATTTATCATTCTTACGTTTCCTCTTAGAGGGTCAGCCGATAAGGCCTTAAGAAAAATTTTAGCAATTTTTTTTCCTTCCACCCGCCCGTTTCATTGATTTAAAAAAAAAATGTTTCCTCTGAAATTTATCCTACGATTTTGTTGTACGGGAAATCTACTTAAATATATAAAGAGAGAGACTGTTAGCGGTTAGATCAGTTAGTCCCTCAAGCCGGGATTGAAACTAAACCATCGAGTCGACAGTCGGCGCCTCTAACCCTACGCTATCATAAGACACTGACTGAATGTAAGTGATATCTCAATGTAAACATTGTCAAGTGCCGGGAGCTCGAATTAATTTTATCCAATGAGCTATGCCTTAAAATTAATGTCAGTTGGCGATATTATTATAAATAAGCTCTACCCAAGAAAGGTGGCTTCATATAGTCATCCACATACATACTGTTTCGCTGTATAACAGCTTTCCAGTGCGGCTAGACCAGCTAGTGCGTCAAGCCGGGATTGAAACTCAACCGTCGAGCTGACAACAAGTGTCTATACCCTTGCGCTTATACGACACTGACTGAATGTAAGTGATATCTCAATGTAAACATTGTCAAGTGCCGGGAGCCAGAATTAGTTTTGCCCAATGATATATACTTAACTTATGAAAGAAAATGCATTAAAGCTATTATTTTGACGACTGTATTTATACTATTAACTAGAAATTTATATATATATATATATATATATATATATATATATATATATATATATATATATATATATATATATATATATATATATATATACATTGAGAAATACTAAAAATTATATCTTTTAATTATATCCTATCTTGACTAGGCAATGCTCAATGTACGAGATAGAGCAGTAGTATAGAAGATAAATGGTTAGAATGAAAATTGGATAAAATACAATATATATAATATATATATATATATATATATATATATATATATATATAGTCTAAAGAAGCTTTGAGTTAATTTAATCAAAAAGACAAAAAAAAAAGAAAAATGCAGTTTAAATTCCCAGAGAAACTAACTAAATCCAAAATATTGCAGATTTAACATTCGTTGGAAAATTCATGAATAAATAAAAATATATAATAGTAAGTAAATAAAATAAAAAGGGGGATTAAGTATCTAACAGTGAAACAAAAACAGGAGACCTTAACGTAAGCATCTAATATTAACACGGTGATCATCAGCTGTTTACCATGTAACTGTTTCGGAGATTTAAAAACAGGACAGTTATAATATGCATGGCTCTCCAATGGTACAGATCAAACTACCATTTCCCCAATAATCAAGTGTCGAAATAATTCAGCTTAAAATTTCACTTATATATACATAAATAAATAATAATAATAATAATCAAATAATAATAATATACTACCCTTAAGACTACCGTGTGATATGGTAATTGACATATCAAATAATATATATATATATATATATATATATATATATATATATAGGGCTATACTTTAATCTTATTAAAGGAGGTTAAAACAATGTTAATTTTAAATAAATAATATTAGATTATTCTTACCTACATACGCTAGCGTTTCAAGTTTTGGCTCTCATCAGTGCAGGAGCGATAATCTCAGACGGTCGCACGGTTCGAACCCCTGCTATAGAATCAACTCAGACTCCATACGCAAGCACTGTGTCCATTAGGCCACGAGACATTATCACATTCAAGAAGGAGATTTAAGTTCTATCCATTCGAAGGGCGGAATATCTAGAAAGACTGACTAAAGATTCTACGAACGTTGTCGGAATATGCCTTATAGCTCCGTGTCAGTCTATTTTTAACTTCCCCGAACAGGGCTCACCTTCAATCTTATTAAAGGGGCTTATAACAATATTAATTTTTAATATATAATATTAAATTAGTTTTACCTACATACGCTAGTGTTTCAAGCTTTACCTCTCATCAGTGCAGGGATGATAATCTCAGACGGTCGCACGCATATATATATATATATATACATATATATATATATATATATATATATATATATATATATATATATATAAATATTAATTATTTATTACCTTATGTGGAGGGGGCTTATAATAATATTTATAAATAAATATTAATTATTTATTACCTACAGACATCGATGTTTCATGCTAACTTCAGTGCAGGAAGATAATTCCCAACGGTTGGCGGGCGCGAACCCCGAACACAAATCGCTACTGATTTGTAGTCAACACTCTTAACCCCATAGTGAACTAGTTAGCTATTTATTTATTAATTAATTAATTAATTAATATATATATATATATATATATATATATATATACATATATATATATATATATATACATGTATATATATACATATATATATATACATATATATACATATATATACATATATATATATATGCATATATATATATAAATAGTAATATGTATATAGAAGTATGTATATTCATTTTATTTATTTATAATTCTGCAAGTCTGCGCGTGAGTGAGTGGCGTATGTAGTTCCACGTATGACATTAAGAAAGAACAGCTGCATCGAATGGTGAGTGGCATTTTACTACTCAAACGGATTCGCCATATTTCGCTACCAAAGAAAAGAAACGTAATAACTTCGCACGCCGTTACAACATTTCTGCTGAGTCATTGAAAAACAAGTATCACAAAAAAAGAATTTAATAATTGTCAAGGCAATGAGAGTGGGGCGCGTATCGGACAAGTGGGAGAGAGGGAGGGGAACGCGTTTGTCAGTTTCGGGGAGCACCTGTTCAATTGAACACTGCATAAATCCATCCGGCTGGGTGTTTTCCAGGGAACCCCCTGCTGTTTCTGATTAACTGGATTATTCCTTTCACAGTCATTCTATTATCATTTGTTTTCTTGTTATTATTTTTTATATTATCTTTTTTTTATTATTAAACGCATTCCCTTGGTTTGACGTTAGAAGGGCAGGAAATTAACTCTTAACAATCTTTCAAAAACACATATGCACGTACTTAAAAATCATGCGAGGATACACGCACACACGCATACGCACACTCAAATATATATATATATATATATATGTATATTTATATATATATATATATATATATATATATATATATATATATATATATATATATATATATATATATATGTGTGTGTGTGTGTGTGTGCGGAGAGGCCGGAAATTAGTGGGAGAGAACGCCATCAGAGTGCTCAATTATTATTATTTCCGGGAAGGCAGACATGAATATAGGCTGAAGAAAGTCCGGTAAAGGAGACCAATTATAGGTTGCCTTTATTAGTATTTTAAACCGACGGTAGCGATGTTGTTCTGATCTTCTGTAATACATATATAAATAAATTAAATAAATATATATATATATATATATATATATATATATATATATATATATATATATATATAGAGAGAGAGAGAGAGAGAGAGAGAGAGAGAGAAGAAAAAAGAGTGATAAATATGCGACGATTGTCCAAATTTATTTCAAATTTCAATTGTTCAAATTTCAATTGTTCAATGCAAGGTGCATTCAGTAATAAAGTACGTTTTTTTAACAAAAATTATTTTAATAATTTTTAATAATAATTTTCATATTTTTCAAATATTTGAACTTTGGTTTTTTCGAAAGCCAACTTATCCATCTGTATTTCTCCTCTGATGATAAGATTTCGATCTTTGAAAAGCCTTGGCTTAAGGAAAGAATAATAAACACTAGTTTATTACTGAATGCACCTTGCATTGAACAATTGAAATTTGAAATAAATTTGGACAATCGTCGCATATTTATCACTCTTTTTTCTTCTATCTCTACTATTGCTCTATCTCGTATATTGAGCTAATCCTTTTCACAATACGTTCCATCTACTCAAAGTTTTCACTTTGGTTTATTTTGATCCTATATATATATATATATATATATATATATAGATATATATATATATATATATATATATATATATATATATATATATTAGTATGCAAATTATAGTTATATACAAATAAGCTACACAGGAACATATATGTTTCATTACCAAGAGAAAATCATCAGCCTAAATGCATTTACCCTGGTGATTTACTTCTGGAAAGAAACATAATTTCGTATGTGTAGATTACTTTCCATAATTATATTACTACGAAGCTCTACTGATGTTGACCACACTTGCAGTAAATACTGAAACACACACACACATATGTAATTATTGTTTTTGTAAATATTATTTTTAATATTTACATATATATTTTTCAGTTTCATGATAAACTCATGAGTGTGACTTTATACAACTGTTAAAATTATATATATATATATATATATATATATATATATATATATATATATATATATATATATATGATAGTAATAATCCAGGTAAAAAATGTGTGGTAATCCAGAGAATTTTAACCGGGTTTATAAAAAGTGCTCAATATCAAAATAGAGCTTTATATATGATAATTTTTATTTACACAGACATGTACAAAATCTGCGACACTGGCATGTCGATGTTATCGATCAACAGTTACTATAAACTGAGATCTCATCAGGCAGAGTTAGAATCCGATCTCAACCTCAGATCATATTTGGGGAGAATGAAATGGAGAGAAAAAAAGAAAGAGAAGAAGAAGGAAAGAAATTTAACATTTCAAAAATTGAAATATATATATATATATATATATATATATATATATATAGTCAACCACCTCGAACATGCGAAACTTCTTTCTGACAAATAGTATAGATTTAGGCAACCCCGTTCTACTGCGGATATCCTAACAGTCTTCTCTGAACGCATATACCATAGTATATGCGTTCAGAGAAGACCGTTAGGATGAGGCAGATGGAACTAAGCTGGTAGCGCCTTATATATGCAAAGCTTTTGACAAGGTCTGACATGAAGGTCTTCCAATGAAATCAATTTCTGCAGTAATACTCGACGAATTTCAATATAATCATAATCGACGAAGAATCGAAAGCATTCGTGAAACCTGTGAAATCTATGGAACATTTATTTATTTTTGATTTTAATACAAATAAGACCATCAGAAAAATTTAAAAAATAGAAAAGGTATAATTAAACAGACGATTTTGTTATTCTTAACAATGTTTGTATGAATGAGAAAATGTTGCTTAAATACACACAATATCTCTCTCTCTCTCTTTCTCTCTCTCTCTCTCTCTATCTATCTATATATATATATATATATATATATATATATATATATATATATATATATATTGGGTAAAACTAATTCGAGCTCCCGGCACTTGACAATGTTTACATTAAGATATCACTTACATTCAGTCAGTGTCGTATGATAGTGCAGAGGTAGAAGCGCCGACTGTCAACTTCAATCCCGGCTTGAGGCACTAGCTGGTCTAGCCGCATTGAAGAGTTGTTGGACCCTGTCTAAGGGGGGAAACTAATGGTTAATGCATCAGGCCAGATGTGACAATACTCCATGCATGAACGAATAGTGACTTTGTAGAGCTGTAGGATACTGGTATGTAGGAGAAGTTTTGTAGCGCGGTATAGGGGACCCACTTTTATTGCAGCAGACTTGGCAGTATATTCTATGCATATGTTCCAATTTTAGTTTCCCCCCTTAGACAGGGTCCAAAAAAGAGTCTCTTATCTAATAGGTCCCACACTGTCTAGCAAGCTCCATCCCCTGTCTGCTGCGACAAACTTGCTGCTCTAGTGCTCTCTCGACGTAATTACCCCAGACCAATCAGCTAAATCTCACTCCTTCAATGTAGAGGTTCCAAAATGCCGGAAAGTCTATATTTTAATAGCTTCTTTTGTCGAACTGCTTGCCTTTGGAATTCCCTCCCTTCTCCTTGTGTCCATGACAATACCAACATACAGAAATTTAAATGTAATGCGAACAAATATCTCGCTGCACAACTCGTCACTCTGACTTCCCCTAGTAATATGACCGCTAATTCACAGTAGCCTGTTACGTCTCAGTTGCAGTATGTGTCGTTTGGGCTTAATTAAAGTAATACAGCAAAGTAATATATATATATATATATATATATATATATATATATATATATATATATATATATATATATATATATATATATGTGGGGGGGGTAATATTGAAAATTTATTTTCGAGAGTATTTTATGCATTAATCTGGTTTTATAATATTGTAATGTTACTACACAAACTCTTTATTAAGTCTGCGGGGCTGGGTATAAACAAAGAATACTACAAATTGAAAAATTAGATATCTTATAGGATTTCAACTTGTGCTTAATACCATGAAGTTGAAAATGAGATACGTACGCAACTGGGTTCGAATTCTTCGACCGGCAGTAATAAGCATCTCATACACTGACGATTGCATAAGCATCACACACAGGTGCTTGTAGGTAACAACTATTTATATTAAGAAATATTGCTATCGCCCCCTTAAAAAAAAACAAGGATTTAGCCTCTAGGTGAATTTATAAATAAGCAGTCAAACTAGGCGTAAAGCGATGTTGCCGCCTCTGCTGTTGAACACTCTATGGCTAAGCTTAGTGTATATGTCCGCGGATTCGACATTATATAGAGTTTAAATACCCTTCTCTCCCGTGCTAATTGATGGTGGTTGCAAAGTAAAAGGTGAGTTTGCAACTGGGTTCGAATCTTTCGATCGGCAGTAATTAGCATTTCCTACACTGAAGATTGCATAAGCGTGGAGCATTGTTTTATTATTAAAACTGGAGCCCTACGGGAATCAATTTGATCCATATAAAGGTAATTTATATTAATATAATGTCTTATATATATTTTTTTCATTTTCTCTCTGTTTCCTTCTTTAAGATAGTCACGCGCTGCATGATATTTTCTGGGTTTTTTTTCAAATAATTACGCACGTGCCCAAAACATCCCGTTGTGCATCTCATATCTTTTTTACTGTTATTGGTGTCGTTATTTCAATAATTTAAAAAATTCACTTCTTCTGAAGACGTTCGTTGATACGAACGAAACCGATAATGGTCTCGAGATTTATGATGTATTCCTGTGTTTAATTTGTTTTTCCTTTTTTCTTTTTTACACATCCTGTCTCAACGGATTTTCATTTTATGATATATCGTGTATTTTATCCTCATATATATATATATATATATATATATATATATATATATATATATATATATATATATATATATATATATATATATAAGATTGACGATGCATTTGTCTGATACTAGCGCCATAGCCCAACACTTAACTAACGACCACTCCTGCCCTCGATCGGAATTCAGAAAACTCTTAGTAGAAAATACCAAAATCTTAGAATATAGCACTAACAACAAAAACTCCATATATTAGAAGCCCTATATATAAAAACAGAAAAACACTTATTAATAGAATTACCTTTAATATCAGTTATAATATTCTAAAATGTCTATAGCTCTAAATATAATTTCGTACTTAGTACATAATTCCCGCCAAAACCTTCTATAATACTAACACATAGTATGTACATGATTAACCTCATTCTCCCTGAAGGTGGACCCGGATGGGTCTTAAAGTACTTGGTAGACAAATCCAAACTATGGCAAATTCATCAGCCAATTCCCCTCCGAAACTAAGATCTTGATTCGGACTATTGAAAGGATTTACCAAAGGATATATAGACATGAGTTGTCTCTTATATTCAACAATACTTGCCTGCAAGAGAAGATGCTATATATATATATATATATATATATATATATATATATATATATTTATATTTAATTTATGCAAACATTATAATAAAAAATTATTAAAAAAAAATAAATAAATAAAAAATTATAAAAAATATATACTATAAAACAGCTCTACTTGTTATTATTGAGCACGTTTTATCAACACTGAGGTTTCAATGGATTATATCTATAGAAACAAATAATATATATATATATATATATATATATATATATATATATATATATATATATATATATATATATATATATATATATAGTGAGAGAGTGAAATCTACAAGAGGCTCCATTAATCCGTCGATAACGTTATATTATGTCCATCACCTTTAAATTCAAAATATCATTTTCATCGCTAAAAGCGCAAATTGAATGGACGTATCTTATCACTATTCCTTCTAGTTTACCTTTCCCTTTCTTTTTCTTTTTTCTCTATTTCTTTTTGTCTGTCTCGTCTATCACTTGTTACCTTATAATCTCTATCTTCTCTTTCTTGTTTTTTTTTGTCTTCTTTATCATATAGTCTGATCTCTCCATAGTTTAATCTTTGACCCTTTGTCCTGACCTTCGATGTCAGAAAAGTTACAACGACAACGTAGCATCCGTTTCCAGCGTCTTGTCGTGTATCCAGCAGAAAAAAAATAGGCAAATGTTTAAGGATTTCAGCTATTATTTCCTATTCGCATTTAATTTCTTAACCCTACGCGCTTGCCACAGGAGCAACAAAAGAGACGGAAAAAGGTAATAAATAAAGAGAGCTTTCGGAGGGAAAAGAGACGTTTGATTTGATTGATTGGTTTCGCTCTTTTCTTATGAGAAAACCATGATGACTAGCAAAACAGTTTGCCCATCGTCTAGATCGAAAGAAGTGTGGGGATGAAAAAGGAAATAAATGATTTCCTGTATAAGGAATAAGTAAAAAAGTATCTCCTCATCGACATGCCCCACAAGCGAGGGGACCTCGTGCGACCTGAGCATCCCAATATTGTCAAACGGCGGGTGTGCTGCTTAAAGAAAAACCCTTTGAGAAACTCGGTGTTTTGTTTATTTGTCGCTGTATCTTTATATATACATTCTCATGTATCCGGCATAATCACGTTGACTCACCGGCATGGGCTCTACCAGGTTTTATCATGCCCAATGATAAGACAGTGATGACATATAGAGTATTTATTTCCCTCCTCTCCAAGAGGTTAGGCACAAGGATAGTTTTATCTTACTCCCACAAGGTAAGATGTGACCCAAGGTCGGGTCGGGAAAGTGGGACTTCAAAAGCCAGCGCCCGAGAAGGTGAGCACTCTGGCCATTAAAAATTGCCTGGGCAGCCCCGTCGGCATTCCCCGGTAGGGGTGCCTCAGGCAGTAAGCAATTAACTTACTCCTCTCCAAAGAGGGGAGGCAAAGCCTTGGGAGGGTGGACCTCCTAGAACTGCAAGCCCCGAAGGCCAAGACGATACCAGTCTATTGGGTGCAGTATCCATCGGAACGGATACTACACTTTGATCTTGGCCACAAAGGCCAAACTGCATGAGTCCCCGACGGTGTCCCTTGAGGTTATAGAATATGGATGGATTAACACAAAACAGTATTAATACGTATTATGATTCAGTACTTTTGATTATGTATCTACGCAGATATTAAAGAAGTAAATAGACACCCTTATTATAATTAATATTGGAGACTGTTATCAGAGAGTGCTGATGGACCTAGACAAGATAATATTGATTATTTTTCCTCGGTAATACATTGAACTCAGTTAATAATGGAAAGTGGAATCCCGAGGTTTGCGACGATTTCACGTCCACCGTCAGATTAATATATGATATGGCTATGATATGACTCTGAGAATCGTAATATTTATTTTAACTTCTTACATCAAGTGGATTCATGCCTTGTCTTGAGCGATTTCCATTAAAAAAAAACTTTGGAGCCTCATTTTCTTTGTAAAAGATACTTTTATATTTTTATAGACCAATTTAACATGACATATCCATTTTCAAAACGTGCGTCTGCTTGGTCTCTTCTTTCAAGACTGAGACAGAATTTCAAACCAGAATTCCATTACCCTGACATATATGACATCACGTCCGTATACCTATCATTGACTTCCTTTCTCACGAACCCATCTATCATAGTAATTTATGGGCCTTATTAAAAAAAGATACCTTTTTATTCTATCATTAGTTTTCATTTTTTACACTAATTAAACATTACATATCCGTTATTAACATTATATCGTGAAAAGAAATAAATTGAACACAAACTAACAAACATAAAAGTGTGGGGTATTTTTAGTACTTGATTTATATCAATCGCGCGGGCGCCTTCAAAACAGTTATTTGTCAAACATATCTTAGATGCGTGCGGTTCTTCTAGTTGCTCCTCTCCCCACTAACTGAGGTCCTTTTGCGCCTGTCCAACTTATTGTTGATGTATATATGCTTAAACCAAAAGTCGTCAGGCATGCTTGTCTTATAAAAAAGAAGGCAATAAATTCTCCAGCACTGGATCGAGGTGACGAATAGGTTTATTGTCGCACTGCCAATCGCGACAAACTTTATTACATCATCATTTTAATTACATCGGTCGTACATATAATAGTCTCGTAGATATAAAGAGAGAGTCAGAGAGAGAGAGGTAATTTTAGTTTGTTGAACGTATTGCTTTTTAGATTAGAAGTTCTTTAATCCAATGTTAAAGCATGCCCCCTCTCGCCTCTTTCCAAGACCGAGACCGAATATCATCCTAAAAGTCTTTAGTGCTCGCATATATGATGTCATGTCCGCCCACTTATCATCGACTTCCTTTGTCACGAATCGATGAACAGTAATCCTGTTAACTTTTTGTTGTAGACCCGTGCTAGGGGTCACAATGAAATAAACCACAAATAGTGACAGGGTTAAAATATAACAATGTATTTATTAGAAAGCAATACAGAACGCCACTAATGTGGTAGGAGATGAACGGGTTCATAACATGCGGTAAAACATGGTATGAAAGTCTCTCCTGAGTCTCTGCAACCAGTGGTATTTATTATACCTGGTTGATACCATCAGTTCTCAAATAGGGGTCATTTGTACCCCACAACACTTTTTTTATCTCATATCTACAACGATTCCTGTCTCCTAAAGTAACCGCCTAATTATGTATCACTAATATATCAACTTCGAAAATCAAACAAAACGCACGTCTTCAAAATATACACTGTGCGGATTTGCTATCTATAATAATTTACATAATTAAGAAAACTTTATAATACATTCAATTTGTTAACAATAAAACTTTATTTTTTTATTTTATATTAAAAGTGTTGATATTAAATTAACTGGATTAACAAACTGAATGTATAACAAATATCGGACCAAGACAACAATAGGGAATATTAACATGTTAAAAGAAAAAAAAATTCCGAAATATACTGCATTTAGTAAAATAAATAAAAGATTTATTTACAAGTGTTTTGTAAATAGAGACCACGTGTATTGCGAGGTCAACCGGTGATTCCAAAATATGTCCCGCATCTTGTGTTAATGATCTGGGGTCCCTATTGTTCTCTTGATCCCAAATATCTTTGAATAACTGAAATGTCTAATGAAATTATATTACAACGTTCTGTTAAAAAAGTAAATTTATCATAAAATCTAATTTGATTTTAATTTTATATTACAAAACTACTAGCAATTTAAATTCAAATAACTAGCAAAAATGTGCTGCTCCTGGTCGCATATTTTTGCTGGACTATGAGGATTATATAATTGTGAAAGAACTACATACAATACGTAGTTAAAGCAAAATAAATTATTTGGGACCAATAAAATAGTTTCCAATACTATTGATAATGTTTACATATTCATTTGTTTACTTTTTATTATCGCTTATGTTTTAATTCATGTTTTTAAACAATGACCTCACGCAAGAATTATAATGATTTTGTCAAGGTAATGTTGTAACCTCTACTTATAAAAAAAAAAGTAAAAATAGGTCATGAAGATCTCAAGGTTTCGGTTTCGATTTCCGGTCATGGGAATTTGTTATTTACTATTAATGCAATATTTTCCACACTTCAGCGATCTTAACTACTTATATAGTAAAGATCTCTGATATTCCGAAACGAGACAAATTCCGTAATGTATTTATTACGTTTAAAAAATTGTGATTGACGGACGGGCAGACGTAAACAAATCTCTATTTGTATAAGATAATAATTTAATCTTTGTAACACATTAAATATGTTAACAGAACTTTGTAATTTATTTTTATCTTATATTAAAAGAGTTCTGCTAACAAATTAACTTAATAATAATTGAAAGTGTATAATACATTTAATAGTTGTTAACAGAAAATTATGATAATCTTATTTATTAACAGAATTTTATAATTTCATTTTGATTTATATTACAAAGTTTTGCTAACAAATTAAATATATAACAAAATTATTTTAACAAAAAAAAAAATTATTAAGTTATATTTTGAGTTTTAATTCATATTACATAATTTCCGCTAACAAATTAAATTTAAATCTATTAATAACGAATATTTTGTATATCTGAATGTGAAACTAAACTATTACTACCTGCTCATACTCAATTCAGTTCACTATACTATTTCAGACTAATAAACTATATTCCAATGTCCAGTTGGAAGGTAGTGTAGTACCTGTTCTGTTGTCAATATAAAATTCTCCCGAGCATTACCATCTCATTTTTTAGGCGATGGTAATGTAGTATATGTTCTGTTTTCATGAGACCCTCCTCCCAGGAATGTTCTTCCTCCTTTGAGGGCAGTGTAAATATATTCGTTCGCTATGATACCATCTTCCTTGGCATTACCTCCTCTTTTAAGGTTGCTTGTAGTGTAGTATGTTTCTGTTATCCATCACAGAGGATTACATTTGGGAGTATAGTTTAGTATCTGTTCTGTTGTCATGAAACCGTCCTCCCAGGCATTACTTCCCTTTTCGGGGGGGGGAGGGGCGCAGTGTCGGATATGTTCGTTCGTCATACACGCTAGCAAAATAATTTAACCTTTCCAATAGATGTTATTTTTTCACTTCATGTAGATGTAATTTGATAATATTACATGATAATGTATTTTATTGTTAATATATTATAATATAACATTATGATACATTTAATTGTTTATATATTATAATATAACATGATAATATATTTAATTGTTAATATATTATAATACAGGGTGTTTCAAAAGTCTTGGGAACATTACAAGTTATTAAAAATCGTTATGTTCCCAAGACTTTTGAAACACCCTGTATAACAATATAATATATGTAATTGTTAATATACTATGATATAACATTACAATATATGTAATTGTTAATATATTATAATATAACATTATAATATATGTAATTGTTAATATATTATAATATAACATTATAATATATGTAATTTTTTAATATATTATAAAATAACATTATAATATATGTAATTGTTCATATATTATAATCCTACATTATAATATATTTAATTGTTAATATATTATAATATAACATTACAATATATTTAATTGTTAATATATTATAATATAACATTACAATAAATTTAATTGTTACTATATTATAATATAAAATTACGATATATGTAATTGTTAATATATTATAACATTACAATATATGTAATTATTAATATATAATAATATAACATAATAATATATTTAATTGTTAATATATTATAATATCACATTATAATATATGTAATTGTTAATATATTATAATATAACATTATAATATATGTAATTGTTAATACATTATAATATAACATTATAATATATGTAAGTGTTAATATATTATAACATAACATTATAATATATGTAAATGTTAATATATTATAATATCACATTATAATATATGTAAATGTTAATATATCATAATATTACATTATAATATATGTAATTTTTAATATATTATAATATAACATTATAATATATGTAATTGTTAATATATTATAATATCACATAGTAATATATTTAATTGTTAGTATATTATAATATAACATTACAATATATTCAATTGTTAATATATTATAATATAACATTACAATATATTTAATTGTTAATATATTATAATATAACATTACAATATATTTAATTGTTAATATATTATAATATAACATTATAATATATGTAATTGTTAATATATTATAATATCACATAATAATATATGTAATTGTTAATATATTATAATATAACATTACAATATATTTAATTGTTAATATATTATAATATAACATTATAATATATGTAATTGTTAATATATTATAATATAACATTATAATATATGTAATTGTTAATATATTATAATATAACATTATAATATATGTAATTGTTAATATATTATAATATAACATTACAATATATTTAATTGTTAATATATTATAATATAACATTACAATATATTTAATTGTTAATATATTATAATATAACATTATAATATATGTAATTGTTAATATATTATAATATAACATTATAATATATGTAATTGTTAATATATTATAATATCACATAATAATATATGTAATTGTTAATATATTATAATATCACATTATAATATATGTAATTGTTAATATATTATAATATAACATTATAATATATGTAATTGTTAATACATTATAATATAACATTATAATATATGTAAGTGTTAATATATTATAACATAACATTATAATATATGTAAATGTTAATATATTATAATATCACATTATAATATATGTAAATGTTAATATATCATAATATTACATTATAATATATGTAATATTTAATATATTATAATATAACATTATAATATATGTAATTGTTAATATATTATAATATCACATAGTAATATATTTAATTGTTAGTATATTATAATATAACATTACAATATATTCAATTGTTAATATATTATAATATAAAATTACGATATATGTAATTGTTAATATATTATAATATAACATTACAATATATTTAATTGTTAATATATTATAATATAAAATTACGATATATATAATTGTTAATATATTATAACATTACAATATATGTAATTGTTAATATATTATAATATAACATTACAATATATTTAATTGTTAATATATTATAATATAAAATTACGATATATGTAATTGTTAATATATTATAACATCACAATATATGTAATTGTTAATATATTATAATATAACATTATAATATATGTAATTGTTAATATATTATAATATCACATAATAATATATTTAATTGTTAATATATTATAATATAACATTACAATATATTCAATTGTTAATATATTATAATATAACATTACAATATATGTAATTGTTAATATATTATAATATAACATTACAATATATTTAATTGTTAATATATTATAATATAACATTATACTATATGTAATTGTTAATATATTATAATATCACATAATAATATATGTAATTGTTAATATATTATAATATAACATTACAATATATTTAATTGTTAATATATTATAATATAACATTATAATATATGTAATTGTTAATATATTATAATATAACATTATAATATATGTAATTGTTAATATATTATAATATAACATTATAATATATGTAATTGTTAATATATTATAATATAACATTACAATATATTTAATTGTTAATATATTATAATATAACATTACAATATATTTAATTGTTAATATATTATAATATAACATTATAATATATGTAATTGTTAATATATTATAATATAACATTATAATATATGTAATTGTTAATATATTATAATATCACATAATAATATATGTAATTGTTAATATATTATAATATAACATTACAATATATTTAATTGTTAATATATTATAATATAACATTACAATATATTTAATTGTTAATATATTATAATATAACATTATAATATATGTAATTGTTAATATATTATAATATAACATTATAATATATGTAATTGTTAATATATTTGTATATATATTATAATATATGTAATTGTTAATATATTTGTATATAACATTATAATATATGTAATTGTTAATATATTTGTATATAACATTATAATATATGTAATTGTTAATATATTATAACATTACAATATATGTAATTGTTAAAATATTATTACATTGCAATTTATGTAATTGTTAATGTATATGATATAACATTACAATATATTTAATTATTAATATATTATAATATAACAATATAATATATTTAATTGTTAATATATTATAATATAACATTATAATATATTTAATTGCTTATATAATCTAATATAACATTATAATATATTCAATTGTTAATATATTATAATATAACATTATAATATATTTAATTGTTTATATATTATAATATAACATTATAATATATTTAATGGTTAATATATCATAATATAACATTATAGTATATCTAATTCTTAATATAGTATAATATAACATTATAATATTTTTATTGTTAATATATATGCATAATACGTTTTAGTTATTTTAATCACTTTATAATACATTAACAAATTAATCTAATTTGAGTTTATATTACAAGTTCTGCGAAGAAATAAAATGTCTTACAAAGTTGTTTTATTGGGTTGAATATATTATGTAGATAAATTACAAATTAAAAAGATTGTAATATTCTGTACCACAAAAAGCCGAAAGGAAATCAACTGAATATTTTTTCAAATAAGGTATATGTTAATGACTTTAATTTATCGTAGAATCCGATTCGACATAAATCTTTAAAACATATAAGTGATACCTATCTTAACTTAGTCAAATGTATAATATAAACACTGAGCCCTGACATTCAGCCTATTCTCGTAACACTGGTTTCCATTTCTAACTGAAATATAGGAGTCTATAATGAAGCAAATGTTCCGCAATCTCAAACTGCACTTCTGGCATGACATTGATTATGTTCAACTGAAGCGAAAATTCTAAGACGACAGAAAACTGTGATGAGCTGATAATAATTCGTGTTATTTTAGAGTTTTCCCCTTTCCAATACTATTAACCTACCAAGGCTTGATAGTCTAGTCTACCCTGCTATTTTATTACTAGCTGGGATTGATGAGATACATGCATTCCTTTCACAAGATTATTATAGGAAGTGACCTTTAATGGTCTCTTTTATTTAAAAACATATGGTTATTGATATTCCCAAAAGGTCACCCATCTTTATCCTGACCAGGCGTAACGTTGCTGTACTTCGTTAACACAGCATTTTAATGTGATATAACCGTATCATTACATTTTTATATTTTGTCGGTAACACTTAATTTAATCATAAAATTGTATTTCTGTATTAACCGAACGACCCAAGTAGCCCTCGGAGGAAAAGTACAAAAGGCCGCATCAGGAGAGGGCTTTAAGCGTGTATCAAATACAGATGATAGTTTTTTTTTTTGTTTTTTTTTTGTTATTCATCGTAATTGCCTTTCGAAGAATATAAGACTTGTGGGGGTCGTCATACCTTTTTTTGGTGATAACTTCCTCCACAAATAAAAATAATAAGAAAACTTACATGCAAAATCAACGGAAGTTTATTTACTGAAATAAACTATTAACAAATAGAATATATTTCTTTTTGTAATGAGTTCATGAGTCCTTCCTTTAGTTTCAGGGTAAGTAAAAAGAAGAATGTATTTTCTTTTGTTGAAATGTTCATTTGTTATAAAATATTAAAGAAGGCAATAGGTAATGTTCGCCTGTGAAATTGTATGAAGCGCGCGAAAGGGTGAAATGGAAGAGTGATAGTAAGATGCGTGTAACCTCCAGATGAAAAGTCAGTTGAAAGAGAAAGTTTGATGTTTGTGTGTGCTTAAATACTATTTGGATAGGCTCCAGCGAGCTTAAGGAGAAAAGTTTAGAAAAATATGTCTTTGGAGAAATCTCATTGGACAGAAATATCACGTGGTGTGCTCTCAACTACGTCCGCTCGTTTTGAGTTGATTTAATATATAAGGCCACATCGGAATTTGCGTGGGCGTTATTTTTTATTTGTCACGCGCCAATACAATTCTATTCACTCTGCGCGCCTAAATTGTATTCATCCCAAACAACAATTTTTATTCGAATCTTAACCGTGTCAACTGGCACAGACTCGACTTATACACGGTACACACGTCCGTGATGATGAGGATAAAAATCAAGAGGCTATCTATGCGCAAAATCGACACGAGTATTTTCCGCAAACGAATTGAATAAAAGAAAAACGTGTCCAAGCTGATAGTTCATAAGCACACATCGACACATGGCGTCCTCAGTATAACTGGAAGTGATTGTTCGTATTTATTTATGGAAGCTCATACACGCAGATAATAAGTGTATTGAATAAAACGGAACGGCTACGAGATATAGACAGACACAGGCACATAGATATGCGTATAAATCACTGATAAAGTTTTCGACCGGAAAACACACATAAAGCATGCTTTCTTTGTGGATTGACGGCTCCCCCGCTAATGACTACGATTCTTGTTCCACGGACTAAAAGGACCCTCTTTTATTTTCAAACACATCTCTCCATATAACAGGTTACAGATGCGGCCTTAAAAGAAGAAAAAACATACCCGCGATGAGAGTACGTCATCTTTACTCTTCGTTTTTTTTTTTATCTATTCCGGAGGCAGTTGTCAGTAACCCACTCCCCACTCACGGTTTGCGGTCCTCACAGAATAGATCTCTTGTATCCGTTGCTCTTTGAAAGGACACCTGACTAATTTTAACCGCGGGTCTGAAAGCACTGAAGAATTGATCCAACGGACTAGCAATGTTGAGATTGAATAAGTTTTAGAAACATCTTTTATTATTACTAGGAACAAATGTGTGAGTATATATATATATATATATATATATATATATATATATATATATATATATATATATATATATATATATATATATATATATATATATATGAGAAAGGAAAAATTAGAGTAATCCGACGTAATGGGAAATGAAAAAGGAAAAACCAAAAGATGTTTTTTTTATGTATTCATCAACGTTTCGTCTTTATTTGTAAGACTTCCTCAGGATTATAATTTTAAGAAAAATGTCATGCAAGTATATTGAAATATTGGGTTGACATGATGGGTTGATAAGAAGAAGTAGTAGCCACTACTGGGAGCGCAGGACCTTGGTCCTGCACTCCCAGTAGTGGCTGCTACTTTTCTTTTATCACTCCATCCTAATATTTCAACCTAATATTTCGATGTACTTGCAAGTAAGGTGGAAATTCGTCTGTATTTTATGGACGAAAATGTTGATATGACGTGTGTATCACGTGGTTACGTGGAAAGTTATTATGAAAAGTCATACATTAGAAACGTTGGTGGAATAGCAATGGTAAAGAAAATATTTTTTTTTAATAAAATATTTAGAAAACCTTCACAACGCAAATTATTTGTTCTTAAAAATAAATTATTTATTTACCTTAAAAACATTTATTTTAACTTGAGTACTTTCGGTAATAATATTTACATCTTCAGAAGAATAAGCGTATTTTTTTCTTCTTTTTTTCTTCATTTTTTTTCATATAATCAAGAACACATCTCTATCTTTGCATGTCTGTCTCTAAAAACGAAGACATAACTAGGAAGTGTACTTTCAATATAATTGTATTCACATGCACAATATGCATGTGAACATAATCGAAGTATTTTTGCATCTCTGGTTGCCCCTTAAAGAAGCTAATGACAAACATGTTACACAATTAAATTAATCTATTTATTAGCGTTAGTTTAAGAGTATTAACATATATCTGAATAGCTCGGTGAGTAAAATATATGGCTGACAGCGTCATGGTTGCTGTTTTAGTAAACTATTCCTACGATGATGTTGCAGATGATGTTATCCCACACTCTAACCTGGGCAACACCGGGTAGCTCTGCTAGAAATATATATATATATATAGTGAATGTTTTTATTCAAACATGTACAAGGTCTGCTACACTGGCATGTCGATGTTATCGATCTACAGCTATCAAGAGCTGAGGTATCCTCAGGCAGAAGGTGTTTTTGTGATCCAACCCGGTCGATGAAATCCAAGAATCGAGCTAAGCAAGAGAATGTGGAATAATAGTCATGTGACCAATTATTTAAAAAGATTGGCCGTTAGAAAAGTTTAATTTTACAATAATTCATATTTTTATTTTTATTCAACGCTAAGCTGGGGCAGAGGGGGGGGGGGCGAAGGAAAGGAAAAGAACGGAAAGGAGAAAAGAAAGAAAGATAGGTAGAAGGGGTGTTAGGGGTGGGTGTCTATAGCCATTTAAGAGTTGTTGGGGGCGGGTGAGGGTATGTGTCTAGCCCAACCAGATGACACGCGACAGATATTTTGCAAGTGGGATTTTGTCGCGTGTCAAAGGAATGGGGATATTTATATGGACGGCTAATTTCAACGATAAAAACTTAAAGTAATATTTAGTTTAAATTATTATTGGTGGTAAATCAATGTATTTTAATTCTAGATAATATTTAATAAAATATAGTGGTGATTATTTTTAGTAAAAATCGTATATAGATTTATAACAATAGTATTAATACATTATATTATTATATTTCGACCTATTAACATTTAGTTTTAATTATTTTGGGTGATAAATAAATGTATTTAATTCTAAGTAATATTTAGTAATGAATTAATAAAACAGTGGTAATTACTTTTATTTTTAGTAAAAGTCATATATGAATTACTGGCAGTGGTATGAATAAATTTTATTATTAGTTGTAATTGTATTAATACTTGTCAGAAGATTAAAAATAATATTGGCGGTAAGGTATTTTAATTAAAATTGTTAAAAAGAAATGATGGTCCATGGGTGGGGGGACTAGAAATGCCTGAGGCCCCCCCCCCACCGGGGAATGCCGACGGGGCTGCCCAGGCAATGTTTAATGGCCAGTGCTCACCTTCTCGGGCGCTGGCTTTTCAAGCCCCACTTTCACGACCTGACCTTGGGTCACATCTTACCTTGTGGGAGTAAGATAAAACTGGCCTTGTGCCTAACTCCTGGAGAGGAGTAAATAAACATACACAGTTTGGCGACGAAAAGCGATGAGCATCCCACTTTTAAAATGCTTTGTCTAACATCTCACTATCATCGTATGATGTTGGATAAATACGCACTACGATTAATTTCGCTTAAAGTCGAGTGAAGTCGTTTACTGCTCGTCCATTACCATGAAAAGTAAGATGGAAAATAAGTTGAGATTTTTCAAACAGTTTTGCCTTCATCCTTTCCTTTTTGATGATCGATACTCAAAAATTAACTCAGAAGCTGAAGGGTTTTTCGCTATTTATTTAGCAATCATAATTAATATCCTTCATGTTATCGAATTGGATTGAATGAGGAAACTTTGCGCAAAGCCAACTAGTTATATATAAAATAAAAGGAAAACTATTATCTTTTTTTTGTTACTAAAGGGTCATCGCTTATTAAGGTCCAAAAACACACAACTCAGAACAGATACAATACCACAGGACTGTTTCTCAGCAGACTACAACGTGATCGTTTTCAAGTCTAATGTAAACAAGTTCTTGTAGAGCCGTCGTCTTAAATAATCAGATGCTGTCCAGTTTAAACCATCGTTACTGATCCTCGCGATGTTGTATCAAAGTCTATCTGATAAACTCAGTAATACTTATCCTTGAGTGGCTTTTGGACCTTCATAAGCAATGACCCTTTAGCAACAAAAAAAAGATAATAGTTTTATTTTTATTTTATATATAACTAGTTGGCTTTGCGCAAAGTTTGCTAGTTTAGATACTTGAAACCACCATTTTAAATAATAAACATTGATATTCATTTGCAAACACAAGACTAAAACTTTCGCATTTATTCGTATAAATAGATAAACATTAACACCTTCGTAATGTTGATACAAATGTATTAAACATTTAAATAAGACCGTAATGGCATATAAAGAAAGAAGAGATTAATTCGCCTGAGCGATGGTGTGTGGGTAGAGGGGTCTTCAACTTAGAATTTAGTTGTTGAAAATGAAGTCAGTCTTCATAAAAGCTGGATAAGAACATTTATCCACAAATGCGAAACGTTTTGTCTACAGATTTTATTTTATTTAGCGAATGCAAAGTCCTTCAGTCACGCAGTAGCCTCCTTCTCTGCTGTGTGGAGGGTGGCTAATCCTCCTCCCAGTCGTTGGAGAGGGCAGACTTCAATGATGTGCTCCATTGTCTGATCCTCTCCACAAGCACACAGTGGGGATGGGCTGCTGCCCCATCTGTGAAGGCTGGCCAAGCACGGGCCATGTCCAGTCCTGAATCTATTGATGGTTGACCACTCTCTCCTTGGGAGGTCGGTGCCAGGCACTTGTTTGTTAGGGTCTGACACCAGATAAAAAACAATCAAGAATACGGTGTCGTTAATTGGAGAGATAAGTTGAGGAGAGAAAGAGAGAAAGCGAGCAAGCTAGCCAGCTAACCAGCCAGCCAGTACCCCTCTCCGTCCCTTTTCTCTTCTAGCTCATGCATGTCGGTAAGACATCAAGCGATGTTAGTTTTATTTAAGACAGGTTTTTTTAGAAAGTTATCTATTTTTAATGATAAAATAACTTTCATAAATACTGTTAATATCAAGGAAACTATTGCATACATAAAGACAAAATAGGACAATAAAATTACAATTGAATAATACCAAAACATTTATGTATTATGTACGTTTAAAAAAGAATTATGCAAATTAGGCAGTCAAATAATTGTCTTTCGATAGTTCATCTGTACTATATAGAGAGTATTTCAAAATACTATGTCGTATCATCGATACGCGCCATAAACTGGTATCGTCTTGGCCTTCGGGGCTTGATTTACGCCGGTCTATGGGTCTGTCCTGTGCAGTTCTAGGAGGTCCACCCTCCCAGGCTTTGCCTCCCCTCTTTGGGGAGGAGTAAGTTTATTGCTTACTGCCTGAGGCGCCCTTACCGGGGAATGCCGACGGGGCTGCCCAGGCAATTTTTTAATGGCCAGAGTGCTCACCTTCTCGGGCGCTGGCTTTTCAAACCCCACTTTCCCGACCCGAGCTTGGGTCACATCTTACTTGTGGGAGTAAGATAAACCTGGCCTTGTGCCTAACCTCCTGGGGAGGTAAATAAAATGTTGTATTATTGATTGATACGCGCCATAAACTGGTATCGTCTTGGCCTTCGGGGCTTGATTTACGCCGGTCTATGGTTCTGTCCTGTGCAGTTCTAGGAGGTCCACCCTCCCAGGCTTTGCCTCCCCTCTTTGGGGAGGAGTAAGTTTATTGCTTACTGCCTGAGGCGCCCCTACCGGGGAATGCCGACGGGGCTGCCCAGGCAATTTTTAATGGCCAGAGTGCTCACCTTCTCGGGCGCTGGCCTTTCAAACCCCACTTTCCCGACCCGACCTTGGGTCACATCTTACCTTGTGGGAGTAAGATAAAACTGGCCTTGTGCCTAACCTCCTGGGGAGGTAAATAAAATGTTGTATTATTGATTTAAATAACAGTAACCCACTTGTACTGGTTTTGTTTTTTTAATATTAGCAACATTAAGATTAATTTTTAGCAATTTATCATGAAATTTAGCTTTTAAGAATATAAACTCTGTTAAGAACTAAAACACAATGTTCTTGCTGTTCAGTTTTTTTTTGTTTTTTTTTTAATCAAACACTTCATGTAAAAACAAACCATCTATTACACATGGAGATTTGTTATTTGTCTGTCCGAAGCCGACACTATATTATTACTTATATTAATTGTACTATTGTACTTCTATTACTAATGGATATTTTGCTATCCGTCTGTCTGAAGCATAAAACTATACTATAACTCCTATTAATTGTACTAAACTATATGATAAGTTTTGACCGCTCTCTTTTTATGTCTACTTATCAGCTCCTATAAATACACATTCTAAAACTTCCAAAAACATCACGAGTGATTCATACTTTTTAAAGTTTTTTTTTTTCTTGGTTGGTTTAGATTCTCGAGATGTTTTTAAGCGGCAGTAAAAATACAGTCAAGAAAGGTCGCACGTGTCAGCGCAAGTTAAAAATTTAAAAAATGGTTGATATCTGAAATTTAAATATAAAAACAAAGCCGTTAGAAGCCATACATATTGACATTGTATGGCTTCTAATGGCTTTGTTTATACAGGGTGGGCAAAAATAAGGGTCCTATTTTTAAAAATTCATAACTTTTTTATTTATTGATTTTTTTTTTTTTTTTAGAATAAGTAAAGAACCCCTTCCGAAGCAAGCATGAGCCGTATTAGCCCCTAAGGAACGTACCCTCGTTTAGAAAACATTATTTTTGCTTAAAAAACTCAAAACAGTGTAAAAAACAATACTTTAGTTTTTGTAAGTTTTAAGAAGTGTTTTTCGGCTAAAATTTGTTTTGTTTATTTCAAAAACTCTCGGAAGGGTCAGTCTACACACACATAAAGTTTGGTGAGTTTAACTTTTATTTTGTGGAAGTTATTCAAATTCAAGTTATTCAAATTTAAAGATAGGACCCTTATTTTGGCCCACCCTGTATTTGAAATTTTAATATAAGACCAATGTTTCATAAAATAACGTTTCTCAATTTCTTAATAAAAAAATGTTTACCTATAAATTTAACGTAAACTGATGACCCAGTGACTACCATTGAACCCACCTCTAAAGTTACCATATCATTGGTGTAGTTATCTTTTGCTTTTCAGGCCTTTCCAGGTTGCTGACGTGTAATCACAAAAAATAGTGAAACTCCTGTGTTTTTTTTTTCGTCGCCATTGTGGAAGCATAGACTACAATTTTACTAAAACATTTACGTCGTAATATTTTATTATTTACCAGTTTTATTTTTTATTTTAGTTTTTTTTTTACTCCCTCCCACAGCGGTAAGATGTGACACAGGATCGGAAAGTGGGATTGGAAAGCCAGCGGCTGAGAGGATGAGCACTCTGGCCTACAAATATACCTGGGCAGCCCCGTCGGCATTCCCCGGTAGGGGCGCCTCAGCCGATTAGCAATAGACAACCCCTTTCTCAAGAAGCGAGAAGGCAAAGCCTGGGAGGGTGGACCTCCGGAACAAATACTACACTCTGATCCCTCCGCTTTTACAGATTACAAATTTAAAATGATTTTAAATCGTACAATATTTTATGCGCACGATTATGCGTCAACACCTAGAAATAACTGGAATAATTTAAAATAATAATAAAATATTCTTAACCGATATTTGGAACTGAAATATTCAAAAATTAATATGAATTTAATTTAGAAACTACCGTTTTCACTTTTATTTTTCCCTCGGGAATTTACAGCAATATCAGGGAGACTGCGTTCACGTGTGGTTTCTATGAACAGTAAGAAATACATATTTATTTCTTTGAAATTTGAATGTTGATTCGTATAAAAAGTATAATTTTCGAATAAAAATAATGATATGGATTCGGTAACAGGAGTTTATCGGATCCTTATCAGGGAACGCCGAAACATAGGTCTCACTATATTTTATATATATATATACATATATATATATATATATACATATATATATATATATATATATATATATATACATATATACATATACATATATATATACATATATACATATACATATATATATATACATACATATATACATATACATATATATATATACATACATATATACATATACATATATATATATACATACATATATACATACATATATATATATATGTATATATATATATATATATATACATATATATACATATATATATACATATATATATACATATCTATATATATACATATATACATATCTATATATATACATATCTATATATATCTATATATATATACATATATCTATATATATATACATATATCTATATATATACATATATCTATATATATACATATATCTATATATATACATATACATATATATATACATATACATATATATATACATATATCTATATATATACATATATCTATATATATACATATATCTATATATATACATATACATATATATATATACATATATATATATATATACATATATATATATATATATATACATATATATATATATATACATACATACATATACATATATATATATATATATACATATATATATACATATACATATATATATATATATACATATATATATATACATATATATATATATATATACATATATATATATATATACATATATGTATAATGAAATTATAGAACAAAAGTGAAGTTACACACTTTACAAGTTTATTATAATCATCAAATATATAAACAAGAAATAAAATATGTGAAAATATTTGATTATAATAAAAGTGTAAAGTATGGAACTTTACTTTTGTTATATTATTTGATTCTTTTATATAACTATGTTGTATATGCAAGATCGATAATATTCCTATCGCGATAGAGTCTAAATATAAAATGATTATTTTTATATTTTATATATAAGCAAAAATTGTTAAAAATAACATGATTTTACCGTTTGATTATACCTTTTTGATTTTTTTTCAATTTTTTTAATGATCGTTTTTTAGCAAAATCAAAAAAATATTCTATGTTCCATATGTATCACGAACGTTCCCAATTCTTCGTCGAATCATCTTCTGGTGACAAAATGAAATGAACAAAAACGCAAAGGAAAAGAAGAGAATTCCAAAAAGCACGTGAAGTCAGTTTAACTTTAAAAAATAAACGGACATGCTATTTCCAGGAAAGACGTTAACAATTGTAATTCCGGGACGCCAGAATAAGCGTCACACAGTATATATATATATATATATATATATATATATATATATATATATATAGAGAGAGAGAGAGAGAGAGAGAGAGAGAGAGAATTATTAAAAGGAAAAAACTATACACACATTAAGGTTGTATACATTATAAGTTATTTCGACCCTTTAATTAGGTCTCGTCAGACGTATAAACAACCCCACCAAAAAAAAACAAATGGGTCGAAATAACTTATAATGTATACAACCTTAATGTGTGTATAGTTTTTTTTCCTTATAATAATTCTATTTTGCTCTGTTTAAAGTTACATTGAGCTCTTTCATTCGGATTCCAAACGCTATTGAAATCTACAGACACACACACATATATATATATATATATATATATATATATATATATATATATATATATATATATATATATATTAGTACTTCATGTATCCACATAAAATATTATAAGGAGATATATTTTTTCATGTGTCAGTTTTCAGTGCTCGATACTTAAGTAGAGCTAGGTAGTAAGCAATGAAAATATATATGGCAATCAAGCTACACAGAGGCTCCCGTGTTTCATCCAGGTTTTAGGAGACAACTGATCAAATTTATTAACGTCACTTCAAACATTTATATAATTTACGTCACTGCGTTATTCATATAAATTAATTGTACAAAACGTTCATAGTGTGTATTTTGGGATCATTCAGACTATTATTCTCATCTTGGATGCTATTTACACAACGTTTTACATGGGCGCAACGGATAAAGGTGTTGAGTTACAATCAGTTCTAAGTGACCGTTTTTAAACGGTTGATGATTCAATCTTCACTACAGGCAATACTAAGAAAGAATAAATTAAAAAAAAAATTATCAAGATTGAAGGAACGAGGACAATCTACCGCCGCGGATGAAAATATAGGGTTCAGTTCGAAACTCCGTCTAGATTCCCGAGTTTTACAAAATGCACCTGAAAAAGGTCAGAGGTTACATCAGACGAAACGTTCTCCAAAATTTAGAAACATTGTCATCGTAAGTTGATTCGAATACACACATTTATAAACAAAAACAAACAAAATACAATCATATTTGTAAAAGTGAATGAAAAACAAACGGCAATATTTTGTATAGTAAATTTTTATTAATGAATGATGAATTTTATAAGCACTCGAAATATTCGGGCGCATTTCAAAATATATCTACCGGATTTAGACGTAACGAAACAGCCAACCAATGTGGGCCTCATGCTCACTAATGGGCCACAATAAGGTTCGAATTTGATTGACACACAAAATTAGAAACTCAATTTTGCCACTGATTAATTGATATAACAAATAAAGTTATTTTGTCGGATTTTAAAGTCAGACAGAAATAGTATTTAAATTGACAATTCGACTTTACTTCTGACTAGCCAATTTTCATTTGTTTTTGTTATACCATGTTATTGGCAATATAATGACGTAGTTCGTTACAATTTATTTTAAAAATGACTCAGTTCGTCCAAGACAACTGATAATATAAAAAAAACTTTTAAATAATTACGTAAAAATAAAAATCAGCAAACGTTATAACTCATATTTTAGATTGAAGAATATAATAGCAGTTGTCAACCTGATGTGCAAGCAAAATAAAAATTTAATGACTGCACTTCATTTCGGCAAACGCCGGGTAGGTAACAGCTAGTATATATATATATATATATATATATATATATATATATATATATATATATATATATATATATATATAAATATATATACACTTGTAGAGGATGTTTGTTTTTTAATTTGCACTTGATCTTTTTTAATCTGAGTTGATAGAAGCTGCATTGTTTTTTTTTAAACTCAGCTTCCGTCAATTTCTAATTCAGATTAAATAATTTTAGGATGCTCTTGTTTAATTTGAAATTGAGCTTTCTTTTAATTTGAACTTCAACTTTTTAAATTTAAAAGTAAAACGGTGTAGTATTATTTTTTAAAGTCAGTATAGCATTTAAAAGATGTGTGTGCCATTTTTTAAGAAGACGTTTTTAAACAAAGTCTCGCCAAATCTGAATCCGATTTTCGTCAGGAGATTCCATGATGATTAATAATCCTATTGAATCAGAATGCTAATGATGATAATGATGATGATGACAGGGTGACGGTGATGATGATGATGATGATGATGATGATGATGATGATGATGATGATGATGATGACGATGACGAACGTTCTGATATGGAAGGGTTTCGATATTACCTTATTCTAAAAGGCATTGTTTTTTTATATTAGTGTATTTACCACGGTCGCCATACATTCTCGTCTTCGCATACCCGTATAGCCGAGGGCTCTTTATGGACGACTATACGGTTTCTAGAATGATCCTTGATTACAGGAGCAGGGGGAGAAAATGGCTTTTTCATTTCAAGAGGTGAGGTTTGGGGAGAGTTCTCTGATGAAAGTTCGAAT
>OY744533.1:80088689-80138689 GCA_963556195.1 Sepiola atlantica
CGCACTTGACCAAGAGAAGCAGGAAAAATGACAAATAAAAAATAAAAATAAAAATCAAAGATACCCACACACCCGCAAACCCACGCATGCGCAAAAACAATAACAAATTCCTCAAATGAAACAACATTTGCTCGAATCGAAAGACATTTCTTCAAATGGATTTTCATATCTGATGAAAGCGGGCCACCGCTTGAAACGCGTTATATATATAAAATCATAAAATGGTAAAACAACAAAATAATAAATAAATGTTGAAAAAAACAACAAAATAATAAATAAATGTTGAAAAAAACATTCTACAAATGTTGGTAGCCTTACTCCTTTACATATATACTTTTCTCTCGTTGGAACTGCACTAATACTGCACTACCCTCTTTTCTATATATATATATATATATATATATATATATATATATAATTTTTCTTTCATGCATACACATATAATATTATAAGGTGATATAATATATTGTGTATACGTTTTAAGTGTTTACTTCAACAGTAGTCAATACGCGAATAGAGTTTAGTAGTAAAGTATAAAAAATATATTTATGGTAATTAAGCTACACATGGATGTCCAGGTTTCATCC
The DNA here is from genome assembly GCA_963556195.1 of Sepiola atlantica. Taxonomy (NCBI): domain Eukaryota; kingdom Metazoa; phylum Mollusca; class Cephalopoda; order Sepiida; family Sepiolidae; genus Sepiola; species Sepiola atlantica. The sequence goes on from OY744533.1 coordinate 80,089,277, forward strand.
GCGCAGATAATCGTCAGGCTAAGTGCCCGACGATTCCCCACGAGGATTAAACGCGGACGTATCCTCGACTGGACCGAACACCACCTACTCAAGCTGACAGATGTATATATACTTGTGTCTATATAATCCGGGCATGTTAGAAACAACAGAAAATTACTTACCGGAGAAATGTTGTCTTTGCAAATGTCGTAACTGTTTGACAGTCATCTCCAAAATGTCGGCTTTTTCCATTTTGCTGTGACGATTTCCCTGAAATAACAAAAGAAAATGAACCTTTAATTTCTAAACCGAAATCATTATAATATATTTGTCGCATCCCAAATAGCAGCAGTTGATTTTTTTATATATATATAATTAGTATGTAAAAAGATCTTGTGTGGTTGACGGTTGTCATTTGAGGGTTCTTGATAAGGTTCAGAAGCATATCTGTAATTTGGTTGGACCCACCCTTTCATCTCCTTTGTACCCTCTCTCTCACAGGCGTAATGTTGCTAGTCGCAGTCTTTTCTATAAATACTATTATGGCATGTGTTCTTCAGAATTGCCTTATCTATGCCATGTATCCTTTGTTCCAGATCGGTTGACTCGTTGGTCTAGTGGTATTCATCAATTCATTGTTTTTATATCTCATTATAATGCAGCTTCGTATTTCAGTAGCTTCTTTCCAAGAACTACCGGCTTGTGGAACTCTCTTTCGTGCTGACTGTTTTCCACCTACTTATAGCCACTACTGAGTGTAATGAAACAGTCTAGCCTTAATATAAATCGACATTTTAGTATGCTTGGCAGTTATATTTATTCTGATACTAAACTGGTCATACAGTTGAGCACTAACTACCAAATTCTAAAACTGGCTTCAACCCTGTCAAGTGAAAAAGAGCGCTAGACAACGCGCAATTTCACTTGCTATGAGTAAAACAGCAACTTTTGTTCATGTAATCGTATACAATGAACCATTAACAATAATTATTTGTATTTTAGCATTAAATGTTCCGAAGAAGGTTTATATAATAAAAATTAAACAACTGCTATTATATTCTCAAATCTAAAATATGAGTTACCCCCTTGCTGTTTTATTTTTATTTTTTAAGTTATTATTTAAAATTGTTCCATATTATCAGTCGTCTAGGCTGGACTAAGTCATCTTTTAATAAAGTGTAGTTAAGAACGTTTTTATATTGCCAATAACACGGTGCAACGATAACAAATGAAAATTGGCTAGTCAGAAGCAAAGTTTACATGCTATTACGGTAAGACTTTGAAAATCGATAAGACAATTATATATTTTAGCTATACATTAATCATTTAATCGTTAGAAAACGTAAACTAGTTTCTAATTGTTCTACATTTAAAAATGTGTAGACACGTTTACTTGGAACCTTATCGTGGTCCACTAGAGAGTATGAGGGCCACATCTGTTGCCTGTTTTGTTTGTGTCTAAATCCGATAAATATATTTTGAAATCCGCCCAAATATTTCGAATGCTTATTAATTTCATCATTCTTTAATAAAACTTTACTATACAAAATATCGGCGTTTGTTTTTCGTTAACATAAATGCTCTACGTTTAAAATAGATAGAATAAGTTTGGTTTGTCTAACTGAAAAACTTCTGGTGGCGAGGGTTTATATCGACTATAAAGGTACTTTTCTCTGTATAGAGAAAATAACAAAAGAAATACGTTTTTTTTTGTTTTAAGACAATACATGCGAGGTTATGGCATCCGTACAGAGCGAATAAAAGACTTTTATTTTTATAAAATTGTGTTGTGCTTGTTTTTTCCTCGCCTACAAACTGGGGATACAACTAATCGTCAACAAATGTTAAAAAAAACACGTTTTAGTCATTTTCGTGCTAAATACTCACCTTCCCTTAGTTTCATCGGAAAGTCATGTGGTAAATCTTACAATCTGTTCTCACTTATTCAACTAGTGTATAAAGACAGAACGAATATCTTAATTCCGCCATGTTTCGGATAATTGAACGCCATTAAGAAGTCCCGCTTTTAAACTAAATAAAATTGATTCAACGATATTTAGGATCAAAGTGTAGTATCTGTTCCGATGGATACTACACCCCATAAACTGGTATCGTCTTCGCCTTCGCGCCTTGATTTACGCCGGTCTATGGGTCTGTACTGTGCAGTTCTAGGAGGTCCACCCTCCCAGGCTTTGCCTCCCCTCTTTGGGGAGGAGTAAGTTTATTGCTTACTGTCTGAGGCGCCCCTACCGGGGAATGCCGACGGGGCTGCCAAGGCATTTTTTGTAAGCCAGAGTGCTCACCTTCCCGGCCGCTGGCTTTTCAAATCCCACTTTCCCGACCTTGTGTCACATCTTACCTTGTGGGAGGAAGATAAATAAAAGTGTAGTATCTGTTCTGTACTACCAAGGAAATATATTTATATATGTATAGCAATAAAATGTCCAATCAATTTGGGAACATCTTAAGTAGAACGGCCCCTAGTGTAATTGTGGTGACTGAGATGATTCTAGTTAAGAGTATTGATTTACTCCTCTCCAGGAGTTAGGCACAAGGCCAGTTTTTATCTTACTCCCACAAGTAAGATGTGACCCAAGGTCGGGTCGGGAAAGTGGGGTTTGAAACACCAGCGCCCGAGATGTGAGCACTCTGGCCATTAAAAATTGCCTGTGCAGCCCCGTCGGCATTCCCCGGTAGGGGCGCCTCAGACAGTAAGCAATAAACTTACTCCTTCCCAAAGAGGGGCGGCGAAGCCTGGGAGGATAGACATTGTTATCTCTATGGAAAAAGGATGACCAACGACACCCATTTTCCCCATCACGTTTCATGGCCTTGTGCCTCATTTGTTTTAAATGTAAATTTTTATATTTTCTGTAAATAAATAATTCAAGTGTAGTATCTGTTTTTTCCTCGGTCAATGAATGCCAAGTCCTTCTAAACTAAAACAATTTTTATTTTTGTCACAATCCAAAATTCTCCTTTTAGGAATGCTGATTTTTCTCCGTATTAAAAACCGACCTTGTGTCTAACTCTGCCTCATGTGGAGGCAAGGAACAGGTTTATGACTGTTGTCCTTATCTTTGTTGTCATGTTCAGCATTTCTTAGTCGTTTTACTCTCCGGCCTTCATTCGGGTGCCTTTGTTGTAGTTGGTAAACATCCGGGAATTTCGAACTAAACCGGTGTTTTAAGATACAAAAAACAGACGTCCCTTTAATAAAATAGCAACCCGCGTTCGATAAAGCGTTTACAATAAAAAAAATTAAAAAAAGGTTGATATGCCGTAGAACAGAAAGCCAAACTAATAATTATATAAAAATATAAAATAAGCTGGATATGTGCGTAGCTATCTTATTGCACATTAGAAGAAACTGTTTTTATTAATAAGAGAGCGGCTCTTTGTTTAGGCTATTAGACCTAGGAACGTACAATTTGGTAAGAAATATTCATTGTGGTACCCTGTCCAACATAAAATATATTATTATAGTAACGCTGAGTTAATCAACGTTTGTTTTCCTAAATCTTATTTCTATGTTTATTTTAATCATACAATATATATGCTAAAATATTCCTGAGTTTTAGGATAGAGTTACGTTTAGAAAAAAAAAACTTTCATTTTAATTGTTCTGATTAGTCGTAATTTGCAAATAACTTATCACGTGACCCATCGCTTACTAAGTTTCTTTCCATCATTTTTACCCTCTCTCACTGTGTGGTGTTTGATTGCGTGCTTGTATTTTAAACGTCGTATATTTTACTCGTAGAGTAATAGGTTTAGAGATGAAAAACGGGGATTATAGATCGAGAACAAGAAATATAGATAGATAGATAGATATAGAGATAAAGAAAGAGAGAGATAGATAAATAGATATAGAGATAAATAGACATATATATATATATATATATATATATATATATATATATATATATATAGGGTGGGCAAAAATAAGGGTCCTATTTTTAAAAATTCATAACTTTTTTATTTATTGATTTTTTTTTTTTTTTTTTTTAGAATAAGTAAAGGACCCCTTCCGAAGCAAGCATGAGCCGTATTAGCCCTAAGGAACGTACCCTCATTTAGAAAACATTATTTTTGCTTAAAAAACTCAAAACAGTGTAAAAAACAATACTTTAGTTTTTGTAAGTTTTAAGAAGTGTTTTTCGGCTAAAATTTGTTTTGTTTATTTCAAAAAATCTCGGAAGGGTCAGTCTACACACACATAAAGTTTGGTGAGTTTAACTTTTATTTTGTGAAAGTTATTCAAATTCAAGTTATTCAAATTTAAAGATAGGACCCTTATTTTGGCCCACCCTGTATATATATATATAGTGTGTCAGGTTGTATATGAAAAGAAATCAAATAAAGTGCTCGATCATATAAGAGAGCTAATATAATTTATTTAGATACTGTATATTACATATTTCAGCAATGTACCGCGGTTTCATCATGATGTCTAAATCTGCCCTTTTGGATGAAACCGCGGTACATTGCTGAAATATGTAATATACAGTATATAAATAAATTTATATATATATATATATATATATATATATATATATATATATTAGTATTTCATGTATCCACATAAAATTTTATACGGCGATATAATTTTTTATGTATCAATTTTCAGTATTTACTTCAACAGTGCTCGATACGTAAGTAGAGCTAGGTAGTAAGCTATGAAAATATATTTATGCCAATTAAGCTACACAGAGGCTCCCGCGTTTCATCCCCGGCTAAAATGCGAGAGCCTCTGTGTAGCTTAATTGCCATAAATATATTTTCATAGCTAACTATATATATATATATATATATATATATATATATATATATATATATATATATATATATATAGAGAGAGAGAGAGAGAGAGAGAGAGAGAGAGAGATGGATAGATAGAGAGAAATATAGATAGATATATAGAGATGTATAGAGAGAAAGATAGAGAGAGAGATATAGAGAAAAAGATATATAAAGAGATATAGAGAGAAAAAAAGAGATAGAGAAAAAAGAGACAGAGATATAGACAGATATAAAGAGATAGAGAAATAGAGAGAGGGAGAGAGAGAGAGAAAGATAGAGAGATATATAGAGAAGGAGAGAAAGAAAGAGAGGGAGGTATAACGAACAGAAAAATTAATTTTGGATTTTGTCCTTAGTATTTTTAAAACTTCAACTGGCTTTGCAAACTCACTTTTTCCTGAATCAAATAATCTAACAGGGGATCAATGGATGACCAGACGGGTCACATGTTTTTTTGTATATGTATATATTTGAAGAAAACTATTTTACCTATTTGCATTAGATTTGAAACCGGTATACTATTATCGTGGCTAGGTAACATGAGATACGTACATTTATCTTTCTTTTTTTGAAAAGGAGTCCGTAGGGAGTAGCAACGCCTTAAAAAAGTTTTTTTTTATCTCTATTGTTAATGACATTTAAACTACAATTACAGGCAAATCACATAAAACTGTAGCCTCCTAAATCCAATTCTCGAAGACACCGTAATGGTAGCTTCAATCTTCAAAATGTAAACAAATTCTAAGCCAATAATTTAGCTGTATCGTCGCCATCGTTGTATGGTTTTGATTGCTTTACGTATTTTAGTGTACAGCTTGTTGGCATTTATTAAAATACCCTCGGCTGTCTCAGCATTAAGAACCCATCTTGAGACGGGTACATCTGCTAATCGTAATAAATTTTAAAACAAAGCGGCAAGCAGATTCCGTTCAGTTGAGTTTTATTTCCTGGTGTGCGTTGTTATCTTGTAGTTCGGTATAAAAATAAAGTGCGTCAAGACACATTTCCCGGTTAACGAGATGCGGAAAACTCTTCATGCATCTGGCTCACAGATTTTCAATGGAGTAAGTAAATACTATTTAGCAGACTTCTTTCTTTTCACAAACACATGCATTATCTTATATATAAAGTAAATTAATTCTTTACCCTACATGGCTGCTCGATAGCTTCGGTAACAACACCCAGGTACATAAATCTTTTCAGTTGATGATTTCTGCTACATATTGATCTATGTTAGAAAACAAACGTTTCTTTAAATTTAATATTTAGTCCGGCTCGATATATCATCGAGCCGGACTAAATATTAAAATTAAAGAAAGCGAGCTAAACTAAAAAGGGATAGAGAAAAACAGAGATCGATAGAGAGAAAGATAAAGATAAAGAAGGATAGAGCATAAGAGAATAGGAAAGAGAGGGAGAACAGAAAAAAGAGACAGAATGTGAAAAGGAGAACAAAAAAGAGAGATATAGAAAGACTAAGAGCTCTAATTTTGCTGCTTCTACACAATACGAAGCAAAGTAAATCCATCTTTGCCGAATTAAACCTTAAACTAAGGTTAGTGTTAGGGTAGAGTTAGGGTTAGGTTAGAATTAGTTTAGGATATAAGTTTTTAAAAAACAGTTTCGTTCGTATTGTGTATAAGTACCTATTTTTTATTAATGTCATATATAAATGAAATCGGGGTAGTTTAATTATCACACTCTATCTACTACCAACGCTACACACGTACACCGGAAATATTTTCCTGTTATATATGAAAGAAATATGTAAGCCCGTATCAGTTCTCAATTATTGATCGCCAAATAAAACCAATGATTTATGCGGGTGTCTTAGCCTGGGTAAAAGGTAAAGGTAAAGGTCGCATAGCCTGGACGCGCACGAGTGTCGTTGCCGACATCGCACACTGACCATGGCCGTAGCGTCGGTGATGTGTTAAGAATCACCTTGTCTAGGGCACAGCATATGGAAGGCGGAGCCCATCCCTCTCCTTCCGCTGCCTTGAACCTTCCCTGAGTTTAGTCAGGTACCCATTTACTGCTAGGAGTTTTCAGACCCGAAAATTCGCATGCCGTGAGTGGGATCGAACCCGGGTCGTCCAGCCCAAAGACAAGTGCTATAACCACTCGTCCACAGGCCCTCCCTCAAGTAATTAAAATAACGAGAAAAAACAGACTTTTTTTTTGGGATAGAACGGAATACGAAACCGAGACTTTAAGCCGAAAAAAGTAAGCTCTGGCCTGCACGTAGTTGTTGCACCGAATAATGTATACTAAAGGGTTGGGCTATTTTGTTTAACGGCATATCAACCATTAGGGGAATGTAATGCTGGGAACTATTTTTCTAAACTAATTCCGTTTTGCGTCATAAACAAACTTTTATAAGAACAGTAGTTGTGTTATTTTATCATAAATGTGCGGAACTCATGGGTTCATACCTTTCCCAACTATTATTAATTATGTTCCATATATTTTATACCCAAATAACGGTAAGTGCCGCGAACTCTGAGTGAGTTTAATAATAAGCAGTACTAAAAGCTTCATGCGAGTTCCAACACAGTTTGTTGTTGTAAGATCACTTTCACTGCTCGTGTGAAATGCCCGCCGATTCGGTATTTACAAAGTTAAATTCCTCCTAATTATTAGCTAGTTCGCGATGACCAACGGGGGAACACTCTTGACTGCGAATCAGTGGCGATTTGTGATCGGAGTTCGAGCCCGCGGACTGAAGATTGCGTTAGCATGAAACATCGATTTCTGTAGGTAGTAAATAATTAATATTTATTTATAAATATTATATATATATATATATATATATATATATATATATATATATATATATATATATACGCCTTTTTCAACATTACGAAACTATAACCACAAAAAGCGTTGCAGTTAAACACTCTACCACACCCCAAAATCATGTTTTACATGATATGATACCGACAGCATTTCCTTTCGTTTCCAATTAAAATAAGTTTGTAGTCAAATGCTAGATTTAATATATTCGTCATTTTATTGTTTCATGTCTCAATTTAAACGAATTGGAATTATCGCGTTTTGCATTCGAACTTTTCATATATATATATATATATATATATATACATTGTTTTGTCTTTAAGAGACGTGGTGTCTGATCAACACTGATGTGGTACCATGATAAAAAATACTGTTTTATTTTTACATCCCGAAACACTTTTTCATGGTAACCAACGGATGATCCCTATAAAAATATTAAGACTGGCGTAAAGTTTTGGAAGCAAACTAATACAATGATTACAGAAGATTGATTGACTTACAAGCAAGGAAATTTTCCAACGAAGGACTTGAGACTAAAACCGTTTTTTAGGGGGGGGGGGATGGGGCGTCTCTTCCATATAGTTTTAAAGGTTGTAAAACTTCAAAAACTATATTTTATATTTTATATATATATATATATATATATTGCTAAAACGTAATTTAGCATTTCTTCAACGACCACGAGTCATCAAGACACATATAATGTTAATATGCGGTATTAGAATTTTCAGAAGAAAATTCAAGACAAGATGACATTGAAAACGGGGCTGTACAACAAATTCATAGTGAATCAGTACTTGTGCAATCTATACTTCTAACCGACGTTGATTAAGACGAATGAAAGGAAGGAAGTAAGATCACAGCAAACAATACTGAGATAAGCTAAGAATGTATTATTTCAGAGTTTTCCTTCTTCTAAACTGTTATATTACTAAGGCTTGATAATCTAGTGTATCTTAGTATTTCACCCATAGCTAGGTGGAGATTTTTACAGAAAGTAACTTTACAACATTGACGTAACTTACACATAAAAAAGATGACAACCGGCATTGGTAAGCGTTATTGTAATTTCACTTCATGCTTGTCGACAGAAAGTTTTTTAAAGAGATGTTTGAATGTATCTAAGGAAAACGCCAGACTTACCTCTTTTTTCATGACTTCCAAGAGCAGAGACTTCAATTCAGTCAGACTGGCATTCATTCGGGCTCTTCTTCGTTTTTCCATAATCGGCTTCGAATTCTACAAGACAAATTTTTTTTTTAAATTAACAAAATCGTAATCAGTCGGTGGTAAAATCAATTACCAGAAGGAATACATGTCTTAGGATGCGTAGGTCACATTTCAAACATACGAACAGTTGATGTTGTCTCTTTCTGTTTCTCTTATGGTATCTTTTGCACATATTATTAACTGATGTACCTCTCTCCCAACTGACATAACACGCTCGTTCTCGTGTTTTCCTATATATCAATACGTGTGAATTATTTCCCTACCATATATTTTCATCCCCCTACTCCCTCTATCTTTTGCTTACCACTTCTTTTTAGTATTACCCCCTCTCTCTCTTGCTTACCACGTCTTTTTATCATTCTCTCTCTCTTCCTTACCACGTCTTTTAAGCATTCCTACCCACTCTCTATCTTTCTCTCTCTCTATCTCTTGCTTACCACGTCTTTTTAGCATTCTTTCACTTGCTTACCACGTCTTTTTAGCATTCTCTCCTTGCTTACCACGTCTTTTTAGCATTCTCTACTTCTTGCTTACCACGTCTTTTTGGCATTCTCTACTTGCTTACCACATCTTTTTAGCATTCTCCCGCTCTCTTTTTCTTGCTTACCACGTCTTTTTAGCATTCTCTTTCTCTTGCTTACCACGTCTTTTTAGCATTCTCTTTCTCGTTTGCATACCACGTCTTTTTAGCATTCTCTCTTTCTCTCTCTCTCTCTCGTTTGCATACCACGTCTTTTTAGCATTCTCTCTTTCTCTCTCTCGTTTGCATACCACGTCTTTTTAGCATTCTCTCTTTCTCTCTCTCGTTTGCATACCACGTCTTTTTAGCATTCTCTCTTTCTCTCTCTCGTTTGCATACCACGTCTTTTTAGCATTCTCTCTTTCTCTCTCTCGTTTGCATACCACGTCTTTTTAGCATTCTCTCTTTCTCTCTCTCGTTTGCATACCACGTCTTTTTAGCATTCTCTCTTTCTCTCTCTCGTTTGCATACCACGTCTTTTTAGCATTCTCTCTTTCTCTCTCTCGTTTGCATACCACGTCTTTTTAGCATTCTCTCTTTCTCTCTCTCGTTTGCATACCACGTCTTTTTAGCATTCTCTCTTTCTCTCTTTCTTGCTTACCACGTCTTTTTAGCATTCTCTCTTTCTCTCTTTCTTGCTTACCACGTCTTTTTTGCATTCTCTCTCTCTCTCTCTCTCTCCCTCTCTCTCTCTGCTGTTAGCTGATTTGTAATACTTAGTTACTCTTTAAGACAAATATGCTCATCCAACGTTTTGGCTATGATCAAATTAAACATTTTCCTCAAAATCTAACTTATAGTTTTTCTTTCAATGGATTCATTCAGTTTAAAGTCCGCTACATGGCTTTCAAATCTACATAAAATGCCCACTTAATTATGGCCCTTTAATATGTATACCCACCACCTTCATATACACGTATGTGATTTTCTTTAAATATAAATTTTTCTAAACTGGATAATATATTATCAAGCCAAACAATTTTTGATCATCAGAATTGTGTATGTAGTCGGTATCAATCCATAATTATTTATTATAGTACATTATATGATATTAACATATATATATATATATATATATATATATATATTTCATGTATCTACCTAAAATTTTATAAGGAGATATATTTTTGTATATATAAATTTTCAGTATTTACTTCAACAGTGTTCGATACGTAAGCAGAGCTAGGTAATAAGTTATGAAAATATATTTATGGCAATTAAGCCACCCAGAGGCTCCCGCGTTTCATCCACGGGGAAAGGAATCTTCAGGCTAAAATGCATGGAGTTAGTTTTGCCGGGTGGTTTTATATACACGGCTAGCTAGTTAACCAATCAGATTATTTGTTTTTCTCTTAGCCAATCGTTGAGCTTCTCACGAACAAAAGTCCGGTTATTTTTACTTCCTATTTCCTATTCTATTGTTATGTTTCTATAGAGTGGCCTATATCCTGTTTCTTTGTTGTGTCAATATATTAATTCTCCATCTCTCCAATTGGCCTATGAACTATGTTATAGTATATCTTTCTAGTGGTCTCTTGGTCTTAACGAATTCCAGGACAAGACTCCATGTAGTCTGGTGGAGTATACAGCTATGTTCTGTTATTTTAGGTAGCATTACTTGAAAAAAGGCGCACCATTCATCGCATGAACCACTGTATAGCCGTGTCGAGGGGATCTCATTTGGGCTTCGAATACTATGTTATTTTGAATATTTGGTCAGGGTTTATTGTAGGGGAAGTATCATCATGTAAGGTTATCCTGACAAACCCTTGTATAGAGAGACCGAAGATACTCGAAGATGGTATCTAGTAGATAATTCAAACTCCCCTATGTCTGTGTGTGTGTGTTTATATAGCTAGTAAGCTACAAACATGCGCAGTGTTTCAACGTGATCATGCCGGTTAGTCCAGCTAATAGATACAACAAAAAATATAAAACATTGTATTTAATTAACCATATTTCAATACGTCTAGTTAGTAAAACATTAAACGGTTAAGTATTTTTTAGGGGGGGGGGGAGGGGTCAAGATTGTATAAAGTTGGGCACGGTTATTAAGTGCTGCAGATTTCTGATTGGGCGGGAAAACATTCCCGCCTCTCATTGAATTATAAGAGTGCGTTGTTTCAAAATACAAAAGGGGGGGGGGGGGAGAGAAAACGACGCCGAAAGAAAATGCCGGAAAAGAAGGATTGGAGAAAGGGAAAGAAAAAAAAGGATTAGAGGGTGCAGTGTTGTCCATAAATCTATTTTTAACTTCGTGTTACCTTGTGTGAACTAGCTGTTCATAAAGTTCTGCAACAGTTTTCACATGTAACTAGACGACTCGTGACCTGTTGGGTCAGACGTTTAGTGTTTGTTGTAATTAGTTACTCGTGACAGTCAGGACAATCATTCGGATTGCCCTCTGTTATTATACTAATTTTAGAAATACAAAATAAGGATGACACCTTAAAATTGATGGCCTTTGTTCAGCACTCATAACTATAAATGTGGAATGTTAATCTTAGATTCTGCACTTTTAATAGTAGTAGTCGTATAAAACAGAAGGAAATGTTTGAAATGTTATACAAATTTACATATCTCTCTCTCTCTCTCTCTCTCTCTCTCTCTCATATATATATATATATATATATATATATATATATATATATATATATATATATAAACGTAAAGAAAGAGGCAAAATGGCTTCAAAAAAACATGTTAGATGCAGATATTTTTATTAAAATAAAAATAAAGAATCAAAACAATATATTGTTTCTTCTTCATCTTGACATTATATATATATATATATATATAATATATATATATATATATATATATATATATATATATATATATATATATATATATATATATGCAAACATTGATACAAATAATATAATTCGTCTGTTTAATTATACTTTTTTTATTTTTAAATTTTTCTGATGGTCCTTTTTGTATTAAAAAAAATAATAAATGTTCCATAGGTGTCACAAACGTTTTCAATTCTTCGTCGAATCATCCGAAGAATCGAAAACGTTCGTGAAACCTGTGAAAGCTATGGTACATTTATTAATTTTTTTTAAATTTTAATACAAAAAGGATCATCAAAAATTTTTTTTAAATAAAAAAGGTATAATTAAACAGAATAATTCTGTAATTTTTAACAATGTTTGCATAAATGAGAAAATGCTGCCTAAATACACACAATTCATATATATAAATATATATATATATATATATATATATATATATATATATATATATATATATATATATATATGAACACAATGTCTATAAAAGAAACATAAAAGAATCTAGTTAAAAACTAAAAGTGTATTTATATGTATAATTTTCCGATGTAGTCCCGAATCTCTGCGTGACCCTTTAAGGAAGTGATGGAGGCAGAAGCCTTCTTAAAACTTCAAATATATCCTATTTTGATGACATTTTATTAATATGTATAAAATTTCCAGAGGAAGACAAGTGGTCCCGAATTTCTACGTCCCCCATAATGTAGGTAAAAAGGTAAAGGTCGCATAGCCTGGACGCGCACGAGTGTCGTTGCCGACATCGCACACTGCCCATGGCCGTAGCGACGGTGATTTGTTAAGAATCCTTTAACCTTCCCTGAGTTTTAGTCAGGTACCCATTTACTGCTGGGTGGACAGAGGGAGTTTTCAGACCCGAAAATTTGCATGCCGTGAGTGGGATCTAACCCGGGTCGTCAAGCCCAAAGACAAGTGCTATAACCACTCGTCCATAGGCTCTCCCTCAAGTAATGTATATATGGATAAACATAGTTAATTGTTATTTTTTAAGCATGATTATAAAATATTAACTTTATCAGAGAGAGAGAGAGAGAGAGAAAGAGAGAGTGAGGAGGAAGGGAGAGAGAGAAAGAGAGAGCGACAAGGGGGAGAGAGTTACTCGTTGGGTCACCCATTGAGCTCGGGTTAGATTGTTAAATTATTCTGTTAAATACAATAAATAAAAAGATAAAATCTACAAATTAAATAGTATCACTATCTGTGTTGATATTCCCTTTTGTTTTTAATGGACTATTCCAATTGTTTTATTCGTTCTTTATTACCTTCGACTGTTGATAAATGGAGAGAGAGAGAATGAGTGAGAGAGATTGTGTTATAGATACCGTATAGAATAAGATCTGGGTGGTGTCAAACCAAACGCCATACAATGAGAGAGAGTGCAAGTGATAGATAGAAAGTAAATAAGCGATGAGTCACGTGATGATTCATTTCCAAATTACGTCCAATTAGAACAAAATAAAATGGAAGTTTTCTTTGCAAACATAACTGAATCATAAAACTGAGGAATATTTTAGCATGTATTTTCCTTTGAAATTACGAAATACATGCTAAAAATACCCTAGTTCTGGGACTGAGTTATGTTCATGTTTTGTTTCTAATCACTCGTAATTTGTAATTAACTTGACAAGTCACGCATAGATATATGTACTTCGCATGCCTCTTCTGACTATGTTGTGTTAACCATTCTGTAATATTTCTTAATGTTTGTCAGAATTTAGAAAAATACTTTTTTAAGCGTTGCAATAATTTACGTAGTGTCTGTACGGACCACAGACACTTATGTAAATTAGATGGCAGAATAATAGGTATTTTTTCCATGGGGATAGCATATAAGTAAAAAGACTTATTAAATATCGTAGAAGACGCATGGAGTATTCGTGTTTGTATTTCGCGGTTCCGGACCCTTTAAGTGAACTCAATAGCAACTTAGAATGAATGGGATTGGCAAAACTGCACCGGTACGCGCGTGTAAAATGCGAAGAAAACTTAACACGAAATGGCTCGTTAGATATTTATTTCAACCTCACGAATAAAAAAATGTCCCCCCCCCCCTCTCTAAAAATATGAGCATGATTGAAGTTGTCAACAGATCTGTATAGTAAATATAAGTTAGTTTTCAGTGTGTAAGGGGAGGGGATGCGAGTACTTGCGTGCGTATGGTTGCGCCTTCGTAAGCATGCGTATATAGGCGCCAATGTGTGTGCATGCACTTACCTGCCAGTGTACGCACGTATGAATGTGTATTTGTACACGCAGAACCGGTGTTACCTATCTCCAACATCTCACCGACGTGGAAGGAGCCATTAAAGCTGATTGGGGAGGGGGCATTTAAGGAATAATTACAGTAGTGCTCTGGAGGCCATTTTTAGCTTTATTTACTGCCCCCCTCGCTTAAAAGGAAGCAGGAAAAAGTATATAGAATCGCTTTTAATAATTTTCAAATAAAATTTTTTATACAAATTGTGGATCACCTAAGTAGGTCCCACCCACAGAGCGAATGAGGTATTTTGGTGAGAGTGTCTAGCCTAAGGTAAAGTCAATGTATGACAAATATTATGTCCAACGACCCTCCCCCCCCCCACACACACACACTCATAACGATTCGGGCTTCATGCCTAACCAATTTTATGTGCATTGTTTTTCTTTTAAAATATTTGTTTGTAAATTTGTGTGTACTTTTGTCTAAATAAAATCGCTTTTAATTAATAACAACTTAAAAACGACCTGGGTGTTCCAAGTTCGAATCCAGTCGATTCCATAACACCATTTTCACTTAGGGATGTTGGCAACCACTGCGTGGTCCGCCCTGCAAGACTGCCGACAACAGAATCAAACCGGCCAACAAAGTTGTAACATTCTGATTCATACGAATTAACATTAGATTAAAAAAGAAACTTTACTGCGTATATGCGTAAATCTGGTCCAGATATTAGATTTATTTCAATCCGATATATTTCAAGTGGTTATTAAATCAGTGGCAGAACCGCCAAACACGAAGTTTTATTACTTAAAGAAGATATAATATAGTAATAAAAAAAACGTTGAAGATTTCATAAAAATTGTATAATTATGATGTGTTGTAATAAAAAACAAACATTGGTTTGTTTAAAACGGGTGATCTCCAAATGGGAGATTTGGATCGTGGATTAGAGAGGGGGGTATGAGTATTAAACGCTAATACTGTACTGTATGTTCAAGCATATGAGTGAGTGCTGACGTGTGTTCGCATATAAGAGTGCGTGTGTGACCATGTGTGAAATTGTATGCGTATGCATACGTGCGAGTGATTGTGATTGCGAGTGTATATATTCGTGTAAGGACGCATTTTTGTGTGTGCCAAAAGACAGAGAGAGAGAAAGAAAGAAAGATCCAGAAAAAGAGAAAATAGAGATACAGAGGGACATACTAGATACATACGTACAAGTAGAGAGAGAGAGAGAGACAGAGACAGAGACAGAGAGACAGAGGGAGAGGGAGAGAGAGGGAGAGGGAGAGAAAGAGAAAGAGAGAGAGGGAGAGGAAGAGAAAGAGAGACGCGTGTTGGCTACAAACGTCGTGACTAAGTCGACCCTGCGGCGTGTGCCACACCACCTTGTCTCGCGGACCAATCAACGCCCTCTCAAGTGGCGCCAAGAGGCCGGCCAAAGACAAAATATTTCAGTTGACATCTGACCCCAACAGCAAAGTTTGTGTAAACCGACCTTTCCCCCCTCTTCATCGAATGACTCGGTTTAATTTTGAACAATTCGAATCGGCCTACCGTTCAATTTGACCAACATCTTCATACCCCAGTAAATAAAGTAACTCCGAGAAATACGTTTAAATGTGTAGTAGCCAAGAAAATGCTTTTATGTGATTAAATACACGCACACATAATTAAGTTCAGGTTAGATTGTTCGAATCAAGAAAAAGTGAGTTTGCAAAGCCACTTAAATGTAAAAAGGGGAAATGAGATTAATTAGCCTCTTTCTGCTCTCTCTCTCTCTCTCTCTCTCTCTCTCTCTCTTCGAATACGAGTTAAATAGTATTACTGCGTGTTCTGATATTCCCTTTGTTATATTTGACTATTCCAATCTTTTATTCTTTCCGTCGACTGTTAATAATAAGATCGACAAAGAAAGCGAAATAGACACAGAGAGAGAAAGAGAAAGAGAGAGAGAGAGAGAAAGAGAGAGAGACGGAAGAAACTATATAGAGTAAGCGCGAAGGGTCAGACAACATATATTGAGAGAGGCTGAAAGTGATAGATAAAAAGTTAGTACGAGATTTTCTATGTACTAACGAGTAATCACTTATCAAGACCCAAAGGCCACTCAAGGTGTATGATGATCACTTGGTGAGTTAGTTCGTAATTACAGTAAATTAAAACAATTAAAATGGAAGCTTTTTTTCAAACATCACAATTCCCAAACTGGGAAAGATTTTAACATATATTTTAAGCAATTAAATTATATAAAATAAAAGCCTTAGGGAAGCAAACGTTGAGTAACTCAATTTTACTATATATATATATATATATATATATATATATATATATATATATATAGGGTGAGTCAAAAGTAATCGGGTAATCAAAATATTTTAAGTTAAAATAATAACAGTTATTGATATTTACATAATATATTATTAAATGTACATTAACATTGATTGTATGGTTACTTCTGACTCACCCTGAGTGTGTGTATATATATATATATATATATATATATATATATATATATATATATATATATATATACATATATTATCTACAAACGTATGTTTTGCTATATCACAGCTCTTTGGTATGGCTAGTATTTTCATTCTAAGATTCGAAACCCGAACGCCAGATTACTTTTAAATGCGATCAGTATGAGAAATTATAGCATTAATGTATTTATTTGTTTACATATTTACATGCTACAGCTACCATAAAATACTCTATTCTTTATAGATGAGTATTGCTTTACCCTAAGTGCAAGCCATTATTTTCCCTACTAGAGAGCTCAACCCATAAGTACGAAGCATATATATATATATATATATATATATATATATATATATATATATATATATATAGGAATAAATAATTACTAAAAGAAATCAGAGAGTTAGCCAAAGATAATATAATTTTCAAAATGTGTTCAATAAATTATATACTTATTAAAAAAACATGTTTATTTCTTTTGGTAAAAGCGAGTATGTATCTTTTTTTTAGAAAAATATTTTTAACTAAAAAGATAAAAAATAAATAAAACTAAGGAGGCCTCCAGCGTGCCGTTGTAAATATCTCTTCCGGGATCTCTAACAGATTCAGGGGGTAGCGCTGGATCTAAATGCGCGTTTTATAAACGCAAGTCTTAACGACCCTGCGCGTGGAGAAAAAAGAGAGGAACCAAAATGG
Organism: Sepiola atlantica; assembly: GCA_963556195.1. Lineage (NCBI taxonomy): Eukaryota > Metazoa > Mollusca > Cephalopoda > Sepiida > Sepiolidae > Sepiola > Sepiola atlantica. The sequence continues at coordinate 80,106,801 of OY744533.1, forward strand.
CCACGCGCAAACCACCCAAGACGCATGCGCGCCAAGAATTTCAAAATTCCGACAGCGGACAAATCATTGGTTCTTTAATTTGGGTCGTGAGTGGATAGACATGTTTAGTTCATAATTTAACAGCTTCTCAGAGTATAAGGACCACTTTATTCTTTGTTATAGTTTCAAATATATCGTGATAACGAAACAGTATAAGCAGTTTAATAAAATGTTTAGAGCTTTTAACAGTAAAATTGCACGTGAGGAGCGCCTTCGAAAGACGTATTTTAAGACCCCTATCCTAGGTATTTAAGCCCCCGATCCTAGGTATTTTAAGCCCCTATACTAGGTATTTAAGCCCCCGATCCTAGGTATTTAAAGCCCCCGATGCTAGGTATTTTAAGACTCCTATCTTAGGTATTTAAGACCCCGATCCTAGGTATTTAAGCCTCTGATCCTAGGTATTTATAGCCCCTATCCTAGGTATTTAACTTGTAATCTCATACCGATGCAATTAATAAAACCACGGTGTTAGTTTTTAGAAGATTAAAGTTTAAATGTTTATATTTTGCACGGGTAATACCTTCAGTCATTTATATCGACATCCCGTAAAGACAAGTGCGAAACGTCAAATTTTGGTTTGTAAGATCGTCTCATTGATTAATCTTATTTGTGAGATCGTCTTATTGACTAACCTTATTTGTTTGCGAGATCGTCTCATTGACTAACTTTATCTGTTTGCGAGATCATCTTATTGACTAACCTTATTTGTTTGCGAGATCGTCTCATTGACTAACTTTATTTGTTTGTGAGATCGTCTCATTGACTAACTTTCTTTGTTTGTAAGATCGTCTCATGTACTAACTTTCTTTGTTTGTGAGATCGTCTCATTGACTAACTTTCTTTGTTTGTAAGATCGTTTCATTGACTAACTTTCTTTGTTTGTAAGATCGTCTCATTGACTAACCTTATTTGTTTGCGAGATCGTCTCATTGACTAACTTTCTTTGTTTGTGAGATCGTCTCATTGACTAACTTTCTTTGTTTGTAAGATCGTCTCATTGACTGATCTTATTTATGAGATCGTCTTATTGACTAACTTTATTTGTTTGTGAGATCGTCTCATTGACTAACCTTATTTGTTTGTGACATCGTCTTATTGACTAACTTTATTTGTTTGTAAGATCGTCTCATTGACTAATCCTATTTGTTGATAAGATCGTCTTATTGACTAATCTTATTTTTTTATTTTTTTATTCATGGAAATCGCTCCAGAGAAGGCATGAAGCCACTACATGTAAAAAGCTAACAAGAACGAAATATGATTTTCGCAAAGACAGGAGATGCCTATTCGCCTTAGTCTTTAAAAGACCTAGGCTATAGGTAGGAGGAAAACCGTCAGCAGGAAGAGAGTTCCACAAGTGTGTAGTTATTGGAAAGAAGCTACAGTTTGTGCGATCGTCTCATTGACTAACCTTATTTTTTGTGTGTGAGCTCATCTCATTGACTAATTTATTGTAAGATCGTCTTATTGACAAACGATATTTATTGGGAAGAACCCGTCCCCCATTGACTAACTTTATTAGTTGTAACCTTATATTTTAAATAAAAATGATTTATTCTTTATATTGAATTTCTAGAGTATGTATGATTAAGTAGACGATCTCCTAAACCCTTGATGCCGATACAGTAAGACACAAAAGACTTAAGTACGTTATGTGTATATATAGATAAGCTAAACTTTTATTTGAAAAGATAAACTACTCTTTTTTTATTCAATTTTTAGAGGAGCGCTTAAAAAACAATGGTGCTCTTTTTAATTTGCTAATCCAATTCACAGATTGTAGTCCGTCATTTTAAAGTGTTGTTTGATTGTCTCTAGGAGTATTGTTGGTCGGCGTTTTTTTCCCCTCCAGTATTTGATGCTATTCTTCATTTGTGTATTGTGTACGCTGAAGAGAATCCTTCATAAAAACGTCAATGTCACGATCCACACGATTGGCTATATTACTTTATGCATGACGTTTCACGAATTAAAGAAGCAACGTCATAATAACCAGTTTTTTTTTTCGGATTGGTGTATTCAATAAACATAGCCTAAATAATACACAAATAATCAATAACGTATAATAAATACGGGAAAAGCATCACCGTCGATGAAGAATGTCCATCAGGAATTTGAGGATGACACATCGGCCGAAACGTAGTGAAAAGATTAAATAGCAACAGTGAGGGCAATATCACCGTGGTTTATTTTTAACCTTCATTTATATTATAAATATATATTTCGTTTTAGACTTTTGCCATCGTATCTGTTTTCGTTATGCAAAAAAAAAACTGTATGGTGCTTATCGAAATGAGGGCACATATGAAAAATACAATTGCAAATAAAAACGCTTGCTTATACTTCCGTATTACGCAATAATTATTATACAAAGAAAAAATACAAAAAATTATCGATTAGATTTTGAAAAAAATATATAAATCAGTTTCATCGTATCTTGCCGATCGCTGTTGATTTATTACGTGTTAATATGACAAACTGATTTACGTCCCCCTGTTTCACGTGTTTTTCGCGCTAATCAATGACGTATCCATCATATACGCTAAGACTGATTTTTATTTTTAATTAAAATTCTACTTGATAATTTTTGTTATTTTTTAGTGTAGATACCTTTTTAGGTCCGATACGTAAGTATATCAAAGAGTATTCCGATTAATTTATATGGAACTGCGATTTTTAGCTGTGACCTCATCTCGATAAGCACCAAATTTATTAATGTAAACATAGTGAGTTAGCAAAGATATGAACAGTTTGTGGCACTTTGAAGAGGATACGAGGCGAATATGAGGAGTACTTGTTCTAGTCAAAGAAATTGAATACGTCTTAAAGAAAATGTAGAAAAGCAATCTATTTGAATTACAATAGTGTACATTTAAAAACGGATGAAAAAAAAAGGTACAAAAATGTGCGTATCAGAAGAACTAGCCTAAGGGAAAGACGAGATAAAACTAATATATATATTTGTCAGCTCCTTCAATTTCACGTATATGGACTGCTGTTTATAACTTGGAGTAATGTCTTTCCTGATTATGTTTCTCAATTTGTATGACCTGGATAGAGTGTATGGATTCAACAAAAAAGTATGTTTTTGGGTTGATATATTTGATGTTATGTATTTTTATGTATTTGTGTATATAATTTTATATATTTTCAAAGCGTAATTTTATTACCTGTAGTAGTATAACTGCGGTAATGGTCCTCTGAAGAGAAGAATTATCTTTGAAAACTCATGAGCTAAGGACTTAAGGATACTTTGCTTGAACTTTGAATTCTAATAAAATTTGATTGACACCTTATTTTATTACTTCATTTTATATTATAATATATATATATATATATATAGGAGTAAAAGATCAGACCTTTTCCGCCTGATAGTTTCTAATAACTATTTATCGATAACATCGACATGCCAGTGTAGCAGCTGTGTGTACATGTCTGTATAAATAAAAAATATTATATATATATATATATATATATATATATATATATATATATATATATATATATATATATATATATATAACTTCTTTATAATATAGAAGGAAAAATCCCAGCAGTGCTTGATTAATTAATTAAAGTTAAAAATTAAGAGCTTAATATTTATTTATTTTGGTACAGAAAAATTAGTACAACATTCGTACCGTCGGTTTCAAGCACAGAAGGTCTGAGCCATCCGGCTCTCTTCAGCTTTTGTTGTCATCTGTTTCGGATATATATATATATATATTACACAAAAACCAAAACATAAATACATATACACAGTCATCCAAAGATAGTTGTTTCGTCGGATCACGGCCTTTCCAGTGTGGCGATGTGTTGGAAACATATACATATATCCGTATTAATACATATATATCCGCACCAACATACACACGCATTTTATTATTAACTGACTTTTATTTTGGGTGTTTAATCTCTTCGTATTTTCGACTTGGTATTTTTACTGCTCGAACTCTATGGATTACAACTCAATGTCCACCTTATATTTACTTCCTATATCCGACCCCTTCGATATTTACATGGATGCTATATATTTTTATATTTTTCACTAAAGCTGTTTTTTTTCACTCGCAACTTTTTATGTTTTTAAATATTTGCTCAACAGTATAACAATTTTTGCTTATTTTTTTTTCTTCTGATTTTCCTGATCTAAAGAGATTGTTTTTGAAAATCCATGGATTAAGGAAAAGAAGAAAAAAAGGTGTTATATTCCTTGTTTGGATATTTGATGAATTAGTAAATATTTTATTTATCCAATTTGTATCATTCATTCATATATATATATATATATATATATATAATTTTTGATAATTTGAACATCTATCAGTGTTTAATCGATCAGAAATAGCTGAAAATGAAATTTTTTTAATAAATGTTCTGACTAGGAATTTAATTCACGACCTTTTGGCGATTGTCAATCACGATTAAATGCCCTTACTGTTGCAGACTTACAATTTGTAAAACACATTGCGGACAGTTTAAAAATTGCGAGTGTAAACTGAACCATTTCGAAAATAAAATGCTACGAATAGATTTACATTAAAATACCAAAACCCAGAAAAATGGTCAATTTTAATCATCATAAGTGTTTGTTTTATAAAATAACTCTCGTCTGGTAATTTTATAGAATCATTCCAGATTCGTAATTTTATAGAATCATTCCAGATTCGTAATTTTATAGAATCACTCCCGTCTCGTAATTTTATAGAATCACTCCCGTCTCGTAATTTTATAGAATCACTCCCGTCTCGTAATTTTATAGAATCACTCCCGTCTCGTAATTAATTTTATAGAATCACTCCCGTCTCGTAATTAATTTTATAGAATCACTCCAGTCTCGTAATTTTATAGAATCACTCCAGTCTCGTAATTTTATAGAATCACTCCAGTCTCGTAATTTTATAGAATCACTCCAGTCTCGTAATTTTATAGAATCATTCCCGTCTCGTAATTTTATAGAATCATTCCCGTCTCGTAATTTTATAGAATCATTCCCGTCTCGTAATTTTATAGAACCATTCCCGTCTCGTAATTTTATAGAATCACTCCCGTCTCGTACTTTTATAGAATTATTCCTGCACTCCGTGTACTATTTTAATAGAATCAATCCCGTTTACATTCGGGTAGGATCTATGGTGGTCTTATGGACTTTTCGGCTGTTCTGTGGACGATTTCTAACTCTCAAAAGAAAACTTGATTGGAGACGGGAATAATTACATAAAATTACGCAATTATTAGCTCCTATTTAAATAAACTCCGCACGGTTTGTTGGGAGGGGAGTATTGTGTACCAACCAATTATATAAATGTAAATATATGTTCTAAATTTAAAAGGGAAAAAGCTAACCAAACACTGTGACTTTCATAATCTACAGGATCTATTACGACATCGGTAAAAATAACCGGTAATATTTGTATAAAATTGTCACTAATAATAACATTACACTTTCTCCCTGTGAAATTTGAGAGAATGGATTTTTTGTGAAATCAGTTTTTTAATTTTGTCATTTCATGGCGGTTTATCAATTATGAAAAATATATGTAGACGCTATTTTCCAATTATTTTCCACGGTTTGAATTGAACCCGGCAATGGGAAGAGTAGAGCGGACATTCTGCAGAAATATATAATTTGCCTTGTTCAGGTTTTCAAAATATTTTTTTAAAATATTCTCATTATTGCCATTTCAGCAACGTTTTCAGTGTGTGACTTTTCAAACTACTTTATTCACGTAACCGCGTTCTACACACACCGGCATATCAACATTTATCCTCGATAACATCAAGACGAATTTCAGCTTGACTGCGATATATATGTCTCAGTCAGGTAGGATTATACGAAAAAAGAAGAAAAAAATATGCTTATACTTCTGACAAAGGTGTTTATCACCGAAAGTACTCAAGTTTTAAAAAAAAGTTTTTAAAGTAAATAAATAATTTATTTTTAAAAATATAAATAATTTGCGTTGTCCAGGTTTTCAAAATATTTTTTAAAATATTCTCCTTCTTATTGCCATTTAAGCAACGTTTTCAATGTGTGACTTTTCAAACTATATATATATATATATATATATATATAGTATGAGAATATATTTATGGCAAGTAAGCTACACAAAAATGTTTATGTTTCATTCCCGGAGAAAATCATCAAGCTAATTGAAATTAGCCTTCATATACGTAATATATTATATTATTATAATATATGTATATACATAAAATAGTAATATATATATATATATATATATATATGTGTGTGTGTGTGTGTGTGTGTGTGTGTGTTTGTTTATGTGGGTGTATAGAAGTAAATCAATTTTCTTCCGAAAACGAATTGAATCCTATGTGATAAATATCACAGAAAAGGTAAACAAATGAATTAAAATACATTTAAAGCTATTTGTTCAATAGCAGCAACAGACTTGTTAGCTCAAAGGCTATTCTTGAACTGTCACGACTGGCGTCCAGGGTTCGAATCTTCATGGTGTGTGCGCTCGCTGTGTCTAGCCACACGAGGTAATCGTGAAACGACGAAACAGCTGTATGTGTGTGGAATATGGAAATTTATCGGTTTAAAACATTGTGGCTTCGCTTATGCTCGATTGCTTATATCGATATCGAACTAAATAATATAAATACACATTGTATGTATTGTAAATCTGAAACGTGCTTTTAGAAATCGATATTTTTAATGTATGTTTATATATATATACAACGATATGTTTAATGTATGTTTATATATATATAATGTATGTTTATATATATATATATATATATATATACAACGTCATTAAATTCAACTGTGATATAAAAAAAATTAGAATAACTAAAAATGCCTTTTTTTGTTTTTCGATTTTTTAAAAAAATAATGTTTATGACTCGGGGCCACACGATATAATAAAGGTGCGATTGGTTCAATGTATTTGTTATAAACTCGTCCCAATATAGGTTCATAATACGGAAACTCTTGGACCCTTCCAATGGGTGTCAGACGTCGGACTGCGAAAAATACTCCAAAGCAATCAAAACTGCTATATATAAAACTACTTAAAAGTGTTACCTACTTGACTTAAATTATGTTTAGGGAGTTGAAGCCACCCCACAGATTTGGGGTGACGGTCTTAAATTGATCAGAATTTTGCTATCAAACTTTGAGAACGAGTACAACTCTGTGTTATTCCCCCATTGTTTAAATATCATCAAAATCAAAGATGAACAGATTTTCACTCGGAGAAAACCTTTATTTTAAGATGGTGTTCATACATTATATATATATATATATATATATATATATATATATATATATTAATTTTAAGTTAATAATATTTATTTATTTGTTTATATTGTTTGCGATACTTTTGAACGAATTCAATTATTTATACGAAAGAGCATTTTTCCTTAATGCTAGTCGTGGATAATGTTCCCTTCACCAATGTAATTTCCCTCAGATTGAAAGCGATATGTATATTTTTGTAATTCAATTTCAATTAAATTAAACTCTCTCTCTCTCTCTCTCTCTCTCTCTCTCTCTCTCTCTCTCTCTCTCTCTCTCTCTCTCTCTCTCACACACACACACACACACACACACACTCACACACTCTCTCTCTCTCTCTCTTTCGTGTGTGTATGTATGAGTGTGTGTAAAGTAACTTTTTTGTTAGAATATGCCGAGATAATCGTCGATTAAACCCAAACTTACAATATTATAAAACTATAGTTTGAAAAGAAAATGACGTTTTCAATATTTAACAAGAAGAGGGTTCATATATCTATATATGTTTAACATAAAAATATTCTCGTTATTTTATTTTTTTTCGGGCAGATTTCAGTTAAAATAATCCCGTCTACAAACGCTGTTTTGGAATTTTGAGTCTGGAGATCTTTTACGTTAAGCTTATATTATAAACTGAACCACCATCCCTGTAAAAATGTATTAAAAAAATAATAATTTATCATCTCAGAATGTCATGAAGTAATGACAAGATTTTTTTTTTTTAAATTTAAATCCCATGAATTTTAAAAGGCAGTGAATATATCATCGGGGAATATCAACTCCACGAGAGGGGGGATTTTACATAGAAAATTCAACCCTCTAACCTCTCAAGTAAACAAGTCAATCTTTTAAAAAAAATTGGAATTGGTCGAAGCAGTTTACGATTTGAAAGTCACGGAGAAAGTGTTTTTCAAAAAGCAGACGACATTAAGCATGCTAGGGTTTAAAAAAATTAATCCCTATATTTTGTTTAATTAAAAGAAAGTAATTAAAAAAAAAAATTCTTCAAAAAAAGAAGAAAAAAAGAAGTGTCCTTCGAATCGTAAACTGCTTCGGTCATTTTCGGGATTCTCCGTCAAAGTACTGAAATCCTCTCTGGATACCCATTCATTACAAGTACCGAAAACATATGGAAATTTAGTGGTTTATCTATAGATATCTGAATATGGAAATTGAAAAGGGAAAACCCCAAAATATTATTTATGTATTCATCAACGTTTCGTCTTTATTATAAGACTTCCTCAGGATGATATATATATATATATATATATATATATATATATATTATTTGTTGCTCCTAGAAAAAGTAGAGCACTGTAAGTGTAGTATTAACACAGCATGACGTCACTAGCTTTAAAATGCATCGTTCCTTTCATTAAAAAAGTAGAACGCTCTGGACGTTAAGCCGCCATATAAAGTGTTAAAATTATCACAGTTTATTCGCTGTTCAAAATTGGCCGAGTGGTTAAGGCGTCGGATTTGAGTTGCAAAATAATTGTAGTCCAGGTTTCTAATCGCATGACCGGTAGTAAATAGTCATATCTCTATGCTGATGAGTCCCGATTATTAAGGACGAAACGTATACGTACATAGATAATAAACAATAACACATATTTATTATATATACAGGGTGGGCAAAAATAAGGGTCCTATTTTTAAAAATTCATAACTTTTTTATTTATTGATTTTTTATTTTATTTTTCTTTTAGAATAAGTAAAGGACCTCTTCCGAAGCAAGCATGAGCCGTATTAGCCCTAAGGAACGTACCCTCATTTAGAAAACATTATTTTTGCTTTAAAAACTCAAAACAGTGTAAAAAACAATACTTTAGTTTTTGTAAGTTTTAAGAAGTGTTTTTCGGCTAAAATTTGTTTTGTTTATTTCAAAAAATCTCGGAAGGGTCAGTCTACACACACATAAAGTTTGGTGAGTTTAACTTTTATTTTGTGGAAGTTATTCAAATTCAAGTTATTCAAATTTAAAGATAGGACCCTTATTTTGGCCCACCCTGTATATATATATATATATATATATATATATATATATATATATACAAAATATTTGAGAAGTTGTGACAGAAGACGTGTGCTCTACGTCCGTGGATATTTTACCCCCGCAAAAAAAAAACCAATAAAATAATACTCACTTTCCGATGTTCGCTGGAAGACGTTGAAGTCGCTGTAGACACCTTTTCTGAGTGCATTTTTTTTTTCAGATAAGGTGAATCTGTTTTTGGTGATTAGTTGACAAATTTGAAACGTTTATATTTCGAAGAATATACCACTAACTAAAAGAGTGTCAGTAGTGGAGGCAGCCAGTACTGGCGTTCTCGTGCCAGTCGACAAGATACGTATGCGAGTTTTCTTCCTGGGTCTAGGTGGCAGTAAGTGGGGGTTACTGAAGACACGGACCCGACTCACGCTTCTTTCCTCTTTTTTTTTTTTAGTAAACGCGACCCCGTAAGGCTTTGGTCCGACGTCACACCAGTAACACGAACGACAGCACAACCAACACGTTTTATTTTTGTTGTCGTTTTTTTAATTTTTTTTTTTTTAAGGAGGGTATAGTTAAAAAAGAAAATAGTGGGGGTAACAGAAAACAAAATGAGACGGGCAGCGGTTTGGCGCGGGCCCTCTTCCTTCAACAAGTGGGGGTTAGCCCCGGCGGCGTTACCCACCCGCGTGTCTTTTATGAAAATAAAAAAAAAATCCTTTGCCTTTTCCGACCCCCACATCGTGTCTACTTTCTTTGTTTCTTTCTTCTCGACGTGTGGGTAAGGAAAAAAAAAAGGTAAAATTAAAAAAAAAGAAAAGAAAATGCGTGCCAGTCTGTGCGAGTATGTCGACTTTGAATGCTGATAGATGGAGGGGGGCGAGAAGGAAGCGGGTGTAGGTCTCTTAGATGGTGTGTATGTGAGAGGGGGGGTCAGAAGAGGGGGGGGGAGGGCGACGGTGGGGAAGAAGAAGCGACACACGTAAAAAGGCGGCTCAACAATCGAAAGGGGGCGACGGGGCTAAAACCAGGAAGTCAACTTGAAAAGAGGAGGAAGTGTGCGTAGAATAGATTTTTACTCGCGCATTTATAAATCCTATTTCCACACGTACACCCCCAAGCACATAGCGTCACATCTCTATATTAATAAAATTGTGTGACCACTTTTTGTGTGTGTGTGTGTGTGTGTGTGTGTGTGTTAGTGTTTGCCGCCTATACGTGACTTACGTATATTTTTGTTATTACCATTTTGTTTGTTTGTTTGTTTGTTTTGTTTTACGGCATATCAACCTTTTCCAGGTCATGTAATGCCGAATCAAGTAGTTTTTTTTAAATACTTTGCAAAGTAAACAAAATTCTTTAGATAAAAAAAATATATAGTATTTTGAAAACATTCGTTAAACGTTTTTCCTTTTTCTAACGGCATATCATCCTTTCTCAGTTCATGTAATGCCAAATCAAGCTGGATTTATATGTCTCTAGGTAGTTATATCTTTTTATATAGATCAACAGCTTTTAAGAAGTTCAGTATTGTCTCTACTTTATTTTCTTAAACAGTTCCTTCATTGTACCTGCTCTGTAGAAAGTTTCTCTTTTAGGAGCCAGATAGTAAAATAAAAAGAAATTATGAAATCCTTTTTTTTTTCTTTAAATAATTTAATTACGAATTTAAATCTACCAAAATGCCCTTCGGTTTCTTCGTAAATAAGTAAGTCATTTGAATCTTTTTTTTTTTAATTACAAAAAAACGGAATAAATTACTTCGTGACATTTCGAAATTTGAAAATAATTTGGAATACCCTCTCTCTGGAATTCATTGCCGTATTTGCAAGCGACTAAATACATCCAATAATTTTATCCAGAGAAATTAAAACATCACTTTAATTAAATTAATTCCAGTTTTATAACAATTTGGTTCATTTTATAAACTAATGTCCTAACGATAACGTAAAAATTAAATTTACAGTTCAAAAGCATAAAAAGTTAGCGAGTAAAATACGTGCCTTTTTCTAGATCTCGGACACAACTATTTAAAGTGGTTAGAAGTAAGAAAGCGAATAGGAAGTCAGAAAACCCACCTAAGATTTATTCTGCCGCCTGAAATAAATTTAGAAAGAATATATATATATATATATATATATATATATATATATATATATATATTAGTATTTCATGTAAACTTTATTTAAATTTTATAAGGAGATATACTTTTTTATGTATCAATTTTCAGTATTAACTTCAACAGTGCTCGATACGTAAGTAGAGCTAGGTAGTAAGCTATGAACATATATTTATGACAATTAAGCTACACAGAGGCTCCCGCGTTTCATCCCCAGGGGGGGGGGGATCTTCAGGCGGGAGCCTCTGTGTAGCTTAATTGCCATAAATATATTTTCATAGCTTACTATATATATATATATATATATATATATATATGGCAGTCATTGCAAGGGACAGTATATAAGCCGGCATGGGATATAAAGATAGATAAAAGAAGAGGGATAAACATGTACGAATGACAAATTTATTTCAACTTCGATTGTTCAATGCAACGCATACTTGGTAAAAATATGTTTATTATTATTTCCTTAAGCCAATATATATATATATATATATATATATATATATATATATATATATATATATATATATATAATCACAGAATTACTTCAATAATTAAAATTTTCATATATAAATTATTATTATTATTTTGGATGACCTAAAAAAAAACATTGTTGACCTTTTATTGTATATATATATATATATATATATATATATATATATATATATATATATATATATATATACAATAAAAGGTCCACAATGGTTTTTTTAGGTCATCCAAAATAATAATAATAATTTATATATGAAAATTTTAATTATTGAAGTAATTCTGTGATTTTATTTGAATATTTTAGTAATATACCTAGATAAAATTACGAGTGCAAACATTGGTTAATCATATTTTCAGGATTTTTTAATGACGGCGTGTGTAAACTAGTGTGTATACTATATGTGCATATATATATATATATATATATATATATATATATATATATATATATATATATATATGTGTGTGTATGTGTGTGTGTGTGTGTGTGTGTGTGTGTGTGTGTGTGTGTGTGTGTGTGTGTGTGTGTGTGTCTATCAGCCGTCATCAGCTGTGCGAACCTGGGGAGGTATTGAACCTACGATATTACTGTCTGCAGTTTTACGTTTTCGACAAATCATGATCCGGAAACCGGTCTCCTAGTCTTCGACAACTCGCTAGCATTCCAGGAAGTATATCGCATATGAACGTTGTTATTAATTTATATTATTTATTTTGTTTTTGAGATATTGATAATTGACCGTATTCAAATATCGTTTTACGGGGAAGCCTTTACTTATATGCTAAAAGAGTTAACATTGTTCCCTTTTGGGCAATGTGATGTCCCGATATTCGTGGGTATATATTTATTAACGATAATCGTTAAGCAACACATGTTTCGCTGGCGACGCCATGAATAATGCCCGGCGCCCCGCCATTAATCCACGAACACTCACTGGCAGTGCAGGTGGCATTTCGCATATAAGTGTTATGATGTTTCCAGATGATGTAAAATAAGTGTCCATAGTTTGTTAATATATTTCAGAAATACAAGTATTAACCAAAAGAATGATTAAAACTGTTTCTGAAATCTATGTATTAAACAAGAAATACAACGTTTTCAGAATTTTACATATTCTCAAACTGCTTCCCTTTGACAATTAGTATTAGGACAATATGCCGTGTGAACGGAATTACAGCGAAACAGGAGCAACAAAGCATTAATCTGCTTATTCTAGAGTTTAACTTAGTTTTCCAGAAAATTCCAAAAAAACTTTTAAAATGACCATTGTATTGAGGCATAGCCTTTACAAAAGTAGTGACATTCCAAGAAAAATGCCAGTATACTGAAATCATATGCCCTTAATAGGGTTAAGATGAAAATTCATATACACTAAATGTACAAAAGCAAGGAAATTCCCAAATTTTTACACTTTTATTTTCATTAAGGGTATGCGAGCACAACAGGGCTATGTATTTTACTGGTAGGAATTTTTCTTCAGCGCACCTCACACACTTCATCCACTCATGCATAGAGATTTATACTATAGTGATGTGATAATGAAATGGTTTGGTCGATATGTAGTCATACCCTTAATGACAATAAAAGTGTAAAAATTGGGGAATTTCCTTGCTTTTGTGCATTTAGTGTATATGAATTTTCATCTTACCCTTATTAAGGGCATATGATTTCAGTATACTGGCATTTCTCATGGAATGTCACTACTTTTGTAAAGGCTATGCCTCAATACAATGGCCATTTTTAAGGTTTTTTGTAGTTTTCTGGAAAACTAAGGTATATGATAAACTGAAATTAAAATGCCATCAACTAGACCCTAGAACCTCTATCTCTGCCAAAACTCAGCTGAATCCATCAAATAGTTGATGAGATACAGGGTGGCACATACGTATGTACGTACGTACGTACGTACGTACGTACACACAGATAACATGATTTCATGATTGAACTTTCTGGATCTCTGGGTTGCCTTGACTAATGATGCTGAAATTCTACACACTTATAGAACCTATCAAATAAAAATTTTGTGCAAAGTTTTAACTAATTTGGTTTATTGGTTTTTGAGTTATGATTGATCAAAGAAATGAGATTTCCAGCATAGGCTATTTTTTAAGTCTATTAAGGGATAGAGTGTTCTCGCGCCTCCCTTGATTATTGCTATAATCAGAATTTTCCTATTTGTATAAAAACATTGAACACGATCAACTATCATCTTCAATAGTTGTTCATTCAAAATGTCTCTATACATGATGGCATTCATCTTTCCTTCTATGATCTTAAGTTCTCCTGTTCCCGTTGCAGAGAAGCATGCCCAAATCATAATACTACCCCCTCCAAATTTAACTGTTGGAATGGTGTTTTTTGAAGCAAGAGCTTCTCCACTTTTCCTCCAAACTAGACCAACAAAGTTGTGTCCAAAAAGCTCTATTTTGGTCTCATCTGACGACACAGTGGAATCCCAATAGGCGTCTGGCTTCTCTATATATTCATCAGCGAACTTCAATCGGTTAGAAACATGTTTCTTGTTCATTATTTTATTTACCTCCCCAGGAGGTTAGGCACAAGGCCAGGTTTATCTTACTCCCACAAGTAAGATGTGACCCAAGCTCGGGTCGGAAAGTGGGGTTTGAAAAGCCAGCGCCCGAGAAGGTGAGCACTCTGGCCATTAAAAATTGCCTGGGCAGCCCCGTCGGCATTCCCCGGTAGGGGCGCCTCAGGCAGTAAGCAACAAACTTACTCCTCCCCAAAGAGGGGAGGCAAAGCCTGGGAGGGTGGACCTCCTAGAACTGCACAGGACAGACCCATAGACCGGCGTAAATAATACCAGCTCGATGAATTGTTCGGCTGATAGTGTCCTTGCTAACTGTTACTTCAGCTCTCTGCAGATGTTCTTGAATCTCGGAACGAGCCACAAATGGGTTTTGCTTCACTTTTCTAATGACAAGCCTTTCAGTTGCACCAGTGATCTTCCTTGAACGGCCGCTCCTAGGAACCTCAACAACAGAGTTGTACTTCTTCCACTTTCTGATGACGCATCCTACTGTGTTTGTTATAATAAATTACTGTAACTCTTCAGGAAATGAGTCATGGTTATTCCCCTTTGGCCGGAACTAAGGATTCCGCCATATTGACTTTGCCAAACACGTGTATATATTTTAAGCTGATAAAACCTTTACGAAAGGCATTCTTATTCATTCTTCTTTTATCATTACAATTTTATCAGCTTAAAATAAGAAAAAAAAAAAAAAAAAAAAATGGACAAATTACTGCGGCCAGAAAGATTTAACACAGAACCAACTGCTCCGAATTCGGAAAAAATATACAAACATTGGAAACTAACATTTGAATATTACCTACGCACGTTAAATAACGACCAAATCGAAAACAATGCGCAAAATCTTTTCGCATTGATCAATTCTGTCTCGGCGACAATTTTCGAAATCATAAGCGACGCCACGGATTACAACGGCGCCATAGAAACGCTAGACGCTATTTATATGAAACCAACAAACATTGTATTTAACAGACATCAACTCCTGACAAGTAAACAGAAACCGACACAAACCATCGACGAGTTCATGCAACAGTTGGAAGTATTCGCTAAATCTTGCGAATTTCAAGCGGTAAGTGCCGAGGAAAACAAAAAACAATATATACGGGACGCGTTCATTAGCGGCATCTCGTCTTCGTCTATCCGTCAGCGCCTACTTGAAAAACCTTTCTCGACACTACAAGAGACATTTACAGTGGCTAGATCCCTAGAACAAGCGGAGAAGCATACGGCCAGCTTCGATTACCACCCGAGCGTAACAGCTACCGTAGGTCAACCAGAAGAAACTCCCTTAGCCGCTGTAAAAGGAAATACATTACAAAAAGGAATTTGTTTCTTCTGTGGGAACACACGGCATGCACGGGCGACGTGTCCTGCACGTAATGCCGAGTGTAGAAAATGTAAAAAAAATGGCCATTGGGCTAAGGTATGTAGATCATCCTCCTCTCCTGCTGCTGTGTTGTACGACCCGGACTCCCCCCCACCCAATCTCTCCTGACTAGGAACGGGTGCCAAAGACATCACCTACACCAAATGCGAAATAAATGGGCAGGTAGTGAATGCTATGGTAGACTCCGGCAGCGTGAGGAGGTTCATTAGCAAAAATACAGCAAGAAAGCTGAAACTTTTTGTTATCCCTAAACTGAAAACCGTAGCATTGGCGGACCCGAATCATCATGCTAAAATCATCGGCGAAACTGTTGTTGACATCTCTCTAAACGGTAAAAACCACCACGCCATGACGGTGGGAGTAATTAAGGACCTGTTCACGGATATGATTGTCGGAAAAGACCTTCTAAAACAATATAAAACTGTGACGTTGAAATTCGACGGTCCCAGGGAAGAACTTGTTATTGGAGCGATGGGTAAGAGTAACAGTTTTCCATGTATCAAAATTTCTCCTCCTCCCCTCTTCTCTCATCTTTCTACTCGGACGACCCCTATTGCCACCAAATCTCGTCGTCACTCATTCACTGACAACATTTTTATTAAAGAGGAAACTGCCAGAATGCTGAGGGAAGGCATAATAGAGCCCTCTATATCTCCTTGGCGAGCCCAAGTTTTAGTGACCTCTAACGAGAATCAAAAAAAAAGAATGGTGGTCGACTACAGCGACACCATAAATAGATTTACAGAACTGGATGCCTATCCCATGCCTAACATTACTAAAATGATTCATGACATAGCTCGATACAACGTTTTTACAACACTTGACCTGAAGTCTGCTTACCACCAAATCCCAATTAGTCACGCCGATCGGAAATACACAGCATTCGAAGTAAATGGAAAACTTTACCAATTTACTCGTATCCCTTTTGGAGTCACTAACGGAGTGAGTGCCTTTCAAAGATGCATCGATGACATTGTAGAAAGAGAAAAATTAACAGATACTTTTGTGTATGTAGACAATGTCACGATATGCGGAAAGGATCAACAAGAACACGATTACAACCTTCAAAGGTTTTATAATGTAGCAAAAAAATGCAACATCACACTCAACCAAAGTAAGAGCATCATTTCTACTACTTCTATCACACTTCTTGGGTACACAATCCAGAACAACCAAATTACTCCTGATTACCTGAGGCTAAAACCACTCCTTGAAATGCCACCGCCTCTAAATCTACAGTCGCAAAAACGAATAATTGGTATGTTCTCTTACTATAGTAAATTCATTCGAAATTTTTCTGATAAGATACTGCCGCTGAACCATAACAGGGAGTTTCCACTACCCCCGTCTATTCTAAATTCTTTTCAGACGCTGAAGACCGACTTAAGTAATGCCACCCTTATAACTGTTGACCCGGACAAAGAATTTGTAGTGGAAACTGATGCCAGTAAATACTGCATTGCTGCTACGCTGAACCAACAGGGTAGACCCGTTGCATTCTTTTCTCGGACACTAAGTCCGAACGAGATTAGACATCACGCGGTCGAAAAAGAAGCTGCTGCGATTGTCGAAGCTCTTCGAAAGTGGCGACACTTCTTACTCGGGAGACATTTCAAAGTTATTACAGATCAAAAGAGCGTCAGTTTTATGTTCGATAATAAGAGAAAATCAAAAATTAAAAACGATAAGATATGTCGTTGGCGGATCGAACTGTCACAATTCAAATTCAGCATTACTTACCGCCCAGGAACGGAAAATACAGCTGCTGATACGTTTTCTCGCATCTCTGCATTAACGCACACTTTGCAAGACCTCCGCGACTTGCATGCTACACTATGCCATCCTGGAGTCACGCGACTCAGCCACTTCATCCGGACAAGAAACCTTCCTTTTTCTTTAGAACAAATTAAAAACATAACAGACTCGTGCCCCTCCTGTCAGTATTTGAAACCTAAATTTGCCAGTTGTAACAAAGGAACACTCATACAGGCTATATTACCTTTCCAGCGACTAAACATCGACTTTAAAGGCCCTTTACCTACCTCTGTACGTGGTAACAAATACTTACTCACCATAATTGATGAATATACTCGCTTTCCCTTTGCCTTCCCCTGTAAGGATATGACTAGTAAAACCGTGATCCATTGCCTAAACCAACTATTTGCTATTTTTGGCATGCCCGATATGATACACACTGACCGAGCTGCTGACTTCCTTGCAGGAGAAATCAAAGATTACTTACGTGGCAAAGGTATCGCCACCTCTAAAACAAGTAGGTATCACCCTGAGGGTAACGGGCAAGTTGAGAAGCTCAATGGAACTTTATGGAAGGCCATCCAAACGACCTTACACTCTAGCAACATGAAACTGCCTCATTGGGAAGAGATACTACCAAACGCTCTCCATTCAATCAGGTCGTTACTGTGCACTGCCACCAATATGACTCCTCATGAGAGAATGTTCAAATATAGTCGTAGATCTCCCTCCGGAACTTCTGTCCCCACTTGGGCGAAACCAGGCCCAGTATATGTCAGAAACCATACTAAGTCTAGTAAGCTCGACCCTCCAGTAACCCCTGCTACCTTATTAGACATCAACCCCTACTATGCTCATGTACGACTACCCTCTGGTGCGGAAACTACTGTCAATGTGCGAGACCTGGCCCCTAACTCCTCAAACCAAGAAGACGAACACGATGAAAACAATACTGCAAGCCCTGAAGCCCATAAAGAACCGCCACCTGACGAAAACAATATCGACGTGGAGGAGAAGAATCCCTTACCTGATCCTGAACATATCCATACTAGCCACGATGTGGATGCTGAGAACAAAAATCCCTGTGAGTCAGTGCGGAGATCGTCCAGAATGCGGCGATTTCCAAGTAAATATAAGGACTTTTTAACCTAGTACAGAACAGACTAAATTTAACTTCTGTAATTCCATACTTGATTATTGTTGAAGGGGAAAATGTTATCATAAATTACTGTAACTCTTCAGGAAATGAGTCATGGTTATTCCCCTTTGGCCGGAACTAAGGATTCCGCCATATTGACTTTGCCAAACACGTGTATATATTTTAAGCTGATAAAACCTTTACGAAAGGCATTCTTATTCATTCTTCTTTTATCATTACAGTGTTTACATTCACTCTTAAAGTCTGCGATATCTTCCTGTATCCATTTTCTTCTTCATGGAGGTCAACGATACGTTTGCGAAGGTCATTAGATAATTCCTTTGCTTTAACCATTGCTAAATTATAACATTGACAGGTGAGAGTGCTCTCAAACGTTAAACGTGGGGTCACCAGCACAACTGACTAGATAACATACGCAGGCTCGTGATTGGCTGAAATATCGTCATATTAATATGGATATTAGTCATGATGAAATGTTCATCATGTAAAAAAGCCAAGAGATATCAACTAATGCCTTATAATAGAATGTGTTGAATACTTTTGCGTTGGTTATTTTCATGTTTTATTAAATAAATAATAAAATACGCATCGATTTTCAATATCCTTCACAGAAGTCGTTTCTTACGTTAATATGAATAATCCATGCCAATTTCATCATGGAATATTAATTCGATTTTGAGATATTTGGAATTATCGAATGTATTGAATACTTTTGCGTGTCACTGTATATCTCTCTCTCTCTCTCTCTCTCTCTCTCTCTATATATATATATATATATATATATATATATATATATATATATATATATATACACACACATATATATATATACATATATATATACATATATATATATATATATACAGGGTGGGCAAAAATAAGGGTCCTATTTTTTAAAATTCATAACTTTTTTATTTATTAATTTTTTTAATTTTTTTTTTTAGAATAAGTAAAGGACCCCTTCCGAAGCAAGCATGAGCCGTATTAGCCCTAAGGAACGTACCCTCATTTAGAAAACATTATTTTTGCTTAAAAAACTCAAAACAGTGTAAAAAACAATACTTTAGTTTTTGTAAGTTTTAAGAAGTGTTTTTCGGCTAAAATTTGTTTTGTTTATTTCAAAAAATCTCGGAAGGGTCAGTCTACACACACATAAAGTTTGGTGAGTTTAACTTTTATTTTGTGGAAGTTATTCAAATTCAAGTTATTCAAATTTAAAGATAGGACCCTTATTTTGGCCCACCCTGTATATATATATATATATATATATATATATATATATATATATATATATATATATATAATGTGAACATAGAGATCAGATTCTTTTAAACAATTCATAATATAGACTTCAAAAATGTCCCTGCAAATAATTAGTTTGATCATTATTTCTGAATTCATCTAATCTACTTCATTCTTAAATTTATTTACATTATTGCTATTTTTTAACTTGATTAAGAAATTCGTCCCAAAAATCTATGACCATATTAGAAAAAAAAATAATTGTGTTGTAGATATAGGGAAGCTCTCCGCCAAAACATAAAGCCCCGCTATTCAAGGGAGAAAACATTTCAGACACTTTTGCTTTAAAAAAATAACAAACTAAAAATGAATATCTTATTATATACGAATTTAGTATTAATGGATTTTATTTTTTTTTTTGTAAATTAAATAAGAATGTTTTATTATTAAGGGATGTTATATTGACGTGAATTACACCGCCATCTGGACCAATTGCTCGATAAAACCATTGATGGCCATTGTTGCAGAGACGCTGCGGATGTAGTACTCCATGGTTTTGCAAAAAAAAAACTACAGCAGACTCCTTGTTGTGGACCAGGGTTGGGAGTCTTAGAAAATTCATGAGCAAAGAAAACTTTAAAGAAAGGTTCACTCAAACACGTGTGAAAAGGGTTAACACGTAAAGAATTTAGCAAGCCAAAAAGTTGTCTCCCTTGGCAGCGGGGTTATTCTTAGCGACCGACTAACTTCAGCACTAGTGGCGGGGAGCTTCTTAAAAAGATCCTAGTTTTTTAAATTGTTCTTGTCAGTACGTTACAAATACGATAAATGATATTAAAAAGTTTATTCTACATTTAGAAATTCCGTTAATTATTTTTAAGATTTTATCAATTTTTAAAAATTTTTTATTGACAAGCACGTTTCTCGATACGATTGTAGCGAGTGGTGTACGTCTGCCATCTGCACTTAAAACAGATTGTAAATATGCTGTGTATGGTCAGTTTCGTTTGGGCACAAAGTGTTTCATAGAGAGAAGTACAGCGAACGATACTGTCTTCGTATATGCTTAACTGTGTTCTCTCTTGAGCTGCCTCCTGGAGACCAAAAGGTTATGGGGTATGGTAGGAGGAATTCAACGGAAAGCAATGCCCCTCTCTCTCTCACACAAACATGGAATTTGAGAACAGGGCATCTATTTGGAGGGGGAAGGGGTTTCTCTACAAACGAAGATTTGATCTTCGCACGAGTGAAACGAAATGGAAAAATGTGCGGTTCGCCCGAAAAAATGTCTCTTTTTGTTCTATTTAATTACCCTCACCATTTTCTTGGTACATCTCTTCCTCATCCCCCCCATCCCCCTCTCTCTCTCTGGATCCCTCCTCCTCTCTCTCTCTCTCTCTCTCTCTCTCTCTTCCTCATCTCCCCCCATCTCTCTCTCTTTCGATTCCCCTCTCTCTCTCGATCCCCCTCTCTCTCTCTCTCTGTCTCTCGATCCCCCCCTCTCTCTCTCTCTTGATCTCCCTCTCTCTCTCGACCCCCCTCTCTCTCTGTCTCTCTATCCCCCTCTCTCTCTCGCGATCCCCCCCTCTCTCTCTCGATCCACCTCTCTCTCTCGATCCCCGCTCTCTCTTTCTATCTCTCTCTCTCTCTTTCTATCTCTCTCTCTCTCTCTCTCTCTCCCGTTTTCCCTCTGTGTTGAACTATATGAATGCTAGAACCTCTAATATAGCCATTCATATACATTTTAGTATGCTGTATTTTTGTTGGCTGAGTAAAGGTTAGTATTATATTGCTTGTATAGAAATGCGTTTGAAAGTATTTCCGCTTATCCCAGCATTGCCTCAACTCAATACAAATAATGTCCAGTCATGAGAAATACTGTTTACGATTGCACTACTCTGGATTCACTATAAGCTCCTCATGACACAGACATAATTTCAAAGGATACCAATTGTCTCCCCAGACTGGAGAGGTCGAGTGTCGAGCATTTTTAACAAGAGTAAACAAGACAAAAAAATATTTAAAAAAGCATAAATATACAACAAATAAATGTTACCAAAGGCAAGATGGGTTACTCTTCTACCTACCTAGATAGGTTATTTTGAGTTGTAATATATTTTAAAGGGTCGTTAGTTCAATGCAGAACAAGTGTCAGCTCTGTTAAGTTAGAACGAAAAAAATGGCGTTTCGATAATCGCTCAAATATCGAAAATCAAACAGAATCACAGCTAATAACTGTAATCAATCGTGCGAAAATATAATGTTCAACCGAAGTGTATATTTCTATTAACAGTATTTTTGTATAATCTTCGATTTTTGAGCGATTATCGCGACTCCACGTGATCGTGTAATGTGAGCCACCTTATTTTTGTTCCAATTTAAGAGTTGACACAAGTTTTGTATGGAAATTAAAAACGCTTTAAAATAAGTCAAAAACAGTTAAAATAAGTTAAAATAAGTTAAAATAAAACCTTATCCAGAGAGTTATAAGAGTAACTTATCTTTCCTTTGGTAACATTTATTTGTTGTATATTTGGTTTACTTTTTCACCCGTTTTTTGTTTTGTTGGCTCTTGTTAAAAATACCCCGAGCTGATAGTACTTACTCAAATCTTCACAAGGGTGTGTTGGTCTTAGTTCTTCAGCAGTAAATCTAAGTCTTGTTATATACTGAGGCAATAAATGTAATTATTTCTGTCAGTTCTTTTTTTTTTCCAAGAAAGAAATGTAACGCTAAGAAAATAAATGTGACAATTTCGATTAGTTTTTCTTCCCCCAAATAAAATGTAAAATCACGTAAGTAATTTAGTTCATGGCCCCCCACCCAAATAAAATGTGACGCTTTGACAGTGCCGCCTTTCTGTCCTAGGTACTTACCTAGTCATAATAAAAGTAAAATCTCACTTTGCTACTAATAAAAACTAATTGTGGCTCTTTTATTTGTATAATAATACTAAAAGTCTATGGACTTTCTTTGTTTGAAATCAGCAGCAGCTGTAACTGCTGGGTGCTGATAACAACAGCCGTAGCTGCTGCTGGTTTTAGAGTAACAGAAAAGAAAAAAAAAAGTAAAAAGAAAAGAAGGGGAGAATAATGGGGTTTTATTGTTTATGCCGCCAACCATAACTGCTGTGGGTTTGTTTTTTTTTTGGGGGGGGGGGGGGGGCAATGTAAGGGAATTTTTTAAGTCTAAAAAAATAAATGTTTTATTTACCTCTGGGAAGGAAGTGTGCCTATCTAATTTTCAAAATCTTAAATGTACACAAACAAAAAAACTGTATGAATTCTGATTTACATCTGTAGGACGTTAAATTAATCATTTTCACATGATAATGTATTACGCGAAATTAATTAGAGTTAAAATCAAGATTACTTAGTGTTACATCGGCCGTTCTAACAGAAGAGAAACTACACCGGTTCTAACTATAAATAGTGCGAGTAGTAAATCACCAGAGAGAAAAAGGGCAGTATTGTAACTGTCTAGCCGAGTGCCAGTAAGTTTCCTTTCCTTTGCACCTTTTATGTTAATACACTTGTTATCTTAATCCAACCTCGACTTGACTTCTTTTTACTGTTGGACTACTTCACAACACTTAGTATCGCAAAAATATTTAAGATTGTTAAGTAACGCGAAAAATTGAAATAAGCTACTTAAAATATCCCCAGGTGTTTGAAATGAATTTTATTTACAAAAAATATATACAATGTGTGATGATAGGAGTCGGAGAACAGAAATAAGCCTTAAATAATCACCAAAAAATAAATAAAAATAAAAGGGATAGTAAAAGTAAAGAACAAAATAAAATGCTAATTATGGTAAGTTAGTAGACCCACATCCTATCTAAGGCATGAGCTGTTCGCTGTCTTCCGGTAAAAAACCGAAAGCAAGAGAGTCAGCTCCTAGGTGGGAGTGGACGTTTCTACGAGAAAGGGAAGCGATGCAAATTACAACGATTTTATGTATTATTTGATCTTCTGCGAAAACTTGAAAAAAATTTTTTTTTTTTTTTGGTTAGTCATTCATTTCATTTTATTATCAACTGACTTTTTATCTTGGACTTCATTCTGATCCTTACATACTTCGGATCTTGCATTTCATCCATCTGGACTCCATGGATTACAACTAAATGCTATCCATATCTCTGCTTCTATGTTTGATTCATTTAATATTTACATGGACATATTTTATATTTCTACCCAAATTTCATAGAATATGTTTTTTTGCTCACAACTTTTTATATTTTAAAATTCATGCTTACCAGTAATACATGTTTTGCTGATTTTTTCCTCTGATGAAAAGAGCTTATTTTTGAAAATCCATGAATTATTTCTACACTTGATTATTGGGGAAATGGTAGTTTAATCAGTACCATTGGAGAGACATGAATATTATAACTGTCCTGTTTTTAAATCTCAGAAACAGTTACATGGTAAACAGCTGATGATCCCCGTTTTAATATTTCACGCTTAAGTTAAGATCCCCTGTTTTTGTTTCACTGTTAGATACTTGAATCCCCCCTTTTTAAAAAAAAATATTTATGAATTTTCCAACGAATGCTAAGTCTGCGATATATTGGATCTAGTTAGTTTCTCTGGGAATTTAAACTGCGTTTTTCTTTCTTTTTTTTCCTTTTGGTTAAAATGACTCAAAGCTTGTCTAGACATATATATATATATATATATATATATATATATATATATATATATATATATATTATATACATTGGGGGATAAAATAAAGAGTTTTGTTCGAAATTCCGTACAGATTCCCGAGTTCGACAGAAAGATTTCCGAGTTTGTACGAGATACAGTCGGAGGTTATATCGACAGAAGTAATTGATGCTTTCACTTTTTACTGACACCCGTTTGTGCTGGTTTACTAAAGTGGCTCGTTCGGCACATAATTACCAGGGCTCTACTTCGTACGTCCACAGTGTTTTATTTACTCCTCCCCAGGAGTTAGGCACAAGGCCAGTTTTATCTTACTCCCACATGTAAGATGTGACCCAAGATCGGGTCGAGAAAGTGGGGTTTGAAAAGCCAGCGCTCGAGAGGTGAGCACTCTGGCCATTTAAAAATTGCCTGGGCAGCCCCGTCGGCATTCCCCGGTAGGGGCGCCTCAGACAGTAAGCAATAAACTTACTCCTCCCCAAAGAGGGGAGGCAAAGCCTGGGAGGGTGGACCTCCTAGAACGGCACAGGACAGGCGTGCAGTATCCATCGGAACAGATACTACACTTTGATCTTAGCCAAAAGGCCAAGAAGCCCAATTTATTTACCGGACCTCGGATTGGAGTTGAGGTTGCGAAACAGCCACTAGGCACTCTTTTCGCAACCACTTATCCAACCGTACCAACTATTATTCGACGTCTACTCTCGTTGGATCGGTATATTTTCGACAACATTGATGAAATGATTTCACATTTTAATACTGCTGTCGTCTTGGTATTACTTTGAAATTACAGCTCAAAACTATAATTAGGTCTTTTTGTTTCGAACATGTGCCTTGGCGTACGCTATTTATCTGTAGCGCTGAAGCGAGACACGCCACAACCTTACATTAAAATTACCATCGACCAAATACGTTAACAAACCGGTCCAACTTTAGATTCACGAATATAAAAATAACTTAATATAAAAAAGTTATACACAATTTTTGGATCAGATTTTAGTCGCACCGGACGTTAACAAATAATATAAAACCTCATATAGTAGCCTAAAAATGTATGCATAATTGTCTGCTATAGGTGTTAGCAGGTGCGAC
The DNA here is from genome assembly GCA_963556195.1 of Sepiola atlantica. Lineage (NCBI taxonomy): Eukaryota > Metazoa > Mollusca > Cephalopoda > Sepiida > Sepiolidae > Sepiola > Sepiola atlantica. The sequence goes on from OY744533.1 coordinate 80,132,571, forward strand.
TGATATCTGTAATGTAATTATGAAATACATTTTTTAACATTGTCTATCTTAACTATGACTCTATCAGCAATTGTTTTAGCTACAATATATATATATATATATATATATTTCTAATATATGATTTTCTTATATTAAGTAGTCACAACTTATCAAGGTCACAATCTACACTAGGGTTAGGGTTAAAGAGATGGATGGATTGTCAGTTGAATAATGAAGACTATGATGAGAGGATTGAAATTGAGTAATGGAATAAACAAAATTTTAGTAAAATGAGATCGGTTTATCGCAAGTATTTTTTGATACTGGATATGAAAACGATCATGTAATCTGCAGGAAAGCAGTTCCGTGGTAATGTATTTCACAGATGAGAAGTTCTTAGATACAAACTCTGCTCATGGAAATTACGTTTGACGTTAGACAGACGGAGGAACAAAGGTAGGTTTCTTTTCAGTTGTGGTTGAAGACGAGTTCTTGCTGTGAATGTCTTACCATAAGTTGGAGCCGAGTTAAGCACAATCAATGGAAATAACGATAGAGTAAAGAAATACTAGCACTATCTCTTCTGTAAGAAAAGGGGGTTGGGTTAGGGTTAGGGTTAGGGGTTGCAAAGAACAGAAGTGATCATCCCCCCACTTGAGAGGTGACGGTTGCTAAGTGGTTAACGACACGGACTGACAACCGTTTCATTTGGGATGTTGGCAACCTTCACGTGGTCGCTCCTGTAAGCACCCGATGTCTTTCTAGACGGAATTCTAACTAGAAAGATATTGGGGAAACAAATGTCAAAAACAGAATCATATGATTCATACGATATGAATGAGTCCCCCACTTGATTACAAATTCAGTTTTCTACTCTGTCAAGGCGAGGAAATGTGCTCTGAGCGGCACCTCCCCGGATGTGGCAGCATTACTCCATCTTAGGAGGGATATGACCCTATACAGGTAGTCAGATACTTTTTGAGGACGACCTTAGCAACAGTGGCATGTAATCTCCCCGTTTTAGATCCGGAGTGAAAGTCAGTTCATGGAGCTTATAAATACAAAGAAGCTTCTTCAAGAAGAAAGCCATTCATTTCAACTGAGAGAAAACTATGATCTGAGTGTATTATACATTATTGAATGATTGTATTTAAATACGTCTGTGTACAACCCGCTCATGCGTACTACCCGTCCATCAAGTGAAATCACATTGGTGAGATATTGCGAGCACAAATAAACTAAATTTGGATTTTTCTTTATTCTTTTTTTATATTTATCTCACTTTATTCATGATTCAAAGTATCTCTTCCGAGCTCACAAAGTAGCTATCAACTCGTCACATCATCACATTTTTCTCTTCTTTCTATTATGGATGCTGGGTTGGCCGCATTGATATAGGAGTTCAGACTGAAAAAGTTAAAAGGTGACTTTGGTCTGGGGTACAAATAGGGCAAAACAGTCGTCCTCCACACTGATGGATCCAGAAAAAAGATTAAACGCATGTGTCTGTGGATAAGAATTTACAATATTTATCGTAATATTGTTTATAGGATCTTTAATGCAAGGATGGGTCCTTTAAGAGAAGTCAGATCTGGCTGCTAAAATTAATGCGTAATGCGATGCTCCGTCATATTGTTGAACACTGTTAAGACAGCCTGCTCGATATGTCTGCTTGTAAAGGCATTAATAGACTTTAATTCTCTTCTCCCGCCATTGCTGTTGGGTTGGACGCATTGATATAGGAGTTCAGACTGAACAAGTTAAAAGGTGACCTTGGTCTCGGGTTCCAATAGTGCGACCGGCAAAACAGCCATCCTCCACACTGAGGATTCCTGGAAAAGGATGAAACACATGTGTCTGTGGATAAAAATTAAAAATATTGATCATAATATCAATCATATATATATATATATATATATATATATATATATGTATATATATATATATATATATATATATATATATATATATATATATATATATATATATATATATATATATATATATATATATATATATATATATGAGAAAGGAAGGATGAGAGTAATCTGACGTAATGGGAAATGAAGAAGGAAAAACCCAGAGATATTTTTTATTTATTCATCGACGTTTCGTCTTTATTGTAAGACTTCCTCAGGATGATAATCTTAAGAAAAATGTCATGCAAGTACATCGAAATATTGGATTGACATGATGGGTTTATAAGGAAAAGTAATAGCCGTGGCTACTAAGAGCGCTGGACGAGGGTCCAGGCTGCGAGAACCCATCATGTCAACCCAATATTTGCATGATCTTCTTCTTAAAATTATCATCCTGAGGAAGTCTTACAGTAAAAATGAAACGTTGATGAATACATAAAAAAAAATCTCTTGGTTGTTCCTTTTTCATTTCCCATATATATATATATATATATATATATATATATATATGAAGCAATCCAACAAAAGATATAAGCGCGTCAACTAATATCTTATAATTAGTGAAACATCCGGATAAAAAACTGAAGCTCAATATACTGGATAGAGCATTAATATTATAATATAAAATGAAGTAATAAAATAAGGTGTCAATCAAATTTCATTAGAATTCAAAGTTCATGCAAAGCATCCTTAAGTCCTTAGCTCATGAGTTTTCAAAGATAATTCTTCTCTTCAGAGGACCATTACCGCAGTTATACTACTACAGGTAATAAAATTACGCTTTGAAAATATATAAAATTATATACACAAATACATAAAAATACATAACATCAAACATATCAATCCAAAAACATACTTTTGTTGAATCCATACAGTCCATCCAGGTCATACAAGTTGAGAAGCATAATCAGGAAGGACATTACTCCAAGATACAAACAGCAGTCCAAATACGTGAAATTGAAGGGGCCGGCAAAGTTATCCAGTCGCGAAATGTGTCCATATTCAATGTTAATGATAAATAAATCAATCAAAATAATACAAAAAGTCCAATCAAAGTTCCGAAATCCCGACATGTGCAACCTAATAAAATTTGATTGACACCTTATTTTATTACTTCATTTTATATTATATTATATATATATATATATATATATATATATATATATATATATATATATATATATATAGGTCATCCACAGACAACTGTTTCGTCGTTATTACAACTCTTCAGTGATTACGACTCTTAAGTGTTGCGTAGACAGGACTAACACACCAACGCCGGGAATCGAACCCGCAACGAGTATTGTAGGGCGATTTGTTTCCGCTATCATTCTTATCTTTACTGTAGTTTCATGATAGATCCGACCGTCAAAAACATATTATATGTACATATAAATTTGAAAGTTAGAACTACAGTCACGTGTTAAAATAAACTCCTTTTAATTAGTCTTTGTTTGTATGAAGCTCTATCTAAAATGAAATTGAGCACTTTTTGTGTAAAAGATCTGTTGTTTGGTTCGACTCTGTTCCACGTCGGAGATGTTGATTGTCCAGTTATTGATAAATCAAATGATACTAGAAAAATGACATATAAAATCAGGATAACAAATCACTCAATAAGTCCTTGACATATAGATAGCGAGACTAATAAAAAAAAAAACAAAAAAAAACATGATTTTTATTAAACGGCACGTGTCTAAGTGGGCCCAATCGGATTATTAGGTTAAAACTTACAGTTGTTTAAGTGAGGCTACTGCTGCAAGTGTTCAAAAAAGTTGAAAAATCTTTTCAGGTCATTGCTTTATGATGGAAAAAATACTGTTCAAGAAAAGAAATGGCATGATAAGTGTTATTTGAACTTGTTCATTTGTGGCCGGTTTTTTTTTGGGGGGGGGGGGCGATTTCTTCAATTAATGCTGTATAATATTCGCTATTGTTGGTCTCTATTTTCTCAAGATAATCGATAGACAAAATAGTTTGTGCATTCTAACATACGGAGACCAAAACCTTACCTGCTGATGTTTGCGTTTTTAGTCGCTTTGGACAGCTTTCGCCTGCTGCTGTTTGCTCAGCAGACTGTCGAATTGACTCCGGAGAAAAGTGGTGGATTCATGTCTAATCCATTTACCCATATTCACGAAAAAAAACACCTGGTTGTTGGGGTGAAACAGCAAATGACGCTCCTAATCGTCGACGCGTTGTTGTTTTTGATCGACTGTGAGCAAACGCGGCACTCACTTTGAATACAGCGTTCTCATTGGCAAATGTTCATGAAAAATGATGAATACACTGCCATTTTGGTATATTAAATTATTCGTTTATTTCACGCAATTTCAATTTACGATCGACCCAAACCAGTTTGTGGACTGTTTTATTTTACGTTTTCTGGGAAACCTGCCTGATTTGGGCGACCTGAGAGTTCGGCATCATTTGTGTCTGTACGGCCACGTTTAAAGTATATATACGACCTCTGTATGATTGTTTCTGGCGGAGAAAATTCTAAATAACATTTATCATTTCTTTGCTTGAACAGTATTTTTCCGATCAGAAGGCAATTCTTTATCAACACACAGAATTCAGATTTTTCCATTCCTTGTGCAACACTAGCTTCACTTTGATAACTGTAATTTGTGAACTAATAATTTGATTGCGCTCAAATTTTGGCACGAGCCATTTAAAAGTTACTACATTATAAAATGATATGGCTTTCTTATTATTCGCGCCATCTATATATCAGGTTCCAGACTTATTGAGTGGTGTGTCCCCACACACATGTAGTGTGAATTGAGTGGTGTGTACCCACACACATGTAGTGTGAATTGAGTGGTGTGTCCCCACACACATGTAGTGTGAATTGAGAGTTGAAATAACCTACTATACACAATCCTCGAATGTCATTGGTCTCTCTGTATAAGGGTTTGTCAGAACAACTTGACATGAGGATACTTGCCCCTATGAGTATTGATTTACTCCTCTCCAGGAGTTAGGCACAAGGCCAGTTTTTATCTTACTCCCACAAGTAAGATGTGACCCAAGGTTGGGTCGGGAAAGTGGGGTTTAAAAAATGGCCTGGGCAGCCCCGTCGGCATTCCCCGGTAGGGGCGCCTCAGGCAGTAAGCAATAAACTTAGTCCTCTCCAAAGAGGGGAGGCGAAGCCTGGGAGGATGGACCTCCTAGAACTGCACAGGACAGACCCATAGACCGGTGTAAATCAAGCCCCGAAGGCCAAGACAATATCAGTCTATGGGGTGTAGTATCCATCGGAACAGATATTACACTTTGATCTTAGCCAAAAGGCCAAGATGAGTAGACCCTGACCAAATATTCAAAATAGCATAGTATTCGAAGCCCAAATAAGATTCCCTCGACACAGCTATACACTGGCTCATACGAGGAATGGGGAATTTTCTCCAAGTGATGTTACCGCAAGTAACAGCACTTAGCTGGATACTCCACCAGACTAAATTAATTTTTGTCTTGCAATCCGGTAAGACTAAAAGACCACAAGAAAGATATGCTATAACATAATTAACTGATCAATTAGAGAGAGGAACATTAAGGTTCTTAACTTCTTTACTAACTCAACGTTTGACAGGTAAAGGGGGACTTGAATGGAATGTCCGAATATTAATGTATCTCATATACAAATCAAGTGTTAGTCCCAGAAAAAGACCCCTTGATTTCTGAGAACTTCGACTGAAGTAAAATGAAACAAGTGAAATATATATATATATATATATATATATATATATATATATAAATATATATATAAATAATTGTTTTGTTTATTTTCTATGTACGTATACGTTTAGTCCTTTATAATCGGGACTCCTCAGCATAGATATATGACTATTCACTACCGGTCATGCGATTCGAAACTCTGGATTCTTAGTATTTTACAATTCAAATATAAATAAATAAATAAATAAATATATATATATATATATATATATATGTATATATATATATATATGTATATGTATATATATATATATATATATATATATGTATATGTATATATATATATGTATATGTATATATATATGTATATTTATATATATGTATATGTATGTATATGTATATATATGTATATATATGTATATGTATATGTATATATATATGTATATGTAATATATATGTATATATATATATGAATATGGATATGTATATATATATATATATGTATATATATGTGTATGTATATGTATATATGTATGTATA
>OY744533.1:80143689-80266189 GCA_963556195.1 Sepiola atlantica
TTTTTATTTTGTATTTTATTATTTTATTATTTTATTCTTATGTATTTTTTATATTTTTTATTTTTATATTCTTCATTTTTCATTTTTTTCATTATTTTTAATTATTTTTTTAATTAATATTTTTAATCTTTTTTTATTATTTTATTCTTATCTATTTTTTATATTTTTTATTTTTATATTCTTTATTCTCCATTTTTATTTTATTATTTTTTATTATTTTTTTAATTAATATTTTTAATCTTTTTTATTATTTTATTCTTATGTATTTTTTATATTTTTTATTTTCTTTATTCTTCATTTTTTTATTATTATTTTTTATTGTTTTTTTAATTTATATTCTTATCTCAGTCTTTTTCATTATTTTATTTCTATTTTTATATCTATTCTATTGTTTTCACTACCCCTCCGACAAAAGAATTTGTAACTTTAATTAATTTATTGCATAATTTGAAAGCGTAAATCTATGCAAAATATTGGATTATTTCTTCTGTATGTAATAGTCTTTTGGTATATAGGTACCATTGTATTCCCCCCCCCCCATACTACTAACATATCAATCGGTGACTCTTTCTATCATCGGATGTTTCTCTACAAAGAGATTTTTAATGTTTTCTCTAACTTTGTGTAAGACGTGTTGCTAAAGGCACTGATGAAGAGACGTTTTGGACTAGCTTTATTAATTTATCAAATGAAATAAAATAAGGTATTTCCAAACTGTTTTGGAAACGATCGTACGCCATACTAGACTTGATGTTCTAATTCTTGGACCAATTGTAATGTTTATATATATATATATATATATATATATATATATATATATATATATATATATATATATATATTTATTTATTTATTTTGGTACAGAAAAATTAGTACAACATTCGTACCGTCGGTTTCAAACACGGAAGGACTTAGCCATCCGGTTCTCTTCAGCTTCTGTTGTCATCTGTTTCGGAAATGTGAAGTCACATGTCACTCTCGTTTGGACGCGTTATTTGCTTAGAGCGTTGTGTATGTTTGTTTAAATTTAGTGTAAGGAAGGTTTGAAAAAAGGGGAGGGGAGTGAAAAGTGACAGTTGAGATTTAAACCGGAGGAGGTTTAAAGAGATTTATTTATACATATATATATACATATACATATACATACATATATATATAAATATATATATATATATATATACATATATATACATGTACATATATATATACATATTTATACATATACATATGCATATATATACATATACATATATACATATATATATACATATATATATACATATATATACATATACATATACACATATATATACACATATATATATATATATTAATAGATAGATAGATAGATAGATAGATAGATAGATAGATAGATAGATAGATAGATAGATAGATAGATAGATAGATAGATAGATAGATAATGTTGATCTCAAGCACAAGCACGATCTACTGCAGACATCCTAACGGTCATCTCTGAACGCATGTATCATACTCTCGACAAGGCAGGTGAAGCTAGGGCAGTAGCGCTTGATATATCCAAGGCCTTTGACAAGGTATGGCATAAAGGGCTTCTCCTGAAAATACGCTCATACGGTATTACTGGGCAACTACTTAATATAATTAGATCCTTCCTAAACAAAAGAAAAATCCAGGTTGTCCTCGATGGCCGTTCATCTAAGCAACATGACATAAATGCTGGTGTGCCCCAGGGATCTATTCTTGGACCTTTGTTGTTCCTGATCTATATAAACGATCTCCCTGATGACATAGTGTCTGAGATCGGTTTATTTGCTGACGACACCACGCTTTACTCTCGCCATGTTGGCAAAACAGACGCGATCATATCTGAGGCAATGGCTGCATCCTTAGAAGATGACCTCCAGGCTGTAGTGGATTGGGGCCATAAATGGTTGGTGACTTTTAATGCCGCAAAGACAAAGCTCCTTTCCTTCAACAACTACAAGAAGCCTCTCCAACCACCGATTGCCATGGCAAATAACACCCTACCTGAGAGTTCATCATTCAAACTCCTTGGCCTAACCTTCACAGGTAACATGAATTGGAACACATACATTGAAGACATTGCCAAGGCTGCCGCAAAGAAGGTTGGCTCCCTCTACCGTGCTAGTGGACTCCTTACACCTGACATTATCCTGTATCTCTACAAAGCCACCATTCGCCCATGCATGGAGTATTGTTGCCACATCTGGGCTGGTGCATCATCTACTAGTCTCTCCCTCCTTGACAAAGTCCAAAAAAGAGTAGTCAACCTAATAGGTCCCTCACTGTCAGCTAAGCTCCAGCCCCTGTCCCATCGCCGCAATGTAGCATCCTTGTGTTTGTTTTACAAATACTTCAATGGATTATGCTCCGATGAGTGTGCTGCTCTGGTGCCCCCTCGACGTAAATTCACTAGACTAACTCGACATTCTACTAAATCTCATTCATTCACTGTGGAGGTCCCCAGATGCCGGAGAGCATTCTACTCAAATAGCTTCTTTCCTCGTGCTGCTGGCCCCTGGAACTCCCTCCCTGCCCCCTGTTTCCCCGACAGTACTGACATGCAGAAATTTAAAACTAATGTAAACAGACATCTCGCTGCTCAGATCCCAATTTAAGCTGAACCACCAATCCTTCCCCCCCTGTTCCTTTTTTCTCAGTAGCCCCTTACGTTTACAGTGGCGTCCTGCCTTGTTTGGGGTGAACCATGTAAAAAAAAAAAAAAAACTCACTTTAGTGTTAACGAAGGAAAGTGGAAGGCCAGATGGACGAAAAAGTGTGAATGAAATATCACAGATTCTTGTGTCTGACCCTCAGAGTTGAAAGTCACAGAATAGAATTCATGTAATCAACAGCTTGTCCATTTTGAATGTCAAAATTTGTATGACACAAGATCACCAATAAATGGGCGTTGAAAAGCGCAAACAATTAACGTGTGCCTTTATGTCTCAGCCGAAAGCTTACGTGCCTATGTACCCAGAATTTGTGATGGGAAAGAATTAATTCAACTCAAATGATCGTTGTTTTATCTATTACTAAGTCACCACGTGCCAAGGTCAGAAGCCACTCAAGGAAAAGAGTTAATGGGGTTGTGAGTTAGACGATGGAGAATACCATGAGAGGATTAGAAACGATAAGTGGAAATGAAAGTGTTTGTTTACTTATGAGGACGACTGAATAAGTGTTTGGCGGCATTGGACTTGAAGACGATCGTGTAATAGTCAGCAGGGAAGCAGTCCTGCGGTATCATGAGAATAACGATAAAGTACACAATTATAGACCTGCATCAACATTTGCAAACAGCAACGTATTACATAATGCTATGTAGACGAGAGCACGAAACACAGAAAAAAGCGTTATTCTATTATGAAGAAACGCGAACGATTGAAGTAAGCACGTTAAAAAGTGGCAAGATAAACCACTACACGGCTAATATCTGACCCGAACCTAACAAACTGTTGTGACCAGATCCCATACCCATCTGTTGTTGCGCAGTCCAGGTGCAATGTGATGTTGATATACGAGAAACTATCAGGGAAATGCGATAAAAAATACCAGTGATTTCAATTGCAGATACCATGGAAAAAAATCTATGAACTTCTTAATTTAAGGTTGCATAATATTAACTCCTGATAAATATAAAAGTAGAAACGATAGAATGGATCACCCCCTTCATTGGAAGATATGCCCATTATATGTAGAAACATACAATTAAATTATATAAATATCACTCTGATCCTGTAACTGGCGTAGAAAACATATTCATAGTATGAGATTTTGCCATAGTTATATTGGAATACTGTTTTGTGGTCATTTGAAAAGTAGTATGTAGAATGTAGTAGTTGTAAGAAATAAAATAGAAATATCTATATAAGAATAATTAAAGCGACTAATTATGAGCGAGTGTACTAATGACGTCGAAGTCTGCATTGTGTTCGAAATATGTGAATTTTGCATTTCCGTTTATCTTTTAATCCCAAATGACTGCTGTATGCGTAAGCAAATGACAATCAGTAATTAAAGAAGAAAAATAGAAAGTTAAAAAAAACATTAGCATAATGTAACAGGCGAGACCAGAGAATCAATATATTTTACATAATTCAGATTATGTGAAAATTTAATTAAAAGAAATAAATAGTAAAATAAATATGAATAATGTAAGCGACTGGTAACGAACGATTGACGCGATAACTCCAAATACAGTTCGGTGTTCTTTTAATATAATTCTTATAATCGGTTATTCCATCAATCGAGAATGAAAAAGAAAGTATTTGAAATAACCACCCAAAACGCTATAAAAGGTCTATATAAAAGGCGTGTTCTGTATTTAGGTCGAAAATGTAGTGTTGCTAAAGAGACAATAGCAAGATCGAAAAAATGAAATAATAACGGTGCTATGAAAAAAAAGCTGTTTTATGAAGAAGATGCCGTGGGTGGTAGTAGTAGTAGTTCCTTCGACTTCCTAGATAACTATCTTAGGAAAAACTTTTGAACCAGATAAAATGTTAAAATTATTAAAGGCGAATAAAACAAAAGTATATTTTCCGAAAACCCGCTTCAAGGATTGGCCCAAACTGCTGTCGAAGTAGATTCACATATGCAACTTTTGTATAGAAAACTATACCCGTCAATGAAATAGGGAAACAATCACTTTACTTTATTATAAAGATGACACAAAATGGATGCGAAAATATTATTTAGTTATTTGATATAGTTATGTTTAACAAAAATTATATTTTAATAATTTCAAAAAGCCGTAATTTATAATTAACTGCACCCATCTCTCACTTTGCTATTTCTGTATCTCTTGACCCCAACTCTCTTGTATGCCTAAATGTCTCTGTGAACATTCAGCAAAATGTTTTTTAGCATTGCTTTTTAATTGATTTATTTTTCCAACAAATTTAAATAATGTTTCTGCACACACCGTAAATACGTATGTAAATTAGATGCAAAATAATGAGTCTCATAATTTCTATAATATCCATAAGGATAATATAGAAGTAAAGTCCGAAATACGTTCGTCGAACACTCTCGACTAGTCTTCTATCTGTGTCCGCTTCTAGGTACATATAGATCTTAATTTCCCTAAATTACGTGGCAGTTTCCGTGGGCCGAGTGGATATGGCTGACTCTGTGTACCGGGTTCGCGCCTCTCGACCGTCTGAAATTGTTACTTCCCTGCACTGATGAGAGCAATAAGCTTGAAACGCTAGCGTCTGTAGGTATAAATAATTTAATATTTATTTATAAATATTATACTAAGCCCCTTTAAGAAATTAAAGTTGAGCACTCTCGAGGAAGTTAAAAATAGACTGTCAAAAAGCTCTAATGCAAAGTTCCGAATACGTTCGTCGAACACTCTCGACTAGTCTTCTATCTGTGTCCGCTTCTAGGTACATATAGATCTTAATTTCCCTAAATTACGTGGCAGTTTCCGTGGGCTGAGTGGATATGGCTGACTCTGTGTACCGGGTTCGCGCCTCTCGACCGTCTGAAATTGTTACTTCCCTGCACTGATGAGAGCAATAAGCTTGAAACGCTAGCGTCTGTAGGTATAAATAATTTAATATTTATTTATAAATATTATATATATATATATATATATATATATATATATATATATATATATATATATATATGTGTGTGTGTGTGTGTGTGTGTGTGTGTGAGGCGGGTGTATAATTTTATTTTTTCGGACTACATTTCTCATCTTGAGTGTTATCAGCAAAACGTTTCGGCCGTTATAACCTCCAGCCTTCTTCAGGTGTATCTCTTCGAACTTGGGAATATTTCTGCCGAACTCAGGATATATTCCCGAGATCGAAGCGATACACCTGAGGAGTCCGGTGGTTACAGCGGTCGAAACGTTGTGATGATAACACTCAAGATGAGAAATGTAGTCCGAATAACCAAAATTATACAAATTATCAATCCTCATCTAAAAAACTCAGAAATATATATATATATATATATATATATATATATATATATAGAATACTGCCGTGAAAGAGAAGAAATGACTACAGTGCTAAATAACGTATGTAAATGTATAATATTTTAATTACAAATAAAACTATACATTGGTTCTGTCGGCTGTCTAAGTGTACCCGAACGATCATACTTGGTGGCTAAGTAATTAACGACGCGGACTGAGGATCCGGGTGTACAAGGTTCGAATCCAGTTCAGTCCACAGAAACACTTTCGTCCTGGAGAGGAGGTAAATAAAATACTTGGTAATTCCAGTATTTCCGTAAAACCGCCGGTATTGATGAACGAGCCAAGTGTATTATTATTATTATAATGATAATGATAATAATAATGATAATAATAATGATAATAATAATAATAGTAGTAATAATAATAATAATAATAATAATAATAATAATAATAATAGTAATAGTAGTATAAAAACACTTAAAAAATGAGTGTTTGATTCTCGAGGGAAATTTTTTTTATATATATATATATATATATATATATATATATATATATATATATACATACATGGACGGCGGCACAGGGGAGGGGGGCTATGAAGTTATATATGCACGTGTTTAACCGGTCCCCACCCTCACTTCTTTAACTGTCCCGTCGGTCCTGTGTTACCTACAGACATCGACGTTTCATGCTAAGTGCAGGAAGTTAATTCTCTACGGTCAGCGGGCTCGAACTCCGATCACAAATCGCCACTTGTAGTCAAGAGCGTAACCCCGTCGGCCATAACGAATTAGCTAATGATTAAGGAGGAATTTAACTTTGTAAATAGCGAGTCGGCTGGTATTTTACACGAGCAGTTGAAAGTGATCAACAAACTATGTTTGGATCTTGCATCAAGCTATTTGTACTGATTGTTATTAAACTCACTCAAGAGTGTCCGGCCTTTAGTAAAGGGGGCTTATAATAATATTTATATAAAAAAATATTAATTATTTATTACCTACAGACATCGATGTTTCATATATATATATATATATATATATATATATATATATATATATATATATGATTTTTAAGATTACACTATATATATTTTTCTTTAATATTAGTAAGTCAAAAAAAATTGTAAAATAACGTAATTTATGCAGCAGTTATTTTTAGTGCGTATTATGAGTTTGTGTATGTATGTGCATTTGCATGTTTGCTGTATGTGTGTGTGCGCATATTTACAGTACGTATGTGCGTGTGCGCTGAAGTTAGATGCGCATTCATGTTCGTTTGTTGATAAACGTTGTATCTGCGCGTATAAATGAGTGCGTGTGGTTTAACAAAAAAACACACAACTAAAACGAGCAAGAGTGACTAAGGTTCACCATGTGTGCCGTATTGATCTGTCGAACTGGGGCGGGGTTTGATCAGGCTCCGCCCCCACACATTCTCATTGGTCGTAATCCCGGATATGCAAAGTGGGTTGCGCGTGCCACGTCCATAACAAGAGCGTGGGAAAGCCACGCCCACCACGTTAAAAGTCAGCTCAAGAGCAAGGCCACGAACACTCCCTGTCTCCTCTCGACTTCAAACTATCTAATGTCGACCTACTTATCCAGAGAGAGAGAGAGAGAGAGTGGGTTAGTTCTTTTGCTTAAAATTGGTCAGCGCTTTTTTCTTCCCTCCATTAATTCTCATTTTTATTTCTCTTTTTACATTTTCGTTGACTTGACTTTTATCGTGTTGCTTTTTTTTATATTTTATTTTATTCTGGCTTTAATTCTTTCGCTATTTTGAGGCGAAGTCTGTCTTCGACAGCCTTTATTCGATGTCTAGGGATCATAATTCAAATGTAATTCGTATCTATAAGATACTAGGAAAAAAAAATAGGACCCGTTGAGTCACCCACTGAGGTCAGGTTAGATTGTTTAAAATCAGAAAAATGAGAGTTTGGAAAACCAGTTTAATATTTTTTTTTTAAATAAATAGATGAAATACAAAAAAAAAACTGTTTTTTTCTCCATCTCCCTCAATCTACGAGTTAAATAATATTACTACTAGTATGATATTTCCTTTCGTTTATAATGGACTATTATCGGCCTTCGGGCTAGGAGCAAAGTATAATATCTGTCCTGTACTTGGTCAGTGAAGAAGTTCTAGACTGAATTACCTTTTTTAGTTTTGTCTCAGTCCAGAGTTTCTCTTGTGGAGTTTAAAAAAAACTGTCTGTTTATTTTCTATTTTTTTAAATACATTTTAAAAATAAACAGTAAAAAAAATCACATATGTTACATTTTTCGTTTCAAAAATTTTTCTGTCCGTTTCAAAAAAACTTTCTGTTTATTTTCTATTTTTGTAAATACATTTAATTTTGAAAATCAACAGTAAAAATAATCACATTTGTTACATTTTTCGTTTCACATTGAAAACTGACCTTGTGTCTAACTCTGTCCTCGTTTGGGAGACAAGTGAATATAGACGATTCAAATATGTGTATCCTTTCCTTTCTATATTACCTTCAACTGATAATGACAGGGAGTGAGAGAGAGAGAGAGAAAGAGAGAGAGAGAGGTGGAAGCGAGAGCAATAAACGACGTATATAATAATAAGAGGGCGTCAAACAATATACAGTGAGAAAGGGTGAAAGTGATAGAGATCGGTCACTTGATGAGTGATTTGCAAATTAGGGCTAATTAGAGCAATTAAAACGGAAGTTGTTGTTTTTAAACATAACTCAATCCCAACACCGAGGAATGTTTGTGGGTGTGTTTTGATTTGGAGGGGTAGTTTATAAGATTTCTTGAAGTTTTAGTTCCCTTTGGTTCGCGTGGTGTTCTTTCTATGTTTTTGTTTTATTTCTATTGCAACTTACATGGGCTGGTTAGCGTTCGTAGTTTATGTGGGTTGGTTTCCGCATTCGAGGAGTTTCCTTAAATTTGCAGCTGTTTTCATAATTGTCGTCCGTTGTTTTTTCTTTCATTCCAATTTAACCTATCCTTCTTCTTCTTCTTCCCATCATCATCATCATCATCATCATCATCATCATCATCTTTATTATTATTATTATTAGTAGTAGTAGTAGTAGTAGTAGTAGTAGTAGTAGTAGTAGTAGTAGTAGTAGTAGTACAACAGCCAGTGTAGATATATAAGAAAGGCCCCATTGTATGAGACCCTCTCTCCCCCACTAAAAAAAAATGCGAGAGCACCATCATCGGTGAGTGCCACACAAAATAATCGTGAAGAGTCATGGAGGATGGAAAGATCAAGAAAGAGGAGCACCATCCAGACCTCCACTTGAATAGCACGGTGAATACTGGAAATCATAGAAAGGTTTATTATCATTCCAGAAAAAATCAATGATGAAAAAATGGTATACGGCTGTTGCGCAAACGCAAAGGTAGTTGCAACAGTGATTGCAAGAAACGGGGAGTATTGAAAATCTAGGGAGGCTTGCTGTCACTCAGATTCCAGGTAACACCACCTGTCTTTGCCAGTGAACCATCATTGGTAATGACTCGTGCGAGTACTCCCAATGTGTATGGAAATGAATATAAATCGTTATAGAAAAGAATTAGTGAATTTTTTTACTTACTTTTTTTTCTGCTTGATTGTTTGTTTGTTTGTTTGTTTTTTGTTGTATTTTGTTAATCGATTTGTTTTCTTTTCTTCTCTTTTTCTGTTTGTTTGTTTTTTATATATTTTTTTCTTTTTTCTTTCTTTCTTTTTTCTACCGACATTTTCACCGATTTTTCTTCTTTATTTCTATTTTCTGTATGGCTATACCCCCCCTCTCTTACACACTAGCTACGGGTTAAATAGTAGTACTAAACTTTTACCTCCCTCTCCCTTCGTCAATAGGGAGGGGGAGGACAAGGAGGCGATTTAAACGAAACAGCCACGAAGGAACATTGATTAACCCACTGTTAATAAACAGAGAAAGAAAGAGAAAGAGAGAGACAGAGAGACAGAGACAGAGACAGAGAAAAAGAAAGAGAAAGAGAAGGGAGCGTAATAGATAGAATATAACATTGTCTTTCTTCCTTTCATGATATCTGTCCTTTATCTTTCATTCTTCTTTTTAAATGCTTTCGTTAAAAAAAAAACGAAACATTGATTTTTTTTCTTTTCTTTTTTCTTTTCCTTTCATTTATTCTTTCTTTCTTTTTTATTATTTTTTACATTTTTCTCATCATCAATAGTTTTTTTTTAATAAACAGAAATAGAGAGGGAGAGAGAGAAGGGAGAGTGATAGTCAGCATATACCATCTCTCTCTCTCTCTCTCTCTCATACTCTCTCTCTCTCTCTCTCTCTCTTTCTTGTCTTTTTTTATATTTTGTCGTTGTCTTTCTTCTTTTCATATCTTGGTAGTACTAAACTTTTACCTCACTTGCTTCCTTCGTCAATAGGGAGGGGGAGCAGAACAAGGAGAAGGTTTAAACGAAACAGCCACGAAGGAACATTGATTAATCCACTGTTACTAAACAAAGAGACAGAGAGTGAAAGAGAGAAAGAGAGAGAGAGAGAGAAGGGAGAGTGATAGACAACATATGACATCTCTCTCTCTCTCTCTCTCTCTCTCTAACTCTCCCGCCCCTCTCTCTCTCTCTCTCTCTCTCGCTCTCTCTCTCTCTCTGTCTTTTCGTTTTCTTTTACTTTTTGTCATTCTCTTACATTTTTATGAGAATCGCTCTGGACAAGGCATAAAGCCACTTGATGTAAGGAGCTAACAAGGACAAATATGATTATCGCATAGACAGGAGATTCCTATTGGCTTTAGTCTTGAAAAGACCAAGATTATAGATAGGAGGAAAACAGTCAGCAGGAAGAGAGTTCCACAAGGTTGCGCTTCTTAGAAATAAGTTACTTGTTTTATAATATCTTTCATTTGCCTTTCATTCTTCTTCTCTTTAAAACTTTCGTTTATAAAAAAAAAATTAAAAAATTAAAGATTGATTTTTGATTTTACTTATTTTTTGCTTTTCCATTCATTATCTGGTTTTCTGTTTCTTGTTTCTTCTCCTTTATTCGTTTTCTTTACGTGTAAATTCGTTTGATCCTTTTTTTTTTCATTCTTTTTTCCTATTCTTCTTTACCTTCTGTCTTCCTTTATTTCATTAATCACAACACTATAAAAACGAACGCGAATGTGTACTAGTATAATTGCGGCTGCAAAGCGGAGATCACGTGACACCAATCGCACCGCCTCCACGTCCTTTACAAAAAAGGACTGCGCAACCAGGGTATTTTTGTAAATACATTTATTCAATTTTGATAGCCAAAAGAAAAAAAAACTCACATTTGCTACATTTTTCGTTTCAAAAAACTTTCTGTCAGTTTCAAAAAACTTTCTGTTTATTTTCTATTTTTTGTAAATACATTCAATTTTGAAAATCAACAGGAAAAAAATCACATTTGTTACATTTTTTGTTTAAAAAAACTTTCTGTCCGTTTCAAAAAACTTTGTTTATTTTCTATTTTTGTAAATACATTTATTCAATTTTGAAAATCAATAGAAAAAAAAACATCACAATTGTTACATTTTTCGTTTCAAAAAACTTTCTGTTTATTTTCTATTTTTGTAAATAGATTTATTCAATTTTGCGAGCCTTCATTTCCTTTCTCACTCGTAACTGGGCTCTCACTTAATATAATTTGTATTTTTCATTTTCCATCATTATTTCTACGCTCAAACATCTCCTCTTCAGGCTTTATTTAGACTCCTCGTCTCTGCCTACATTTTTTTGTATTTACGTGCGAGTGAAATTATGTTTTTTGTTCTTTTTTCTAATTTTACCTTTTTTACGTTCAATAAACCTGTGTATAAAACCAACATCTCAGAGTTTTGATTATTGAAATGGAGTTTAGCTGACTGTTCGAGGTTTGTACACGTTTTTACGAAACGTATACGCATCAATACAATAGAATTTTCAGATGCGTCCAAGCGTTTCTTGTCTGTCTATCTGTCTGTCTGTCTATAAACCTCAAGTTTGAAATAGGATTTTTAAATGCGTCCAGGTATCTCTATAAGTGCCTCGGTCCGTCCATCGTTTAACAGCAGCTGTTTTTATGCTTCATTTCAATTTTCATGTTAGATCGTTAACAAAACCATAAAACAATTAACGGCTATGATATTGCTGTAAAATTGCGAGCTTACATCAAACTATCAAAGTGAGGTAGTAAAATAGAATATTTCTTTTGAAATACCACGTCATATTTTATACCTAGATATCCCTTCTGGATGAACTCGTCATCATCAACTGAAAGAGTACCCTCCGAACTGAAAATATCCAGAATTGTAGATTTCTAGCATCATAAACCAACTTTGGAAAAAAACAGAGAGGAACTTCCGGTGCGTATTCATATGTTGATGAGTCTACTGAATGTAAATTATCGCAATCTCATTAATTTACAAAAGCCAGAAAAGGCGTGTGATCAAATAACATTGGTAGAATTAAGCATTGAGTTTGCCAAGCAGGTACGTTTTATCTATAGATACATGTCTCGTAACTGCTATTTTCGGTATCTCTATACCCAGATGTGGATCAGTAAGTAGAATTGCATAAAGACGTACAAAGCTGTTTTACTGTTTTTCCTTTGCTGTCGGAATAACGTCATCTCCAATGTTTAAGTGCATCACCGAGACAGTCCCACAACTAGAGCTCCGACTTTTCTTGGGATAGCATTCATTCTAGCTCATGTAAACAGTTCGTGATGTTGTTATAGCAGTGATGTTTTGAGACGAGAATACTGATACTGTCCATAAAAAGCTCTGGGAGGACGATGGACCAGTTGTTCTTCAGTCACAACGTTTTTCAGCGTTCGTTGCACCTTCTAATATGTTTTAGTTTTTAATATGTGGTTGGTTAGTGTTACACCGACAGTTCTAACAGAAGATAAACTACACCGGTTATCACTATGAATAGTGCGAGTAGACAATCACCAGAGAGAAAAAGGCCAGTATTGTAACTGTCTAGCCGAGTGCCAGTCAGTTTCCTTACCTTTGTACCTTTTATGTTAATACACTTGTTATCTTAACCCAACCTCGACTTGACTTCTTTATTTTACTGTTGGACTACTTCACAACAGTTAGGAAGAAATTTAGGACGAAGAACGTTACTTGGTAGAATTAGCTGTCTCCGGCCGCATATGACTGAAATAGACTATTGAACAGGAAAAGGGCAACCATCTTCCATAAATAAGGCCAACATCTCCACTACTAAATAGGTATGAACTTTTATTCAAGGGAACACTGGAACATAACGAAAATTGTTTGGTAGGCTGGCTTTTGTCAATAAACGAATGTTGTATCCTGGAGTTCCATTCTAGTGGGCCACTTGTGGAAAAAACGACGAGAATAGGATAGCACATTCCATCTAGAGGCGATCAAAAGCTGGAACTGATTTTAATCGTATTTTTGTCGCCAAGCTTTGTTGGCGCGTATTGATTTCGATTTTGCGCCAACGCAGCATAACTTCCACGTAATTATAAGACTAGGCGTGAGTGACGCCAAACCACAACTCAATCTAACGCATGATACTGCGCGTATGTATTTGAACAAAATAGGTTCCTCATGCTACTGCTAGAATGTGTTCAAAAGATAGAACCAGAACAAGCGCGGAAATCTTACACCTCATAATGATGTCGATCGCAAGTGCTTGACACTTGCTGGTGTATTTTTTTACATAGAACTTCATGATAACTGAGCCAATATACGTCGTTATTATTTCCACAATCTTGCGAGAACAATTAAACAAATTTAGGGAGATCTGAGTAAACTGACGTGGAACTGATTCGTAAAGATTGGCAAGATAAAGATCACATGCAGCTCTGTTTCCGTTCTTTTAGCTCACAGTATTGAGTTTAGATCATCTCTGGTTGTTTTGGTTGTTTTGTTTTACGGCATATCAACCCTTTTCAGGTTATTTAATGCCGAATGCAGTCATTTTGGTGAAAGTTTTTATGCTTCAAGTTGTTTATATCTTCAAATATTTATTCATGGTGCCTAGTTTGGTTGTCTCGCTTTACGGCACATCAACCCCTTTCAGGCCACTCAATGCCGAATGCAGTCATCCTGGTGAAAGTTTTTATGCTTCAAGTTCCTCACACGTTCAAATATTTATTGATGGTGTTTGGTTTGGTTGTTAAAGTATATTTGTTTTCTTCTCTTTTTTGTTTCTTTCCCCTTTTAATATCTGTTTCTATTTAACCCATAGTTGGGACCCTAACAGGTACTACCACTCCGGGTCAGGGTGGACCTGGGAGCAATGGTAATTAAGAGGAGGCTCCAAATTCCCCAAAGTCCGTAAGCCGGATCTCACCATCGGATGTAGTTTAAGGTCATATCCAGGGCCGGGAGTAGGGTAGGAAAAATAAAATAAAAAAGGGGAGGGTGAAAGGGAGAAGGGCTGTTGTTTTTGTTTTTGGTTTTGTAGAACATAATTAAGTTTTACAAAAAAAAACAAAAAAAAACGTCAATGTAGGTGAATTTCGTCTCAGGGAGCTACAGGGCAGCCTGATCTGGTATCACCAGGATCATCTCTGGATCTCCCAGACAGCCAGGGAAGACAGGTATACTACCATTCTGTACCAATGTATTTATGTACTTGTTATAAATCAAAAAGTCTGTCGTACGGCGAAAAAGAACGCCAAGAAATATTTCCCCCCTCTACGTTTAATAAGGATATGGGGAAAATGTGCAATGCATTGTGACTCAATTTCTTTACATAACCAAATATAATCAGACAATCACCATTATTGTGGCACAATACTTTGTTCCAAAACCCGTTCAAAGAGATCGTATCTTGAGAACGCATGAAGAGTTTTGATATAATTTATATGATATCCCATTTATTCTCGCCAAACCATCAGTGCGAGGTTTATGGATAAAATCTTTGATTTGCTCAGTTTTATCATACTAAAATTAAACATGATAAATGAATCATGGGCATGGCCATACCCATAACAGGCCGCCCAGACACACGTATGACTGTTTGAACTGGGGGCCAGTCAGTCACCATATAAACTTTTAGCTGGTAGCACTTCGTTGTCACTGGTCCAAGCAAATTTCATTCCGAAACTAAATTTTAACTCATCAAATTTATTTCAGCTGAGGTTTTGTTATTTTATCATTATTTACATTTGGATTATAAGTTCGTGAGTTAAAAATCAGAATTGATTTTTTTTATTTACATGTAAACAGCTCTGTTCATTGACGGAATATCATTTTTACTTTTTTTTTAAGTTTTAAAAAAGTATTTTCTTTTAGAATGTATTAATAAATCGTACATTCTGAATTTCAAATCTTTTATATATTCTTAGGAAGTACACTATAAATGTTTTAACGTTTTATTTACATCTAAACAGCTCTGTTCATTGAGGAAATATCACTTTTTTTAAGTTTAAAAAAGTATTGTCTTTTAGAATGTGTTAATAAATCGTACATTCTACCACTTTTCCTCAATGCCCGTTCGTCTCATCGATCTATTGATCTGCCACATATTCTTAGGAAGGATACTATAAATGTTTTAACGTTTTATTTACATCTAAACGGCTCTGTTCATTGACGAAATATCACTTTTTTGGCGCTCTTGTATAAGCGGTAACCGATCTGAGGGAGATAACTATTTTTCTTAGCCGCCGCTATTCCGAATTCGCTTATACTTTGGTAAGGGAGATAACTTTGTTTATTAATTAAAAACATGTAACGGTTTTGAAATGCGCTAACAACCCTAACCCTAAACCCTAACCCGTTCAAAATAACTTTTAAGCACATGCCACAAATTGTATACACTTTATATAAACATAAAAAGAAAAGTTATTTTCTTTCATGCTGCGATAAACAAAGTTATCTCCCTTGCCAAAGTATAAGCGAATTCGGAATAGCGGCGGCTAAGAAAAATAGTTATCTCCCTCAGATCGGTTACTGTTTATACAAGAGCGCCACTTTTTTTAAGTTTAAAAAAGTATTGTCTTTTAGAATTTCTTAATAAATCGTACATTCTGAATTACAAATTATTTAGGAAGTTTACTTTATTTACATGTAAACAGCTCTGTGAATTCACGAAATATCACTTTTATTTTTTTTATTTTAATATAATGTGCTGAATATTTCTCAAAATGCTCAAAAAGTATTGTATGACAGCCTGTCAAGGCAATTATAATGAGTAAAATAAAATTCGAGTGTTTCGTATCCCAAAAGATCAAGATTAGAGAGAAAGGTGGTTAAAGGTGCTACCAAGAGCTAACACTCCTAACCACTCGGACACTTTTCTTTGTTAAAGGTATTTTCCACCTGGTTATGAAACTGTGTTTGTTATGAGAAAAGCACGACCCAAAGATCCTCCATCAATATTAAATAATTTGCCATCAAGTGTGATACCAAGTCCTTTATCAAAACCAAGGACAACAACAAAAAAAGTTCCGCTTCTGTGTGAAGTGTACAAAATGAGGTGTTTGCACATTTTTTAGATAAAGATAGAATTGATAATTTTTACAAATTTATGTGCTGATATTAACCATCATGATTTTGCGCCAGCAGTTACCTGCTACAATTCTAACAATCAACAGTTCATCCAGTCTTGTCATTTTTTTACTGAAAGTATTCCAATTTTTTTAATTAAAATTTTTGAAAACTTAACGTTTGAATGTTATCATGCAAGTATACTCACACACATTTCTTCTCTGTTAAAAAACAGAATAAATAAGTTTCAACATTAGTTTCAAATTGAGAAAGCAATTCGTTATCTTAGTAAGTTGAGAATTGAACTAGAGAAACGGGTTTTAAGACAACATATCGAAGTTATGTCACCACGAATAGTTGGCAAAAATGTTTACGAGTCGGAAATGCATTTGAATATTTTGCCACATCTTGGTCTCTTTATAACAAACCTCGAGATCATTACAAATTACCCAGTATGAAAACACTAGTGAATATGACCTCAAAAGTTTCGAAGGTAAATGATCTGAATTTTCTTGGTGATGTGTTTAGCAAACTGTCAGAAAAACAGAAAAAATGTATCATCCTAGTTGATGAAGTTTATATTAAAGTGAGTTTTCAATATCAAGAGGGAAACATATTTGGTGTTTCCAAAGATTCTGAAGAGGCATTAGCAAAAACTGTATTGGGTATTATGATCAAATGTTAACATCGTGGACCAAAGTTTTTGATTAAGATGATCCCAGTTTCTAAACTAAATTCGGAATTTTTGTTTCAAAATGTTAGAAATGTTGCTGATTTAGTTGATCATTCTAAAGGTCATGTAATTGCAGTTATTTGTGAAAATAATCGGACTAATTCAAGCTTTATTCAAGAAATTTGATACTGTTGAAAATAAGCCTTGGGTTACTAAAAATGGTACATACTTGCTTTTCGATTATGTACATATATTTAAAAGTATTTGAAATAATTGGATAACTGAGGCCTGTTCAGAATTGCTGTTTCATTCTGATGGCAAAGAAATGATAGCAAAATGGAAAATAGTGAAACAACTTTTTGCGCATGAAAAAAATCAATGTGTTAAGTTATCACAACTAACAGAAGTAGCGGTTCTTCCAAAACCAGTTGAGAGACAAAATGTTTCCCACTGTTTGAAAGTGTTTTGTGATGAGACTAACTGCAATGAAAACTCATCCATTATTACAAGATGATGATACAAGAGAAACTTACTTTCGTCGAAGAAGTTTTGAAATTTTGAAAAATAGTGAGTGTAAAAGATATTTATGGAAGTGTCAAGACAAATGATTCATTGAAAAGCGTATTATCAGATCGAAGTGATAGAAATTTGACATTTCTTGTAAATTTTGGAAGTATGGCAAAACAAATGAGGGGAAAGCAAGGGAAGAGAATAAAATCCTTCACAAATGACACTAGTATGGCTATCAAGCATACATGTAATTGTTTAATTGACATTTACTTTACAGTGGGTTCAATTTTGTTATTATTGGAGGATTTACCACCGACTGTCTTGAAACTGAATTCTGTAAATTGAGACAAGATTCTGGGGGTACTTATTTTATTACCGTACAAAATGTTATTCAGAAATTCCATATTCAAAAAACAAAATTACTTCTTCAGTTGAAAGTTGATGTTAGAGAGTATAGCCATGATCCAGGCCATACTTGCTCACAATGCGGATATCTGTTGGATTAATTGGCATACGAAACATTTTATCACCTGCTAAACCTAGAAACTGGTATCTCCAAAGATATTAAAATGTCGCTTCTTTATATAGCAGGATATATCACACAAAAAGATTGTCTTACAGAGGAGTAAATATTCAATGATACTGCTTTTTATCATGTGTATGGAAGTTTTTGAAAGGAATAGATCGTGTTGATTTAAAAGTTCCACTGGATACCACTGTTCAGTGGGAAATTTTAATTACTACTTTCAGATTTTGAGGTGAAGAAGTTTCCTTAGACATTTTTGTAAGTAGTGCCATCCTTGTTTTGCTACAACATTCTGGTTATCGTAACTTATTGCTGTGAACCCTGTCCATTTTATAGGATTACCTATAGATTTTTAACTAAAACTTCTATTTAATCTATGGACATTGTATTATCTCATTTCATCTTCCATTTCAGTGAATCTGGTTGCTTAGATTAATCACTACGAGACAACACTAGAGATTTGGATACTGAAATTTTAGTTTGAATTTTGTTTTGGGATAATTTTATGATGTGAAATGAATACTATAGCCAAAATATTGTGTTGAAAACAATCAAAATGAGGACAGTTTAAATTTTTGGTTAGTAAAACACATATCACATTTGAACAAACTTTTTTTTTTAACCACAATATACTAGTCATGATCTTTTGACACAAGTACAAATTCTCTAAATAAAATCCCACATTGAAATAAAAATCACTCATTGAAATATGCATTTGCCTTTGTTTATTCAAAGTTACCTGTCTCTTCATTTATAGGAATTCATCAATAATTGTCAAATTTATCAATTAGCTCATTGGTTCTTATCATTTGGTATGTAAAACACATAAAAACATCAAGCTAATCTCACGGGAATGTTCTCTTTGTTTGCAACTTCTATATCGAATATTTAAGAAAATTCACATGGCCCCCCAGTAAAAGACCACAGTTGCATGATTACCTGGCCTGTAGTAGGGATGGCCATGATCATGGGACATTGGAAGATGGGGGATTTAAATATTAATCAATTCATCAGTGTATGTCCTCATGAAGTTAATTCGAGTTCCTCCTATGATACATGAAGCTTGCTATTCTTTGAGTCCATGTAAAGTCTCATTGCGAACGCATATGGATTTGTGTACAATCGTCTCTGAGACTGGTGCGTTTTCTTCTTGTTGATTTTTCTCTCTAGAAACCAATAAATCTTTATGGTAATATAATTCATCATATCTTGAAGAGCTTTCTTCTCATGCATCGGAGCTTTTTTCAAATCGTTGCTGCCATATTTTATGTTCAAATCTTAATTTGCCGTTCCGGATCTTTCGTCAATTTGGTCGCTTTTCTTCTTTCTTATCCATTTAATCTATTATTCCATTAAGGAACTTCAGGGAAACGCCATGTATAATTCTGCAAAATAAAGATATATGCTGATTACTTAAACACTTAAGATGGGTGGTGAGTAAAAAGTAAAGGTTCTGGTCATGATTTGGACAAGTAGTTTCATGGTTACCCTTGGAACATTGTATTCTTTACTTGCTTTGAACTTCGCTAAGGCCCTGCCGCTCACCGATGGAACCCTGAATATTGTTGCTGCAATCTTGATATAATTAAATTATTCCATTTACATTCTTCGATAAGAGAATTACTTTTTTTCAACTTATGAATAGGTAAACCTAGCTAGCCCACATCCTTTCCGTCGTAATTACACGTTGTAGTTGGGTACAAGTCCAAGTCCTAGTCGTTTTCATTAAAATCTGTCCGATGATATGTTGTCTACAGTCACCCAGAACGCATTGCTCATAATTTACATAAAATGCATGTCTTTCCGAGATGACATTCTAACCTTTCAGAGTCACTTCGTCTTTCCGAGTGGTCATTTTACTCTCCAGAATCTAAGAATTCAATGTTTAACATATAACACAAAAAAAAACCTATATACATGTATATATATATATACACATGTATATATATATGTGTGTATATATATATGTAAGTATATATACATCTATATATGTGTATATATATACATATATGTGTATGTGTATATATGTATATATACATGTATATATATGTATATGTATATGTATATATATATATAAGTATATATATATATACATGTATATATATGTATATATATACATGTATATATATATATGTGTATATACTTACATGTATATATATGTATATATATTCATGTGTGCATATGTGTGTATATATATGTATATATACATGTATATATATATGTGGGGGTATATATATATGTATATATATATGTGTGTGTGTGTATATATGTATATATACATGTATATATATGTATATATATATGTATATATACATGTATATATATGTATATATATATACATGTATATATAGGTATATATATACATGTATATATATGTATATATATATGTATATATAGGTGTATATAAATACATGTATATATAAGTATATATATATGTATATATAGGTGTATATAAATACATATATATATATAAGTAAATATATATATATGTATGTATATATATGTACAGTGTCTTTTTTTTTAAATAACAATGTGTAGTGTTAAAATAAATAAAATGTATTTTAATCTGAATTTTCGAGAATGAAATTCTCCTTGTCAAAGCGGTGTTTTTCTTTTTTCTTTTTTTTTTCTTCCTCGTCCGACTTTTGGATCAGAAAATCTCGTTATGTCTGTAAGCGAGGCTACGCCAATTTGAATAAGAAAGGGTATGTAGACAATTTTTTTTAAATCATTGTTCTGTAATAGTATTATATTTGAAATAAAAAAACAACATAACAATGTGTAGTGTAAATTTTTTTTTATTTTAATCTGAGCTTTCGAGATATAAAATTCAGGGTTTTTTTCAAAAAGTATAGTATATCTTTATTATGGTCTCTTAGTCTTACCGGATTCCAGGACAAGAATTCATCTAGTCTGGTGGAGTATCCAACTTACTGCTGTTGCTTGAGGTAACATCACTTGGAGAGAAGGTTCATTATTCCTCGTATAAACCGAGGGATATTATTTTGGCTTCGAATACTATGTTATTTTTAATATTTGGTCAGGGTTTACTTGTAGGTGGAAGCATCCTCATGTCAGGTTGTCCTGACAAACCCTTGTACAGAGAGACCGAAGACACTCGAGGAAAGTGTCTTCTAGGTAATACAGACTTTCTTGTATGGAATTCAAACTCTTTTGTTTCATTTTACTTCAGTCAAAGTTCTCAGAAATCAAGGGGGGCTTTTATAAGCTAACACTTGATCTCTATATGAGATACATATATATTTTAATGTTCCATTAAAGTTCTTTTTACCTGTCAAACATAGTTAATTCAAACTCTATATATGTGTGCGTGTTTTATATATATAGCTCCTCTACTGTTCTTACTATATACACACACACAAATATATATATATATATATATATATGTGTGTGTGTGTGTGTGTGTGTGTGTGTGTGTGTGTGTGTGTGTGTGTGTGTACGCGCTGGCGGCTAAATGTTGGAATGTTATCGGTCACTCAGTTTACCAACTTACACTGTTTAACCTTATTTGCTTATCTTTACTTACTTGTTTGGTTCTTTGAAAAGTTTTCCCCAATTGGATTATTTTATTATTCAATTAATTATTCTTTCCGCCCTTCGCTCTTTGTTTCAAAATTTAAACTTTGCGAAAACTTTTTGTTTGTTTGTTTAAATAAGGGCCAACCCTTAGGCAGCAAGTAGTCTCCATTCGAAATCGAAAACGAGGCTCCCGTGTCGGGTGAACTACATGACAATCGTGGGTATCGTAGACTCAAGACGCAATTAAACTCGTCTGATTCTTCTCGTTTCCCGTTGACCTAAAAAAAAAAAGAAGAGAGGAATGAATCCACGTTTACGGGTCAGCGAATATTACTTACTACAATAATTAACCGAAGAAAATAATACAATTAAAGGCAGTTTTATTATTTGTTTGTTTTTTCTTCTCAAAGACACGATTTAATCATGGAGGAACACAATCATTATATAATAAAAGTGAACGTACGTGTGTCTGGCTTGCTACAATAATACCGTATACAAATTTAATTTGATGAGAAAAAAAGCAGAGGCTTAATCTTAATAATAAGCGATAATAATAAAAATATAAAAAAATAATCACGTATGCATATTTAAATTTATGAGCATAGAAGGCGAGGCTTAATTTTAATACTATCTGATAATATTAAGAACGAAAGGAGAGATTAATCACGCGGGCATATTTAAATGCATGAGCAAAGAAGTAAATGCCTAATCTTAATGATATCTGATAATAATAAAAAGAAAGGAACTGATTATTTTCACTTTTAATATAGACATAAACTATTCCCTTATTTTCACTTTTAATATAGACATAAACTATTCCCTTATTCAACAACAACAACAACTACTACTACTACTACTATTTTTTTTATTATTATTATTATTGTTGTTGTTGTTGTTATTATTATTATTATTATTATTACTATTATTATTATTATTATTATTATTAAAAAGGAACCAAGGGATATATATATATATATATATATATATATATATATATATATATATATATATATATATATATATATAGAGAGAGAGAGAGAGAGAGAGAGAGAGTGGGTTATATCTTCTTTTCCTTATCGATTAGTTTTGTCTGATTTTCTTATCGATAGCGAAAAAGAAAGCGAGAGAGAAGGGAGTTTTGTCTTCTTATCGATTAGTTTCTATCCAATGGTTTCAAGTAATGAATAGAAATTTAATTGCGAAGCAATAGCGAGCAAAAGTTGCCAGTTCATAATAATTTGAAGATTCCATTTCCACGTGACAGAAAAGAAGATGGTTACATGCGTATATTACGTACACTTGTGATAATATACTCACGCTGGTCGCATACTTTTGGTCGAATATATGACAAAATAACATCTACTACACTGCCCCAAAGGAGGAGGTAACGCCTGGGAGGATTCTCTCATAACAACAGAAGAGATACTACACTACCCCAAAGAAGGGTATAATGCATGGGAGTATGATTTAATGACAACAGAACAGATACTACATTCTCCAGAAAAGAGGAGGCAGTGTCAGCGGAGATAGACTCATGTCAATAAAAAAGATACTACACTACATTCCTCCCACACACACTAAAATAGCGGGTAATGTCTGGGAGGATTGTATCATGAAACAAAACAGATACTACACTAATCCCACCCACAAAAAGAGAATATAATACTACGCTGCACATCAAAGGGGGGGGGCTACTGTACTACCCTTTACAATCGGGTAATGCTTGGGAGTATGGTATCATGACAACAGAACAGCTACTACACTACTCCCTCCTCCCAAAATGGAAAGGTAATCACTGAGAGGATGGTATCATGACCGCTAAACAAATACTACACTAATCCCACCCACAAAAAAGAATGGATGATGCCTAATAGGATGGTATGATGACAACATGACAGGTACTACATTAGCCCCTTTTAATTGAGCATTGAAAGGTAGTACAATAGTATTATTAAAAGTAATAGAATCATTTCGGCTTTAGGGAGACATATACCAAATCACAATTTGTAATAGATGTTTCGCACTGTTTCCCCTCATCTCGGTTGGGTTCTGGTTATGACTTAACACTCCATTCGGTGGTGAAACCCTACTTTGAAGGATTACGAAGTGTTGTAACTAATTTTTGTAACAACTAATCACAGGTTCACTCAGAGCCAGATGGGTTGTAATTGTCAGTGCCCCCCCTCCCTCACTATGAGTCAAATATGATCTGCCTCGGGTGAACCACTATTGTCAGCATTGGTCAGTACCTAAGAAGCTCCTTAAACCCCAGCCTAGCAATGGTACATGAACATCAAAAGTCAAGAGCCAGCAAAACAAATTCCATCACAAAGTTGGCCTAGCATTTTGGACAGGGCTGTCACATAGATGAGGCAGAAACACCTAACAATCCTGCCACAGAGATAGCCCAAAAGAGCCGGAAGAGATACACCCACACTTTTAAGAACAGGTGCATTGATGGGTGGTCGGGACAGAAATGTGTTACATACTTCCTCGATGAACTATCCAAGGACTATATTGATAAGGAAGGGTCCTTGGACTGGCTAAGAAGGGGAGCCCTCCACTACGACCAGGAGAGACTTATAATGGCTGCACACGACCAGAGCCTGATGACAAATGCGTTTTAAAAGATGGCTGGTCTCAGCTAGGATAAGTGCAGGTTTTGTCACACTGAAGTGGAGAGTGTGAGCCACCTGATATCGAGTTGCAAAAATTATGTTGGCAGATGGCTCCTATATAGCACGACATAATGGAGTGTGCAGTTACCTCCACTGGACCATCTGTAAGAAACTGAACATCAGGTGTAGCAGCAGGCACTGGGAACATATACCTGAGAGAACTGTGGGGAATGAGACATACACCATCCATTATGACCATGAAATCCCCACAGCTATCTATCTGGAAAACGCAGCTGTCAAACCTGACATTGTCATATGGAACAAGAGAGAAAGAGTGGCAACTTTTGTTGAGGGCAGTGTCCCTAATGATGGAGACCTTAGCAGAGCTGAAAGGGAGAAAATAACAAAATATCAGGGTCTAATGTATGATATGAAAAGAAACTGGAACCTCAAAGAGATCTCCATCATTCCAGTTATCATAGGAGCCACTGGACCCATGAAAAAGAACTTGAAAAAGAACTAGAAAGTATATCTGGTGAACCAAGTGCAAGAGAAATCCAAACAACTGCACTTAAGGGAACAGCCAGAATCCTGAAAAGAGTTCTCGGTTGGAGTCTGTAAATAGCGGGTGATCGTATGGCATTTGGAAGAATGCCCCGTCCCCAGCAAATTAATGAAAAGAAAAAAAAGTGGTGAAGACCCGATGTGAGAGATATGTATAATGTGGAGTCATCTCTTAGTTTCCATTAGTGGCAGATCAACTTTGATCAGAAATGGTTGTGTCTGTCAGGGTATCATCAACGTATTTACCTCCCCAACCGCGGGGAGATATGGCACAAGGTCGAAGAGTGGGGATTGAAATATCTGCACGTAATTTAGACACTTCATTCTGGTCAACCGCAGTCCACATTTACTCCCCTTCTTACAGAGATCGTTTTTTTAGTTTTTTTATTTAGGGGAATAGATTTCCACCAAAACTGAGTCACTCTGAACTGGGACTTGAATAAAAAAAAATGTCTCAGTTTAGAAAGATTTCTCCTCATCATTCCGAGAACTGAATAGATACTACACTATAATCTTAACTGGGGAGGATCATGTACATTCGTTAGTATTTTTCGCATGATTCGTCCATATGGGTGGTATCGTCGCTCTCACCCCCATGAAGCATGATTCAACTTTTTTTTGAAGTTTTGTTTGATTTCCTCCTCAGAAAACACAAGCAGGGTTGATAGCCCCCTCCGCCTGTTCTGATTTCCGAGCTCCCGAATCAAACATTCATATTAACATAGCATGAACCTGTCTTGAGTATTATTTATTAGCATATAAATAAAGCTGTAGGTTTCCATAATGTCTACATTGTATGTATAGTAAGTAGACCTTAATGAAGCTTGAGTTGCAAGCCCGCCATTATAAATACATAAACAAATCGTAAAATGATTCTCTGATGACTAAATGCGTTCAGAAGAGAATAACGGTTAGTCATAATATTAGAAGATGACAGGAAGTTTGACCATTGTTCTGCACATGCGCAAAACTGCACGCGTAATAATAATGGCCACCCAAGTTACTTGCGTATCAAAACTGACTTTTTTTGACGTTGTTTTCTAAATATAAAGATTATATTTCAGCAAAAGCATTTGACGCGTTCACTCAAAATTTAAAGTGCAAACGAAAAAAATAAGGACCCTGGCTGGGCACAGTTTTCTTATCGCAAGGTTTTGCTGTTTTTGTTTTATTTTTACATTTTACGACAAATCAACCCGTTTTCGGTTATTTGATGTCGAAACATATTGTTAAAGATTCGCGTATTGTCTGCTTTATGTCATATCAACCCCTTTGGCGAGACATAAATAAAACCTGTTGTAAACTTTTATTTACTGATTTATCACAACTTATCAAGGCCAAAATACACTAAAAGATTAGAGTTAATGAGATCATTGCATGGATTGCATTTGTTCATCTGAGAAACATTTCGAGTTATTTTATGTTGAATACAGTAATTTTGATAACACTTTTTTTATGCGTCAAGTCTGTAATACGTTATTTTAGTTCATTCAATATGTTTTATTTAGTTGTTTTTTTTTACGGCATATCAATCCTTTTCAGATTATTTTTTTTAGCTTTTATGCT
Organism: Sepiola atlantica; assembly: GCA_963556195.1. Lineage (NCBI taxonomy): Eukaryota > Metazoa > Mollusca > Cephalopoda > Sepiida > Sepiolidae > Sepiola > Sepiola atlantica. The sequence continues at coordinate 80,170,076 of OY744533.1, forward strand.
TCAAGTTGCTAATATCTTCTATCTTCGATCTCTTCATTGTGTATAGTTTAGATATTAATTGTTGGTTGATTAATTGATTTTTTAGGGGTTTAATTGGTACATAGATAGTCTGTAAGCGATAGATTCGGTTTTAGCAGTAGCTGGGACCTTAACAGCAACGAAAGGGTGACTTTACACTCCCCAAAGTTCTTTATTTGGTTCCTCCCCACCGAATACAATTTCATGCGATACCCAAAAGAGAATATATCTAACCCTTAGATGAGGACCTTATCAAGTACTACCACTTTGGCACAGAGTGAACTTTTTTTTTACTAATGAGTCACCACTTATCAAGGCCAAAGGCAACTCAAGGGTAAAGATTAATACAAGTGATGGATTATCAGTTAGATGATGAAAACTATTATGAGAGGATTGGAAAACGATGAGTGTAATGAACAAAATTTGAACACCTATCGGGGACGGTTAGAGTTTGTGTCTGTTTTACGATGCGTTAAACGTTTAGTTTTCTTCTTTAATTCCAAGGCACAGTACATATTGTAAAAGATTCATTGAAAAATCTTTTTAATAGAATATTGAAAGATTTTATTTTGTTCCTAGTTTCTTTCGTATCTTTTATGATCGAATAGGATCACTCCAGTTTTGTTGCAATCAAAATATTAACATGTTGTAGAAATCCTAAAGAAAATCGACAGATATCTCAATAGAATATGTAGAATATATCAACTTGACATGCGATACATTCGGTGAGGTCATTTGGAATTTCAATATTTTTTTTAATGGATTAAAAGTAGATTTGGTTTGATTTAATTTGGTTTGGTTTGATGTGCTTTTGTTTACTCCGGTTTTGTTTGGTTCATTTCGGTTTGTTGTGGTTTGGTTTGATATGGCTTGGTCTGATTTGGTTGGATTTAGTTTCACTTGACGACAGCGTATATCAACAGTGTCACTGGAAAGTGACTCATTATTATTAAGTGATTATAATTTATGACAAAAATATAATTCGTACAAGAAATAAATATATTAAGAAAGTGTATAGCATAGGATTTTATTTGGAATTCAACATGCGCGTCGAGAAAATAAGTTATTTGTGAAATCAGTTAATACAATCCTTAGGCGGCTTAAGAAGCTAGTGGCGAATGCTGGCGCCCATAATAAATTCTAAATCAAACCCGATACTATACGCTTTCTTGTATTATTCATTGCCTATAAGAATTACATTTCAGTAATAAATTGCGAGCACTTAATAATAGGGAGGTTCTGTCTATATAACATATATATCCATACTTTTATGCATGCAATTCTTACGGAAACCACGTTTCCCTCGAGTTAACAGGAATTATCTTCCTTGGTATTTTAACAATCTTCATTGTAATTCAAAACATGTCGCACTTTTTATACTCCACGTCATGAGACACCACGCTTCATCAGTTCTGATTCGATTTTTACAGTTCCGAGAAAAACTATTGTAAATGTTTGAAGAAGTTATTATTTCATTGATTATTTCTCATTAATTGTTGTTTTAGACGGGGATTCCGGTTTTGGGGTCTTTTTTTTTGCAGGGTTTCGTTGAATTTTCATTCATTAAATGTTTTTAATCGGTGAGTTTTTCATACGTATATTTGGACTCATATAATTTGTTTAAAATATTGTAACTATTTGAATTTGAGAATAATCAGTTAGTTAATATTCTACCTATTATTATTATCATCATCATCATCATCATCATCATCATCATCATTATTATTATTATTATTATTATTATTATTATTGTTATTGTTATTGTTGTTGTTGTTGTTGTTATTATTATTATTATTATTATTATTATTATTATTATTATTATTATTATTATTATTATTATTATTATTATTATTATGTACTCACTAGAAAGAGTTCCAGAGAACTGAAAAGCTGGAGAGACTTTTTGTCACACAGACTCCAGGGAACACCACTGGTTATTGTAAGTGAGTAATCTCTGATGATGACCTGTATGAGAACATGATAATGACTTCTGCGAAAATTCCTAGTGAGTAAAGAATAATAATAATAATAATAATAATAATAATAATAATAATAATAATAATAATAATAATAATAATAATGATAATAATAATGATAATAATAGTAATGATAATAATAATAATGATAATAATAACAATAATAATAATAATGATAATAATAATGATAATAATGATAATGATAATGATGATAATAATAATAATGTTAATAATAATAATAATAATGATGATAATAATGATCATGATAATAACAATGATAATAATAATAATGATCATGATAATAATAATGATAATATTGGGGAGGATCATGGCTACCGAAATCCCAGCGAGAAATCAATGATAATCGGCTGTTACGATAACGCAATGTAATTTACAAAGGTTACTGAAAGAAGTAGAGAGAACTAGAAATATACGGAGACTTGTTGTTACTCAGACTTCAGGGAAGATCACCGGTTATTATCAGTGAGTAATCTCTGATGGTGACCTGTGTGAGAACCCTTAGTAAGTACAAACAATATATATATATATATATATATATATATATATATATATATATATATATATATATATATATATATATATATATTAATCACAAGTTCTACCATGAGTTATTACAAATAATAGCCCATTGATCACAGCACATGATGATTCTGAGTGACAGCATTCTTTCCACTTTTCCAGTCATCTCCGTTTTTTTTCGATAACCTTTGTAAATCACTTTGCGTTTTCGCAACAGCTGTTCATCATTAATATACCTGAGAGTCCAATGTTTATACTCCTCGGCCTAACATTCACAAGCAACAAATTCGAACAAATACATAGAAGACATTGCCAAGGCTGCTGAAAAGAAATTGTGCTCTATCTACCGTGCTAGAAAACTTCTCACACATGACAGTATATTATAAAAATATACCATCCTCCCACGCATTGAGTATGGTTGTCACGTCTGGGTTGGTGCACCTTCCACTAGTCTCTCCCTCTTAAACAAGGTCCCCAAAAAAGTATATAATCTAATAGGTCCCTCACTATCCACCAAGCTCCAGCCCCTGTCCCTTCGCCGCAATGTTGCATCCTTGTGCTTGTTTTACAAGTACTTCAATGGAATGTGCTCCGATGAACTCGCTGCTCTGGTGCTTCTTCGGCGTAAATACACTCGACCAACCCGAGAATCAGCTAAATCCCATCCATTCACTGTGAGGGTCCACAGATGTCGGAAAACCTTTCTACTCCAATAGCTTCTTTCAGTTAGCTGCCGGCCTTTGGAACTTCCTTCCTGCTTCCTGTTTTCCCAACTGCACCGACATGCAAAAATGTTAAACTAATGTGAACAAGCATCTCGCTGCACAGCTCTCGATTTAGGATAACCCCCTAAACTTTCACCCTAATTCTCAGTAGTCCCTTACGTCTACAGTGGCAACTTGCCTTGTTTGGGGTGAACTAAGTTTTTTAAAAAATGTTTTTTTAATGATCGTTGATAGCAACTGTTTGATTCTTCTGGAATATAAGTGGCAATAAGCCTCCTCGGATTTCCAGTGCTCTCCGTGCCCTTCAAGTGAAAAATTGGCTAGTACCCTCCTTACTCGGTTATTTCATCCTCTTTGACTCTTCATGATTATTTTGTTACCATTTCTTTCAGAGCAGTTCAACTTTGGTTGGATTGTTTTTCTTTTCTATATTTTTTCTATTTCTATTTACCGCTAGTCGATCTGTGTTATCTGGTTATGATAGCTGGCTTCAGCGCTCAGTGGTTTTCCTTAATATTTCAGTTTGTTTTTAGTGCAGTGTTTACCTTTCATTCCAATTTCTCCTCGTCTTTTTAGAAGGGTTTTTGGAGCTGTCCCTAGTACTTCTACACGTATTTGTAATACTGAAACTTTCTTCATGTTTCATATTGCCTTCAACTCTCTGTTAAACTCAATCTATTTGCTTAATTTTCTGCCATGTATTTTGGCAAGATACTCTAAATAATTCATTTTAGTAGCAATAGTTAAACATTTTTGATGTTCCCTTTTAAGTTTTAAGTACGGAAAAATGTTACAAAAGTAATAAAGTCTCTCCTAGTCACTAATAACACTTCGAAAACTACTTGGACTTTTGGCTGGTTCCAAAGTGTAGTATCTGTTCCGACACTATACTTTATCTGGTTTCTGTCCGTCTAGACTGAGGCTATTTTAATTTTTGTTCGAATCCAGAGTACCTATTTCTGAGGAGCTGGTTCTTCTCACATTAACAATTGACCTTGTGTCTTACTCTGCCCTCATGGGGAGGCAAGTAAATAGAAACACGGCGAGTTTTTTTAATTTTGAACAACTTGGAAATGCAAAATTCCAACCCCACAGCGTTTTAAGGAGGACGCCATTTTGAATTCTGACTTTTTTTTTCAATGTAATGTCATTTAAAGTGTGAAATAGTCGCAATAAAAATGATTGTTAAATCGTATCATTTAAAAGAAAGAAAAAAGCAAGAAAAAACAAAAAACAATCAGATAATAACAAAGTATTATTTGTCACTTAGTTATTCCCTACAATGAAACACTTCCTCAAATTTCTTCCGCCCCATTTTGGCTGCAAAAAGTATTTCACAGTTAATTTCAAGCCGCCCTAAAGAATGTAAAGCTTTATGACAACTGCTGTATTGAGTTTCGACTCTGATGTCATTTGACAACTGCTGACAAGCTATTTTGGGTTTAATCATAGTTCGCTTCAAAATGCGTTCACTTGGGGACTTTCGCATACAGTCCTCTTGATCTCCTAAACTTAACTGGCTACGCCTTATGACTCAAAACGTTGTCGACAGACATAAAAACACATAGACCGAACATTTTAAAATATACGAAAACCCTCGATAAACGCGTTGGTACATATTTACAATAACCCCGCTATGAAATAAACGTCCAATTATTTTTTAAATAGACTCTTTCTTTTATGTAAATAGTATAGTAAGCTGAAAATGTCGTGAAAAATGCTGTCCGAAATGGCTAGACGATTGACTGCCGAAAGATACCAAGTAAGTCCATGTTTCCCGTCTTTTTGTTAATTATATGTGGCATCTTGACGAATCACAAGCGAATCTCCTCAACGATGATAATACTCACGTAGCACATAAACATAAGGAGCAACGTCACGCATATCCAATTGAAGTAAATTGCGGACATTCATATTTTGAATGACCTTAGGAGAGAAATGAGCGTTTGCTATGTTACACTGGTCCAAAGAACTTTGTCAAAATATTGACAAAGACGCAGCTTACGTTCTTCAGTATTAAGATATAAAATCGAAGGCAAATTAAAAAATTGAATTCAATGAAAAACAATAAAATAATAGAAAGTAAATAAAAATAAAATAATAAAATTGAATAAAAAGCCGAAACAATGTTTTTCTTGTCTTTTAGTGTTGGAGAGGTAAATAAGGGGAAGGTAACTCTTCACAACAGCTCTAGCTTTCGAACAATATCTTTCTAACCCTAACCCTAACCCTAACCCTAAATCCTAACCCTAACCCTAACACTCACCCTAAACCCTAACCCTAACCCTAACCCTAACCCTTTTTATGTCTAATCGACGTTCTCCTTGCACAGTAGCCCCATGTGCAACGCCAATTAAAGCCATCAGTTTTGATTACTGATGGCACAAGTCGCATCTCATGGCCACAGTTGCAGGTTTGTGCACCAGAAATTAGTCTGTGTACTTGCAGAAAATCAATTTGTTTTGCACTGTCTGATGTAAAATACGGTATATCTTCGAACTTGAAAGAGTTAAGATCCATGATCCTAATTTCAGAAAAAATCGTGTTTAAAATTCGTTGTAAGAGTTACCTGCCCCTTATTTACCTCTCCAACACTAAAAGACAAGAAAAACTTTTTTTTCTGGCTTTTTATTATAGAAGCACCGAATAAAGTGAAAGTTTAGTTTGAGCTGTGCTTTCCTTTTCCAAGGTAAAATTTTTTTAAAAATAGTCGATGTTTTTGCTATAATTGAATGCTTACTCTATCGAAATTGATAACTTCAGCTGCGAGTTTTTGTTCGTAAGTTGTGAGTTGTGTCCTTAATTTTTGTTCGTAAGTGTTGCACACTGAGTTGTGTCCTTAATTATTGTTCGTAAGTGTTGCACAATGAGTTGTGTTCTTAATTATTGTTCGTAAGTGTTGCACAATGAGTTGTGTCTTAATTATTGTTCGTAAGTGTTGCACAATGAGTTGTGTTCTTAATTATTGTTCGTAAGTGTTGCACAATGAGTTGTGTCCTTAATTATTGTTCGTAAGTGTTGCACAATGAGTTGTGTCCTTAATTATTGTTCGTAAGTGTTGCACAATGAGTTGTGTCCTTAATTATTGTTCGTAAGTGTTGCACAATGAGTTGTGTCCTTAATTATTGTTCGTAAGTGTTGCACAATGAGTTGTGTCCTTAATTATTGTTCGTAAGTGTTGCACAATGAGTTGTGTCCTTAATTATTGTTCGTAAGTGTTGCACAATGAGTTGTGTCCTTAATTATTGTTCGTAAGTGTTGCACAATGAGTTGTGTCCTTAATTATTGTTCGTAAGTGTTGCACAATGAGTTGTGTCCTTAATTATTGTTCGTAAGTGTTGCACAATGAGTTGTGTCCTTAATTATTGTTCGTAAGTGTTGCACAATGAGTTGTGTCCTTAATTATTGTTCGTAAGTGTTGCACAATGAGTTGTGTCCTTAATTATTGTTCGTAAGTGTTGCACAATGAGTTGTGTCCTTAATTATTGTTCGTAAGTGTTGCACAATGAGTTGTGTCCTTAATTATTGTTCGTAAGTGTTGCACAATGAGTTGTGTCCTTAATTATTGTTCGTAAGTGTTGCACAATGAGTTGTGTCCTTAATTATTGTTCGTAAGTGTTGCACAATGAGTTGTGTCCTTAATTATTGTTCGTAAGTGTTGCACAATGAGTTGTGTTCTTAATTTTTGTTCGTAAGTGTTGCACAATGAGTTGTGTTCTTAGTTTTTGTTCGTAAGTGTTGCACAATGAGTTGTGTCCTTAATTATTGTTCGTAAGTGTTGCACAATGAGTTGTGTCCTTAATTATTGTTCGTAAGTGTTGCACAATGAGTTGTGTTCTTAATTATTGTTCGTAAGTGTTGCACAATGAGTTGTGTCCTTAATTATTGTTCGTAAGTGTTGCACAATGAGTTGTGTTCTTAATTATTGTTCGTAAGTGTTGCACAATGAGTTGTGTCCTTAATTATTGTTCGTAAGTGTTGCACAATGAGTTGTGTTCTTAATTATTGTTCGTAAGTGTTGCACAATGAGTTGTGTCCTTAATTATTGTTCGTAAGTGTTGCACAATGAGTTGTGTCCTTAATTATTGTCCGAACCGGAAAGCCGCTGATCTGGGACGCCACTTGTTCCGACTCGTTCTCGCTAATAAGGATTGCGGAATCCGCGGTCAAGTCCGGTCCAGCAACTCTGCTTGCCGAAACAAGGACGCACGGCAGATACAGGTCGCTCACTGACCGATTCATCTTCCAACCAATTTCAGGGAAAACATCAGATTTTTTCAAAACATTGGACGGATGATATCAACATCGAGGAACGAGCCCCGAGAGTCAGCTTGGTTGTTCCAACGCATCTCCCTGGCTGTTGTCCGTGACAACGCAATGTCAATTACGATGTCGTCCCATAATATATAGATGTCATTCGAGGTCGTGCATGTGTGTGTGTTGTATGTAAATAAAAACAATCTTTTTTTTTGTGGGGGGGGGGGAGGGAGCTGTATTATCTTATAACAATTATGCGATCAACTCCGCTGGACCGGACTTGACCGCGGATTCCGCAATCCTTATTAGCGAGAACGAGTCGGAACAAGTGGCGTCCCAGATCAGCGGCTTTCCGGTTCGGAAAGCAAATATAAGATAATTAACAATACGTTGTCCCGGCTTCTCTTCTCATAACTGAAGCCACCGTCACTTCCTGCGTCCGCCCATTTGTTGCAACGCGCTGAAAATCAAAGTTCGTCAGACATTCTTTTTCTTATAAATGCACACAATTATTTATTGGCCTTTTGGCTAAGATCAAAGTGTAGTATCTGTTCCGATGGATACTGCACGCCTGTCCTGTGCAGTTCTAGGAGGTCCACCCTCCCAGGCTTCGCCTCCCCTCTTTGGGGAGGAGTAAGTTTATTGCTTACTGCCTGAGGCGCCCCTACCGGGGAATGCCGACGGGGCTGCCCAGGCAATTTTTGATGGTCAGAGTGCTCACCTCTCGAGCGCTGGCTTTTCAACCCCCACTTTCCGACCCGACCTTGGGTCACATCTTACTTGTGGGAGTAGGATAAAACTGGCCTTGTGCCTAACTCCTGGAGAGGAGTAAATAATACATCAAATCGAGAAATACGATGTTTATTTATCTTTTGTTTACTTGTATTCAACTCAAATAAGGCACAATGAGACGTAAAGGGTTACTGTGAATTAGGGGACAGATTTGTAGGGGGCATCCTAAGTGAGAAAATGTCTGCATGTTGGTACAGTCAAGGAAACAGGGAGAAGGAAGAGAATTCAACAGTTTGAGGGAGAAGGTATCAGAGTAATAAGACCGACGGCATCTGGGTACCTTCGCAGTGAAGGGATGGGATTTATCTGACTGTCTGGTTGGTCAGCTAAATCCCATCCCTTCAGTGAGTTGCACACCGCTAATCACATTGTAATTAATTAATTCCGACCGTTTTCGTCGCAGACTTGTATTTGGAACACAAAGTGAGAAAGAGAGAGAGAGATAGTAGGGGAGGGAAAGTGATGTGGAGTAAGCTAGTACCCCTTCCTGAGGTTGGAGAATGAGATGCTCCAAGGGAATAAAAGAGAGGCAACTCTCGTCACGAGAGGAGTTGTTATCCAAGTCACCATTTGAACTGTGTACGACTCTCGATATATTCTATTATATGTTACCCGACCTTTTCCCAAAAGAGGTCTAGTCAACATCATAATAGAATGGTACCGAGAAGGAGAAGAGAACACTATTAAGCGTACAACTTTTTAGATTACAAATTCATTAACTCATATAAACACGTTTATTCTTTGTCGCTTTCTTTCAAGACTAAACGATTCTTCCCACAAAAATTGCCTCGTCTACTTATGTATAACGTTGCTTCCCCTTTTTTGTATCGACGCTTTCGTTCTCAAAATACTGGATTCCCAGCCACCATTGCCCCCATCGTTGACCCCTTTATCTCTTGTCTACCACATTTCCTTTCTCATAACTAAACCGCAAATATATGCACTGACTAATTAATGTACTATTAAACTCGCCTACCCGAGCCTTTTGGCTAAGATCAAAGTGTAGTATCTGTTCCGATGGATACTGCACCCCATAGATTGGTATTGTCTTGGCCTTCGGGGCTTGATTTACGCCGGTCTATGGGTCTGTCCTGTGCAGTTCTAGGAGGGCAACCCTCCCAGGCTTCGCCTCCCCTCTTTGGGGAGGAGTAAGTTTATTGCTTACTGTCTGAGGCGCCCCAACCGGGGAATGCCGACGGGGCTGCCCAGGCAATTTTTAATGGCCAGAGTGCTCACTTTCTCGGGCGCTGGCTTTTCAAACCCCACTTTCCCGACCCGACCTTGGGTCACATCTTACTTGTGGGAGTAAGATAAAAACTGGCCTTGTGCCTAACTCCTGGAGAGAGTAAATCAGTATCCGAATCTTTCACTGTAAGAACGCTTCATTGACTAAGTATATTTTAAAGAAAATATGATTTTATCTTACCTTAAATCGTTGAAGAATTATTCAAGGATTGAAATTAGAGTTGGGTTAGGGTTCAGCATTTATCAAATTTTGATCACAATTCGGGAATCGATCTATTAGAACCCGTCATCACTGGAAGGTAGACTTAATTGTTTTATGTACTAACGAGTAACCGCTTATCAAGGCCCAAAAGGCGACTCGAGGATAACGGTTAAATGAACTTTTTATTTGTACCCGGATGATATTTTACCTTTTTCTGACTTGATAGTCTTAGTTCTAGGAGAATTCTGCGCCGAGTTAACGCCTTCATTTCACCGTTGTCAAACGCAGAGAAATACGCGGACATTCTTCTTCATTTGCAAGATTATCATTCTCATGACGTTTTTTTTTTTTACTAATACGTAACATCATATAAAGGCCAGAAGGGGCTCGAGTATAAAAATTAATAAGGTGGATGGAAATTCAGTTGGATAATTATGAGAGGATTGAAAATGATGAATTGAATTAACAAAGTTTGATTACTGATAGAGACTGTTTATGACAAATATTTGCTGACATTGGATTTAAAGACGACGATGATGTTGTAGTCTGCAGGGAAGCACTCCCGTGATAATGTCTTCCACAGATGGAAGGTTCTTGAAACGAAACTGTTTATGGGAATTCCGTCTGACGCTGTGCACCCGGAAGAAGAAAGAAAACATATTTTCCGTTGTGGAAGCTGGGCGAGTTCGTGTTGTGAAATTCTTACAAGAAGGAACCAGAGATTGGAGCTCAGGCGAGCATCGTCCATTGAATTAACGATAGAATAAGAACAGATTAGCAATGTCTCTTCTGTGAGAAAGGGGTCGTAGAAAAAGACTAGAAATGGCTCTTCTCTGTGAAAGGTGGCGTAGAGAATAGAAGAGATGTCTCCCACTACATTGCGAAGTCGATTTTGTACTATGTTAAGGCAAGAAAAAGAGTTATGAGGGGCAGTTCTCCAGATGTTGGCTTATATAGCTAGAGAGAATTGCTTCATGAGTCAGGTACTTGCTGCAATGGTAGAATAGTCCAACTATTTTACCAGTAACCATAGCAACATATTAGATATGTCCGAGGTCGGCGTGTATGTATGACCTTTTCTTATCTTGGGAACTAATAATCCAAGTCTATTAAAGGAAATACTTCAATATATATTCACATTACACGAAATGTTTCGGTTTATGTATATCATGAATAATAATAAAAACTTTAATAAACGTGTTTTATACTATGAAGACTATTTTTAGAAAAATTAAAGTTTGAGATATTGTTCATTTTTGTCTGGTGAAAAACTGGATACTTTTGGATCAGCATTCACACTTTGTATAAAGTAAATACTGTTCAGTGTTGTTAATTCATAAATACAACATCACTCTGGTTACTTTTTGATCAGATGTCTTATTTTGACAAAAATAAACGTTTATCCATTGTTCTTTTCAGTTCAGAATGGATACTTTCATCACGCTTCGCATATGAAAAAAATTAAAAGTTGCTCATTGTTCGTTTCTGTCTCAGTAAAGTATATAATTAATATTAGCTTTCTGCAAACATTGCATTTTTTACCTGCTTTATTTACAACGGCTCTTCTTCACCACGACAGTGCTCCTGCTAACAATGATCGTCCAGCATTTCATGGTCGAAATGCACTTCATTGTACTGTGGCAACCTGTCTATCATACTGATTTTGTTCCGTGTTACTTTTCTTTTCCCCTTTAAACAAGGGTATTATCTCTAAGATCCGTTTTGATCTGAAATGGGTCGTTCTTATTCTGAAAGTAAAGAAGGCTATCATGAATTTGTAAAGACTACGCCGAGAAGAATCTCAGAAGGATCTATAACTCAGTGAATAAAAGAAGGACAGAAAAAATGTGAAACGAGAATGAAAACTTATATCTAGTCTGTTGCTCAGGTTGCTGGAAAACTGGTTGGATCATTTTGTAGGGGGGTAGGTACGTCAGCAAGAAATTGTCGTAATCCGCTGTTCATAACACTGTTCTCGACACTTACATTATATATACCAGGACGAATATAGTTTTCTTAATGTATTTAAAAGACATAAATTGTATTAAAAATAAACAAGTGAGTTTTAAGACGTTGCTCATTCATTTTCAGAATATGGTTTAAATCTATTAACATATGCACTAATATTACAGCTGGTTTTATTTTGTGACCCTTTGTGTAACACTATGCCTATACTAGTCAGACTTATCTCCATGTTGGTGACGTAAGCCATTAAATGTTCATATGATAGGCGACTTGACATGGTCGCTAATCCCATGCTTCAAGCGAATCGATTGGTGCTAAGAGATTGAAACCTAAGCCGTCACAAAGTCATCGCTTCTAATTCGGTAGGGTCTCCTAGCAGCAATTCTTCAGTATCTAGACTTCGTGTCGCTATTCGCTGCTCTTACAGATCAACAGTCGATTATCTGTCTCCAAATTTTAAATCGGAGATTAGCAGGTAAGACGCCCGGATAAGTACGTTTCCTGAGCTTGATTGATATGTAGTCACTTTCTCAGCTCTTAGGAATGGTGCTTATACCCGGTCAAATAGAGCTTCACCTTGATCCAACCAGGACACCGGTTAGTATAAAGGATTCATTTGTACGCATTACAACACGGCCGAGAAATGGATCGTCCTTGTTCCGCAAAAGAAGGGTTGACTTCACCTCAAATCAATAATTGCGTTGTTTTTTTAATTATGTTTGTCCGGTACTCTTTTATCGAGCTTTCAGTTACTTGATGTGAACCTAAACCATTGTATGACTTCAGTCTAACTGTCTGTCATGTTCTGGAACGGTTGTGTGTAGATCGAATTCTGCCAATACTTTTAATTCGGCTTTATCAGACTAACGTCTATACCCTTCTTCATCATTAAGTTATTCTTATCGCCATAATGAAATTATTAAAACGATCTTTGAAGCGTTGAATTATTTTATTGATTTATTAAAATTAAAAATTTCAATAAATCAGGCACAAGTCTATTTGTGAAACAGTTATGCTTGTTTATTTCGGCTCTGAATTAGATACAGTCATGGGCTCAACTACTTAAAATGTCCCCAATGTTTTGATGATTTTTATTTACAAGAAAAATACAATTTGATGACAATTATAGGGGATTGGGGAAACTAAAACATCTATAAAAGAAAGAAAAACAAACAAAACAAAGAAAATTAATTAAGGGGCTGCTTATTAAGGCCCTTGCTATCCTTTCTAAGAAGATACCTTTCACTATTTTCCGGTTTGTTTAGAACTGAAAACAAGCAGGTCGGTCTCTAAGTGTGAGTGGAGTTTAAGTGGGAGAAAAAGTAACCGGGATGGAGCTTTGGGGTGGATGGTGTCCTTCCAAGATAAGTAGAATTGGGAGAAGGCTGAGCGCAAAATATATGTAGAGAGTAGACATCTTGGAGCATCTTTAGTAACGGCAAAATTTAAACAGGGACAGGAGTCACACACTCAACTAAGAGTTTACCTTAACTGATGTTGGTTCCCCAAAAGACCCAAAACTGTGTGCGCCATGCATAAGCAGGGAACACTTACTCATATCTGGCACTTCTTTGAATTCACAAGCTAGCGTTGTGCACCAAATCTTAAGTCGAATTCCATTGGATGTAATTTTTTCCTATCGCATCAGATCTTGATCAGAAAAAGATTCAACCTAATATACTTTCTTTCGACCTGTCGTCTACGCCAGCATTCTGGCTACGGTTAGCATCGCTAAAACAACACTCGTTTCTTCCTAGCCTAAAACGGGCGGATTTCCTCGTTGACGTTGCGGGTCACTTGTCTGGCTTTGTAACCAAGTTAAAGCACCTGCACGAAAATTGCTCCTATTTGCTTTCTTTCCATAATCTCTTTTAATAACCTGAAATCGCAACAACATAACATTTCAAGTAAATCTAGTAAAATAATAATAAACAAGAGTTATTATCTGCAGCAAGATTGGGCATTTTCTATTTAGCAATGACAGATATACACGCGGTAATTTCTGATTCATCTCGTCGACAATAACACTTACAGCTTTCTAAATGAATAACTGCGAATATATTTTTTGTTTATCAATCCTATGGTACCACCAAAACGGGTTAATGTTATTAAAATCAATATTACAACATAATACTTTTAAATACGGTATATATAGTAGTATTGAAAGACCCCTAGATATTCATATAGATATATATATATATATATATATATATATATATATATATATATATATATATATATATATACGTCCAATTTGCATAACTATTTTTAAACAGTTTATAATAAATTAATATTTTGTGTTATTCATTTGTAATTTTATTATTTTATTTCTCCTATATATATGCAATACTTTCAATATTAACAGTAATTAATTAAAGTTATTTAATAAAAAGAAATGATAAATCACAGAAAACTTTCCTTTCTACTCTTTTGCGTTTCTTTGAGATGTCATGTGGTCATACAACTGTTTCCCACTTTTCTATGCAGATATGCAAGATATTTCAAGCTGCACCGGCTGGGCAGTAGGGATGCAGACAAGGCAGTGTTGCAGCGCATGGTCCTACGCTCCACATTGACAGATGGTTGGGTCAGTTTTGTAGCAACTTTTGATCCCCCTATTCCTGTTCTCAGGCGGTTAAGTGTTTTCCACTGAGCCAGGGTGCCTCTGAAGCAGGGATCTTCATGTCAGTAGGAGGGGCAATCTCCTAGCCGTCTGGTCCACGGATGTAGTCTGATCTCTTCCTGAGATGTTATTAGTGGTTCGACATGACTGAGGAAGCTTCTCCTTGACTTCAGTCGTTTGGCCGTTGGTTTACGTCCATGAAGGAGATGGAGTTCATCACTGATGGCTTTTGTGATCTCTACTCGGCTGGCAACTTCCCATCTCACATCTGAAGGGGCAATTCCAGTGAGGAGATGAAGATTGTTCAGGTTGGTAGGCAACCAGTAATCAAGCGGAAAGTGGTGTTCAATATTGAGTCTAAGTTCTTGGCATGCGTTTATCTCTCTCAAATAGGACAAGCATACGCCACTGAGGAATGGTACATGACTACGGCATTACATCTTAGTTTGTGTGTTGTGGCTTCTGTTGATCAGTTTCCGTTGGATGTTGTTCTGGGAGGTGTCTTTCATTTTTGTCTTCTTAACATGTTTCCTGAATGAAAAGGGTGCGGTCCAGAGTTACACCAAAGTAGACAGGGTTAGCGGGATTTTCAAATTGTATTCTCAGACCACGTGATGTTTAGGGGTCGGTTGGCTTCTCGGTTCCTGAGATAAGACTAGCAGACTTTAGTTTTTGTAGCGTTTGCATGCAGGTGGTTACTATCGTAGTAGAGGAGTAGCTCATCTAAGGCTGACTTGAGGTTTGTTTCATCTATCAGTGAGAATATGCAGGTTGTTCAGGTTGGTGGGCATCAACCTTCCTTGAAATATGCTCATTATCTTTCATGGAAGGTTGTCGTACCGACCGTTTTAACATGGTCATTTAAATGAAAGTAATATAACTAACTAGAAAGAAATGTATACCGACGCATAAGAGTTCACAGATCGAAGGAGAATGTGACTGCTCTCTCTACCTTCACCCCTCTCATGCTCTCCCTCTCTCTCACTTCTTCTCCTTATCCCCCCCCCCTCTCTCTCTCTCTCTCTCTCTCTCTCTCTCTCTCATTCCATCTCCTTTCCTCCACTCTCTCTCTCTCTCTCTCTCTTTCACGGCGCCAAATTTGATTTTAATTGCTTTTTTTTAAAAAACCCTCACCCCTACGTACCATCGCTTAGTCGAATCTTTTCTTCTGTCTATTCATTTCTTTCTTATTTAAAAGATAAATAAATGTGTATGAAATTACCAAAATATAAATATTTATCTAAAAAAAGGCCAACCCCTCCGTTCAGTCTCGAAAGACTATGGAAACCCCTGTAAGGGGCGGGCTGCGCGTGTAATTGTGAAGCAAGGGTTGCGCAATAACGCACAACACCTCTCCTGATCGGGCACTGCTTGATTCCAATGGCAAGCAATTCAAGACGACTGGAAACAATGCCGAGATAAGCAGAGAGCACATACAGCACCTAGTATTCCTAAATAGTTACCCATTTAGTACTGGCCAGGCTCGACGTCGCTTTACTTCGGTGATCTAAGGGGAACCGGTGTGTCAACGTGATTGTGCTGTTGGTAAATGTATACGATAAATGTTAATGTTTAACTATTTATATGAATGAGTACGAAAGTTTTTGTCCCGTGTTTGCCAAAAACTTATGAATTAAATGTTTATTATTTTGAAATGTAATTCTAAAACTCTTATCTTCTTCAGCTGGTTGTTTGCAAATTGAATATATTAGATAGAAGTGATTGCGAATGAGAAGTGATGGTTAAAAAGAGGGTACATTAAAGCAGGCATATGAAACTCAGGATCCCCTTGGGGGCAATGTGGGCCTGTATCTGTTGTCATGAGGGCCGCACGTTTAATAAAATTATTTCAGAATATGTTTGTTACTTACAAACATAAAATATGTATACACATGTCTTTTTATTATTATTCTCAATCATTCCTTTCGATAGTTCACGTAATTTATTCTAAATTTCATTTAAATTAATGGATTTTTCTAACATGTTAATTCATGACGGTCGGAAAAACGTATAATTTTGGTCACACCCACCTTACAGATGTATTTGTTCGTCTTTTCTGCTCTTTAAATCGATATAATGTGTTCTATCGTTTTTACATGTAAAGAAACGTCCCGAATAAAGAAAAACACACTGTTTTTTTCTCTTTTTTCAATGAATGACGTTTAAATTATAAAAAAAAAACTTGCAATTTTGGTCGTTAAATGATGAAATTATAGGATCTTTTATGCGGACCACAGGTGTGCCTGTTTGGCATGCCTTTCATGATTTAAAGGCTGTTAGCTCAATTGCTGTACAGACAATCTATTTTCATTTCATCTGTAATAACCTACACACACGCAACAAAGATTATTACTATTATATAGACTGAGTCGATACAAAATGTTATTTAAATCAATATTACAACATAATACTTTTAAATACGGTATATATAGTAGTGATGAAAGACCCATAGATATTCATATATATATATATATATATATATATATATATATATATATATATATATATATATATATATATATATATGGTACGTCAATGAAAATTAATAAGACCTGCAAATGGAAGCAAATCGGTATTTTCAGTTGTTCAAAACAAGGAGCAGTTTAGTTAATAAAAACATTTATTTTTCATCTCTTTCTTTCCTTAAACCAGGCTTTTCAAAGATTAAAATCTTATCATCAGAGGAAAAATTATGATTGATAAGTTGACAGGATAGGACTGTCAAAGTTCCAAATTTGAAAAAGTTTTCTTGTAAAATTAAAAAATTAAAAAAATTAAAAAAATGTTATATATATATATATATATATATATATATATATATATATATATATATACGTCCAATTTGCATAACTATTTTTAAACAGTTTATAATAAATTAATATTTTGTGTTATTCATTTGTAATTTTATTATTTTATTTCTCCTATATATATGCAATACTTTGAATATTAACAGTAATTAATTAAAGTTATTTAATATAAAGAAATGATAAATCACAGAAAACCTTCCTTTCTACTCTTTTGCGTGTCTTTGAAGTGTCATGTGGTAATATGTAACATCTTTCTTAATATATATAGACTGAGTCTAGGCAAAATGTTAGAGTTTTTCTTAATACTGACAAACGTGGAAAAATATTGTAAACTAGTGGGGTTATTTTTATCAATAGTTTATGACCCTCAGCGGGAGGTTGGGAAAGGATGCCAATATGGCGACATGTCCTCCCAACGCATGTGAGATTAATATGGAGGAAGGAGGTAATCCCTAACTTTTGTATTATTATTTTAAGACAACTGTAGCGTCATTTTGGGTTTAGCCAAGAACCACTCTGTCCATTTAATATTTAAAAGCAGGAAGTATAAATATTCTATTATAGCGAAAGAAAGAAACATTAATATAAACAACATGCATACATATCAAAGGAGGAAATACATGGGAGATGTACATTTGATAACAGACAACAGTGAATAAAAGTGAGAAGACATTAATATAATAACAAACATTTATATAACTAATTTTACATGAATTTAAAAGCCAGTTTGTGTGAAGAAAAGTGTTTATTGACTTGTTCATTTTTAGCTTAGGTCAGTCGCGTTTTTTGGTCGAAAAAGTTTTGTTAGTATACCCGAGTTTAGAATTATGTTTGTCTATATATATTAACTAGTGTGTATATACGTGTGTGCATGCACAAAGTTTTCATGTATATGAATGCGTGTGTGCGAGCGTAGAAAGTTGTGTATGTCTATTTGTGGCAATGTGGTGTGTGCGTGTTTGGATCTGAGTTCTTTGTTCTGTAAGGAGAAATTGAAGATGTTACATACTTCCTTGTGCCTCTCCCCTCCTCAGTCAAGCCGATGGGGGGGGGGGACAACGACCTCCGTGTGTGTGCTGTCGGCTGAAACTGAAGAGAAAAAGAGAGGGTGAGAGACGTGTTGCCTCTTTATAATGTCTGTAATCTCGCGTTGGTCACTGATGTGTCGTTTCTTGATTGGCCGAAGTTTTTAGCCAGTGCGTTTTCCACGAGATTTCCTTTTCTTTTATGTCAGAGACAAAAAAAGGGTATCGGTCAACGCAGAGAAAGAAAGGGGTTGAAATCGACGTCATTTGCTTTCTCGCGTCGCATTTTAGTTCACCACAAGCTATTGATTTCCGTGTAAAACCCGAAACAACTAATTGAGGTTTTACTCATTAAAAAATAAATTTTACTTTAAATTTCAATGAGAACGAATACACGAATAGAGTTTTACAAAAAAAGAACGTGCGATAAGTCCTCTTTCAAAAAATAAACTAAGTCCCTCTCTCTCTCTCCCTCCTTCTCTTCTGAATCTTTAAATAAAAATCTGTGTGTCTGTATATAAATTCCTATTTTAGTCACAAAAATATTAAGAACAAAACACCAAGAGAACATCATTTAAAAGTGAAAGAAATGATTTCCTTTATTTTTTATCATTAATTATAAATCTTAAACTTATTTTTTGTGCATAGAAACTAAATTAGCATACGTGATCATTCTTTCCTTTCTTTACTATTACTCAGTTATTATTAAGATTAAGACTAAGCTTCCCTTCTGTGCTTATAAAATAAATGTTAATACGTTATTATTGAAGCGAGTCGGACCGAGACCTTCGTAAAAAAGAAAGGCATGTTCACTCGAAAAGTGACGTCATGCTAGTAAGTAGCAAACTAGATCTATCGAACAGTCAGACTGTCGATAATTAATGAGAACCTTTTAAAAAAAGTATTAGAAAACTTTAAAAATTGCATTAAAAAAGGAACACGATTCGATTTATACTGAAACTTAACTTCATTTAATATAAATTAAAAAATAAGAATTCAAAATGAATAATTAAGTTGTATGTTGTGGCTGCGTTAAAGTAAATAAACATCATATTGTTTGATGGATTTTTTAAACTAAAATTCGTTTTATTTTTTTCGAAAATTTAATTGAAAATTGAATAAATAATGAATTTTGTAAGTGTTATAAAGCTTGTTGATGTAAAAAAAAAATCAAAATAAATATATAAACAAAATATAGTTTACACATGTTGCCATAGACATTTTCTACGGAAATATGTTGGTGGATCTTACGACATTTGAACGAGGATATTACTGATGCTGCACTTCATCTTTTCTGTCCTCGGTTAGTGGACGGGAGATCCTTCTAGACTGAGGCAATTATTATTTTTGTTCCAATTTAAAGTACTCCTTTTTGGGGCAGCTGGATTTTCCCCATATTAAAAAAAACAACTATGTGTCTAATGCTGACCTCATGGGAAGGTTAGTTAATAGGAACATTAGAATTGTATATGTTTTTTGCACCAAACATTACTTTTCAAAAATATTATTATACACAGAAAAACTTTCCAGCAAAAATAATAAACTTGGAACATTTTTGTTACACACAAAAAATCAAGTTTTAATTGAATTTAATGAATTTAAAAGAAACAAATGAAGGAGGTAAAACAATTATCGTAGTCGAGGACAAAATTTCTACTCTCATATCAAAAAATAAAGATAACTCCAAAATATATAAAAGATACTCAATAAAAAGTTTTATTTATTATTAAGAGAGAAAACTGAAAAAAATATGTAAAAATTAATTTTAAAACTAAAAAAATAGATCAAAATTTAAGAAATTAAAAAAAATCATTTTAAAAGTATTTTTGCAAATACTTTTTTAAATTAAATTCTTTCACCCAAAAAATGGCTAATTTAAACCACGCTAAATTTTGTTCATCGCAACACCTAACATTGTACGTAGATTGGTTCTTTAATTTATTTTAACAATGTTATCAATTAATTTTAATTAAATACACTTTTTAAAAATATAGATATCTTCACTTACTTTACTGTGTTTACAAAGGTAACAATTAATCCCCTGAAAATAGCAGTTCATTTAAGATATTTCTAAGTCTCGTTAGACGACGGCTAGCACTAACCACTATGACGTCAGAAAAGAAAGAGACTCATTGGAAAGGCCTTCTCTTTACGATGGTCACGGTCGGACACACGCGTGGTCACTTTTACTATATAAATAAGACAATTTTTAAATATTTATACAAGTTATACTCTCTAACTCTTGCAAGTTCTATAATTTATACTCTAACTCTTGCAAGTTCCATAATTTATACTCTCTAACTCTTGCAAGTTCCATAATTTATACTCTCTAACTCTTGCAAGTTCCATAATTTATACTCTCTAACTCTTGCAAGTTCCATAATTTATACTCTCTAATTCTTGCAAGTTCCATAATCTATACTCTCTAACTCTTGCAATTTCAATAATTTATACTCTCTAACTCTTGCAAGTTCCATAATTTATACCCTCTAACTCTTGCAAGTTCCATAATTTATACTCTCTCACTCTTGCAAGTTCCATAAAATTCCAATCAATTAATGTAGGTTTGAATTATCTATTTATCCTCGCACTCGCTTAAGAGAAGTATGTAATCCATAAACGTTTATCATGCAAAAAAAGTATGTAAATACATAATTCAGTGGCAAATCTGAATAATGCATTTTTTTCTCTATCAACCGGATATGAAACATTTTTATCATTGTTTAGTGTTTAGAGAGGTTCTCAAATTAAAATTATGGTTTACAAATTAAATGGTTCCCTGATTTTAGCCCAACAACATCCGTACTGTATATTATTTCGATTATTAAGACTACTGTTCTCATTTTGGATGTTATTTTTACAACGTTTCAGCTGATGAAACATCCGACCTTCTTTAGGTGCGTCTTGTCGAACTCGGGAATTGTTCTGTCGTTTCCAGAGTTCGACAAGACGCAACCGAAGAAGGTCGGAGCTTACATCGGCCGTAACGTTGTGAGAATGACATGCAAGAATGGAACAGTTGTCCGAATAATCCAAAATCATACAAATTATCAATCCTCATCTAAAAGATTCGGAAACATGACATCCGTACCGTTTTTCTTTTGTCTCATTTATAACAACAACAAAAAATCATCTGTTTTTTTGTCAATGTTTTTTTTATGTTATCACTGTTACAGTTTTATTAATGAGTTACAATGTAACATATCGGAGGTTTCAATGTGTCCCAGAGGAGTGGGAGATTGTCACATTTACAATTTCTAATTCTACTTATTTTTTATTCACCTGATTTTAATGAAATATGATGACAACCTAAAAGGTAAAGGTAAAGGTCGCATAGCCTGGACGCGCACGAGTGTCGTTGCCGACATCGCACACTGCCCATGGCCGTAGCGGCGGTGATTTGTTAAGAATCACCGTGTTTAGTGCACAACATATGGAAGGCGAAGCCCATCCCTCTCCTTGAGAAGTTGAGTTTTAGTCAAGTACCCATTTACTGCTGGGTGGACAGAGGGAGTCCACAGGCCCTCTCTGTTTTGGGTTAAATACTGTAATTGCTAAACTTTCTAATCAGATACTTAGACAAATGTTTCAAAAACAAGGATTTCCGCTAAATTCTTGCATATGATCTTTGATGCCATTTCCTGAAATGATGGTGCAAATAAAAGATCTCATTTGTTGTATTAATATTTATTATTCTATGATATTTATGATTCTAACACACAACTTTCTATACTAAACGTAATCTAACCTTATATAAATTGTGATTCTGTCCGTCTGTTCGTCAGTAAGATTTTTTTTTAAACGTAATCAATACATTGCGGTATTTGTCTCATTTCGAAATATCAAAGATCTTAACTATTTTCAGAAATAAAAAATGTTGCATTAATAGTAAATAATAAATTCCCAACAAATTTAGCGGATGCCATAGCCGGAAATTGAAACCGAAACCCTGAGGTTATACCAACTGAGCTATTTGAACTTTTTTATGACTAGAGATTAAAACATTATCTTAACAAAATAATTGTAGTTTTAACGTCATTGATTTATGATTTACGTCATGCTTCAAAACATGAATTCGAACATAAGCGATAATAACACATAAACAAATGAATAGGTAAACATTATTAATAGTATTGGAAATTATTTTGATAGTCCAAAACAATTTATTTTGCTTCAACTACGTATTGACGTTAAAAGCAGTTTAATATTTAATACACTAGCGAAAATATGTTACCAGAAGCAGCAAATTATTTCTAGTATTTAAAATATATATATATAAATAAATAAATAAATAAACCTACCCTACTGCACGAAGTATCATTGTACTATGCATTATATGAAGCTTTCTTACCTAAAATTTGACAGGGTCGCCACAACACGATTATAAATTATGACGGTAATTTATAAAAGGCAATAAAATGAAGAGGTGTAACGGATAAACACGAACTGAAGCCAATTAAGCCATATAAAAGGCAAAATGAGTTTTGCAGTTTACACTCTTTTTATTAATACAATATGTTGTTTATACTATATTACAATTTTAACTTCGTCAGTGTGGTTTGATAGAAGTTTCGTTTTTGTTTCTTTTTCTGCCGAATAGCCTTCACTGGCAACAGTCTTCCTATGCACGTTTGGATTAAGGTTGAATACACATCTGAAGAATGGAAATTTTCAGTTTACACTCTTTATATTAATACAATATGTTGTTTATACTATATTACAATTTTAACTTCGTCAGTGTGGTTTGATAGAAGTTTCGTTTTTGTTTCTTTTTCTGCCGAATAGCCTTCACTGGCAACAGTCTTCCTATGCACGTTTGGATTAAGGTTGAATACACATCTGAAGAATAGAAATTTTTTACCAAGATATCATATTATAAGATAATTTCATAAAACTTTACTGATGCTAGTGAGATTGTAATATAATATAAAAAAATATATTGTATTAATAAAAAAGGTGGAAACTTCAAAACTCTTTCTACCGTTATATGTCTTAATTTGCTTCAGTTCGCGTTCATCCGTTACACCTCTGCATTGTATTACCTTCTATAAATTACCTATATATAAACACTAAGCAATGCTTCAAGCAAACTACATGAACCTCTTTCGATCGTTTGTATTTTTTTAATTTTAATTATTTAATTGCACTGCGTAATTAATCCTACTGTCATTGCATAGACGCATTATCGCATAAAATATGCATACATATTGCTACGCTATTGGAAAATTCCACCATTTTGTGCAACTCCGTAAACGACCTAATTAACATCATTAGAGCAAAGAGACAAGAGTTAATACATATACCCCCTCCTCCGGTTTTGACGGAGGGGGGGGGGATAGGTAGTTAGTTAATTCCTGTAACTAATTACGTCACAGTGTGACAAGTGTGAAAAAACAGGAAGACATCGGAGTTTTTTGTTTATCAAGCAGAACAGTCTCAAAGGGAAACATGAAAAATGACAATTTCTTAGCAGGTGACGCTCTTTAGTTTTTAATTACAGTTTAATGCGACCAGCTGTTTCTTCTCTCCCACTAGTCAGCTTGTGTATGTGTGCGTTTGTTTAATTACATAGAAAGCGAAAACCTGTTCCTCGATGAATACAAACAAAAAATGAAGGAAAAAAACAAACTTTCTCTTCAAACTTCAAACGTAAATTTGAGACCCGTTGCGGCTAAAAAAACTGACCCAAAATTCGGGTGCACGAATAAAGAAGAAAAATGACATTTTTTTAAAATAACGTTTGATGTAAATGATGAGAAACTAATGACCCGGCGTTGCCAGGGATTGGATGAGGAACCTTATGTATTTCTCTCCAATAACACCAAATTAACTTTTTTTTTACTTAACTAGAATACCTGTCACAGGAGAGGTAAAATGAATTCCCCAAACAGAATAGTTTTGCACCACTTTTATGTCCCCTTACGAAGATTAAAATTAAAATATAATTATACTAAACCTTATGTTTACAATCATTAATACAATTTTGATCAAAATCTATTACATGATTTTAATTCTAGAAGATGTCTAAACTTTAAGGCTTAAGCTTAAGGGGGCCCTAAGAAGAAATTGAATTTCAGGAGGGCTTGATTAATTGGTGTTTAATGACTATTGATCAAAATCGATGCAAATCTGAAATTTTTGAATTTTCAAAGGTTGTGCTTATATTATGCTCCTTAAAACCATTTCAAATGCTAAAAATTAATTGAAATTTGGGAATCATTTATGAATTGATATCTAATACTTATTTTTAAAATTTCACAAAAATCGATGGTATCTGAATTTTTACGAAGACCTTCAACCTTTTCAACCCTTTCCATGAAACTAAATTAAACTAAATATAGCACAAATTACAAAACCTTAAAACTAGCAGCTGTGTTACAAAATTCATAATTATAGGTTAATTGGTTTAGGAGAAAATCCTGTAATAAAAATGTACAGGGTGGGCAAAAATAAGGGTCCTATTTTTAAAAATTCATAACTTTTTTATTTATTGATTTTTTTTTTTTTTTTAGAATAAGTAAAGGACCCCTTCCGAAGCAAGCATGAGCCGTATTAGCCCTAAGGAACGTACCCTCATTTAGAAAACATTATTTTTGCTTAAAAAACTCAAAACAGTGTAAAAACAATACTTTAGTTTTTGTAAGTTTTAAGAAGTGTTTTTCGGCTAAAATTTGTTTTGTTTATTTCAAAAACTCTCGGAAGGGTCAGTCTACACACACATACAGTTTAGTGAGTTTAACATTTATTTTGTGGAAGTTATTCAAATTCAAGTTATTCAAATTTTAAGATAGGACCCTTATTTTGGCCCACCCTGACACATTATATATCTATATAATACTATGAGAGCGATGGGTGGAATCGGCAGAATTTGATTATTTAAGAAGATTGCTCGATAATTGCACCTGAAAACCCCTTGTTTTAGGTAACTGGACATCAGCTCCGTGGTAGTGTAGTTTTTAGATGGGAAGTTCTAGGAAATAAACTTTGTTTGTGGAATTTCTATTTGGTATTAGGTACTGAGAGGAAGAACGGAAAATTATGTGCAGTGGTTGTAGGATGGCGAGTTTTTACTTAGATTGTTCTACAGAGTGCAACCAGAGATTGAAGCTAAATCGAGTACCTACAATAGAAAAAAAAAACGATAGAGGTTTTAATTCTTACTTTTATATTTTATATTCTTCAGGTAGGACCTCGAAATGTACTCAGCATTGGTTGGGTGAGAAAAGTGGTTAGAATTAGGGATAGGGTGTATATCCAGTAATATTTACTGAAATAATTGTCGTTAATTCCTCGAAGCTTTCTACAGGGTTTGATGTAGACTATTCGCCCAATCGCTTAACTTAACATTACAATTTGATTCTTATTTTTTTTCAATTTCTATTATTCTTAAATCATCAATAAAATAAATGAAGTAAAACGATGTATTTCTTTTTCATGGAGGCCCTAAACGAACACAGGGCCCACTATATTATTGTACCGCATTTGAATCAAATTAAATATACTGTGGATGACTATTGTGCCGTATTTGAATAGAATTAATATACTGTAAATAACAATATATATATATATATATATATATATATATATATATATATATATATATATATATATAATAATGGTAATAATCCAGGTGAAAAATATCCACAGGGTGGTAATCCAAAGAATTTTAACCGGGTTTATAAAAAGTGCTCAATATCAGAATAGAGCTTTATATATGATAATTTTATTTACACAGACATGTACAAAATCTGCGACACTGGCATGTCGATGTTATCGATCAACAGTTACTATAAACTGAGATCTCATCAGGCAGAGTTAGAATCCGATCTTAACCTCAGATCATATTTGGAGAGAAACTTGGTTCTCTCCAAATATGATCTGAGGTTAAGATCGGATTCTAACTTTGCCTGATGAGATCTCAGTTTATAGTAACTGTTGATCGATAACATCGACATGCCAGTGTCGCAGATTTTGTACATGTCTGTGTAAATAAAATTATCATATATATATATATATATATATATATATATATATATATATATATATTGATGTAATTATTTTTATTGGTGATTGTAGCGTTCGTTGTTTTTTTGCTTACTATTATTTCGATTGTCTCACTTCCTAAGTGAGTAAAATGCAGAAAATTTAATTATTAGTTGCTCTTAACTTTATAGGGCGTATTTTTCGTTAATATGTATATTTTTATAAATTTTATTATAAATAATAGTAAGCAAAAAAACAACGAACGTTGCAATCACCAATAAAAATGACTACATAAAAATACATTAAATATTTAGGTGATAAAAATCGTACATATTCATAGACAAGCGTCTTGGTCTAGTGGTAAAGACGCCGGACTATAGACGTCAATATCGAAGGTCTAAGTTAACCATGCTGATGACGGATGTGAGCCAAAAACACGTATCCATGGATTACGTTTATGTACGTATAAAATTAATATATATATATATATATTTGTGTGTGTGTGTGTGTGTGTAGCAATAATTAAGTTGTGTACCATAAAGAATATATATATATATATATATATATATATATATATATATATATATATATATATATATATTAGTTGTTAACTCCTAAACTAATGAACCGATCATTATTAACTTTTGAACATAGCTGGAAGACGTAAGGGTGAGAATGTGTGCTATATTGTATATAATTGAGTTTTAAGTAAAGGTTGTGGAACCCCTTCGTAAATATCCAGACCTTGATATGGGCTCGAAACCACGACAACGATGTCCCTGGCCTAGTAATTTACCTCTATATTTATGTCTGGTCCAGAGACCCTGTTAAATTTTATGTGTGATTTTTAGCACCTTAAATCTAAGGGTTTTTTATGTTATGTATATACATGTTTATATATTTCTATGTAAATGATTATTCCTAAACTAATGAACCGATCATTATGGATTATTGAATATATATTTTAGGCAACACGATGATTACCGTAGGCGCATCATATGTGTGTGACTGTTACCATTTAGAAAGGGGTTTCTTAAATTAGCACACCCTTCCAAAAAGAAAACGTTTAAAATAAGCGACGTACAAAAATAAGAATTCATATACATAAAACTTTGAGTTATATTATGTAGTAAAATTTAAGTCGGCTCGGTTCGGCCACACTTAATTGTCAATAATATGTATTTGCGAGGTAAACTTCTAAGCTAATGAACTTATCATCATGAATTATGGAATACGTATTCAAGGCGACACGGTGCGTAACATGGGTACATTATTATTATTATTATTTGTAAACTTTATCATTAGGATGTTTGCTCACAAAACGGCGCACTACCATAATAAATAAAAGAAAAAATCTAAATTAAAAAATAATTTTATACATACTCCTTATACCCGTTAATTTTCTAGCAATTAATCTCGCTGTTTCCTTCTTCAAAGAGAAACAAAGAAACTTTTTTTTTTCAAATTTTGGTAATTTACAGATAAATAACAAAAAGACGATTGTAATGATGTTATTTGATGTATTCCAATGTTGAGGAAATTTAATGTTTATAAACATAGTAACAATACATCAAAATAAACAACAAAGAGGTGTTTGTATATGTTTTTTTCGATATGCAAAACTGAAGGATTTGATTTAGTATAATCATAAAAATGAAAATAAATTCCCATTAAAAACTGGTTATATAATGAAATGAAGTAACGAAAAAGCGGAACGTCAATTAGTAAGAAAAAGTTTTCGCTTTTAAAGGCAAAAAATTTTAATTAATAATTTAATAAAATTGTTCCGTAAATATGAATATGCGTTTCTAATTTAGGGGGACTTTTCCTTTTTCATGAAAATGTAATGGTTATTATTAATATCATCATTATTGAATACGGTATAATCATCTTGACGCACCGGTTCCAGTTAAATCAACGAAGTTAAGCGACGTTGAATCTGGTCAGTACTAAAAGGGGTGACCATTTAAGAATACCAGATGTTGTATGTGCTCCCCGCTTATCTCAGCATTGTTTCCAGTCGTCCTGAATTTCCCCTTGCAACTTGAATCAAACAGTGCCGATTCAGAAGAAAGGTGATTGAGCATTGCGCCACCCTGGCCTCACAATTACACGCGCAGCTACCCTTACATGGGGTTTCCATTGTCTCTGTAGACTGAACGGAGGCCATGTTTATTATTATTATTATTATTATTATTATTGTTATTGTTATTATTATTATTATTATTGTTGTTGTTATTGTTATTCTTATTCTTCTTATTATTATTATTAAACATTAAACTAATATGTATTAAATTTAGTTTCAAAATTGAACGTCTCTATTTAATTATTCCATGAAAAATGCCAGTATACTGAAATCATATGCCCTTAATAGGGTTAAGATGAACATTCATATACACTAAATGTACAAAAGCAAGGAAATTCCCAATTTTTTACACTTTTATTGCCATTAATTAAGCCTATGACTACATATCAACCAAACCATTTCATTATCACATCACTACAGTATAAATCTCTATGCATGAGTGGATGAAGTGTGTAGAGTGCGCTGAAGAAAAATTCCTACCAGTAAAATACATAGCCCTGCTGTGCTCACATACTCTTAATGACAATAAAAGTGTAAAAATTTGGGAATTTCCTTGCTTTTGTACATTTAGTGTATATGAATTTTCATCTTAACCCTATTAAGGGCATATGATTTCAGTATATTGGCATTTATCATGGAATGTCACTACTTTTGTAAAGGCTATGCCTCAATACAATGGTTATTTGTAAGGTTTTTTGGAATTTTCTGCTGAAATTAAAATGCCATCAACTAGACCCTAGAACCTCTATCTCTGCCAAAAATCAGCTGAATCCATAAAATACTTGATGAGATACAGGGTGGCACATACGTACACACGGATAACATGATTTCATGATTAAACTTTCTGGATCTCTGGGGTGCCTTGACTAATGATGCTGAAATTCTACACACTTATAGAACCTGTCAAATAAAAATTTTGTGCAAAGTTTTAACTAATTTGGTTTATTGTTTTTTTTAGTTATGATTGATCACAGAAATGAGATTTCCAGCATGGGCCATTCTTGAAGTCTATTAAGGGATAGAGCGCTCTCGCGCCTCCCTTGATTAAAATAATCCCTTTGTTAGTCGTTGCGTTCAATGAAAAGTTTATTCCGTAAAATCAATGATGACAGTTGTTGGTGTGTTTAAATGTACCCGTACGTAGTTATTGATGTGTAAACTGGAAGTTGTCATTCGAATTTCCAAATAATCTAACCAGGAGTTGTCATTCGGAATGTTATACTTTTTGAATTAAATTGCTTTAATTAACATTACTACTCCTCATAATGATATTAATATAAACGAACCTATGGCGTATATACATAATAATAGGAAAATAAAATTACAAATGACTCATACAGAAAATTAATTTGTTATAAACATTATATAAAATAAATATAAAAATAACGCATAGGCATATATGTGTTTGGTTTCCGATCACGTATTTCAAAATATTTTGATGTATCAGTGAATTAAATAAGCCATGAATGTTTACATAAATATAGTTCGGATGAATGGAAAAAAAAACATTTTGTATTTATTCATTATACACACACACACACACGCACACACACACACACACACATATATATATATATATATATATATATATATATATATATATATATATATATATATAAAAGGATTCAATGAATTAGAACATTACAATTGTTACAATAATTAGAACATCAAGTCTTGTATGGCGTACGATCGTTTCCAAAACATTTTGGAAATACTTTATTTTATTTTATAAATTTACAAAGTTACTCCAAAACGCGCCTTCATCAGCGCCTTTCGCACCATGTCTTACAGAAATTCCAAGAAAAAATAACAAGCTCGTCTTAGAGGAACATCCATTGACAAAAAGATCCACAGAGACAAATATTAGAAAAAGGATTCAGTGTTCGATATATATATCACAAGTTTCTTGAAAAATCAAAAATAAAGTGTTCGATAGTATATTCTACAAGAACTAATATAACTTATTTTATCCGGAACATTCGATAACGAAAAGGGGCTGACGAATCTGCACAAACAGATAATTATCAATTTCCCAAAATAATCGGTGATTAGAACCCTGATTATTTATACGGAACAGTCTAGATACATACACCTAATTTCTCCTCTCCGTCCTATTTTATTCAAAATTACTACTCCCATATATTCATTGACAAAAACCTTAAATGAACTTAAGAATTCGTATCTACTCAGTGAATATATCGTTAAATCCACATAATAATTCTTGGAATTCATACAAACCAAACCACCGGACAATAAAATCATTGCTTCTCTTGTTGCAGAAGGCTTATTCACCAATGTACCTGTAAAAGAAACAATTGATGTAAGTACCAATAATGTATACAATAACTCGTCACTCCATAATGATAATCCATTTTCATTCTTTCACTTGTTCAGTTTATTACAAATTATGACCACGTCACTTCTCTCACTGGGCTTAGTATTCCACTCTCTCTCTCACATTGTATGTTGATTCAACCATTCTCGTATATATTTTTAAAACATTTCTACAAGCATTTAGTGAGAGTGACTTTTTCACCTTTTCTTTTCTTTTTTGCCATCTAATTTATATAATGTTCAGTTATGTATGTAAACTAGGGAACTAAATATCTAGCTTTTTTTAGTTATGCAAGAAGAATGTCCTCACTTTTTAGAATTAATTTTTTTTTAACTAAGAGTGACTCTTAGTAAAAAAAAAATAACTTATCAAGGCTAAAAGCCACTTGAGGATGCGAGTACATGAGATGAATAGATTGTTGGTTCAATGGTGAAAATATTAATTAAAAATTAATTAAAAATTAATTAAAAATTACTAAAACAGTCACTAGTAAGTTGCACCACTGGAGTAACTTTTTATGGTCTTAACAGAAGCATTTACACTCAACTTGACGAAGTTTTAATGGGTTCGGTTCTCTGGCCAACTTTTAGCGAATTCTATATGGCCAACCTAGAAAACAAAATATCAAATAACATTATAAAATGTTCTATTTACTTACGCTATGTCGATTATATTCTTATTTTAGCTGATAATAATGACACTAATAAACATATTACTGAACCTTTAAAAAAAACATATTCTTAAATTCAGCGTAAAACTAAACGTAAAAAAATAATTTGTTGATGTTCCTAGTGAAAAACCTCTAATAATACGTTTAACACTTCTACTTATGAAAAACAACCAGCTTTAATTCTAGTCTTTTAAATTACAAGAGCGAATAACCCCATCACTATAAAATAGCCATTGTTTAAAACCTAATAAACCGTGCAAAACATATATCCTCCTAAAAAAACACTATTCCTTGAATTGAAAAATATAAAACAAGTCTTTATCAATAACGAATTAGCTAATAATATCGTTAATAAACGAATAAAATTAATGATTCGAAACTTAAAAATACTACTACAAATAATATTAATAATATTAATAATAATAATAATAATAATAATAATAATAATAATAATAATAATAATAATAATAATAATAATAATAATAATAATAATATCCAACATTTTAACTAAACCTATATTAAATTGAATGAGGATTTGCTAAAAAAAATAAAACTAGTTAAAATTATTTTATTCAACAAATGTTTCCAAACTGCTATAAATTTTCGAAGAGTCACAAGTAAATTCTGTTTTATTTAACTAATTATAAAATTTTAAAATGGCTGACTTCTTTACGAAGAAATAGAAATGCATTTGTTTTAGTACTTTATGCTATTGCATTTTTTATTTAAATAATTTATAGTAAATTCCGGACTTTTAGATTTTCAGTCTGACGCTCCTTCAACTGAGCTATTTGGGCTGACTATATCTCGTGTAATGCTCAGCATTTATATTTGTACTGGGTTAAAAAGACAGAGAGTTGCTATCTCGTTAAGATTGCATCCATTTGAAACATTCTCCAAGGCGGATACATTATTTTTTTAAAGAAATTGAGTCGAAATACATTTTTGTTGTTACGAACACGTACAAACGTTCCACAAGAAGGCAAACCAGAATCAAACATTGATTTTGTCGAAAAAACAAACAAACTATAAATCACAAAGATCCAAGAAACAGACTCGCTTGATTTTATATGTGAAATAATTCATACATATTTATACACCTATGGTAGTGCTGCCATTTCACAGCACCTATGGATGACCTGCCGCTAACTGAATGTATATTTTGATTGCCAGGTTCAAACTGTATTTAAATTCTAACGATAAAACCTCTGATGAATATGAGCAGAAGGAGAAGATTTTCTTAGAAGACACATTTGTAATCAAATGCAAACAAACTTTAGATTAGAAGAAAATCTATATAATAGAAAATATTGTGCACCGACACATATCTCTAATTGACAAAAAAAAATTAGACTCATTATTTACTATAAAAATTTAAATATAAAATCTTGCAAAAAAAACAACTCCTCTCTGACCCATAAAAACTTAGAAAGAACCAATGTTATTTATAAGTTTAAATGTCCTTTGGGAGAATGCAACTCTCATAACAATAATAAATCTAATAGCTACATTGGTTTTACAACCACTACTCTATCTCGCCGCCCCACTATGCATCTAGTAAACTCTAGCTCAATTTACCAGCATTTACAAAGACATAACTTCCTCTCTCTGAATTAAGAGAAATTTTAGTTAATAACACGAAAATAATACATTCTGCTACCTACATCTAGCCCATTACTTTTTTCTAGCTATGGGAGATAAACTCTGTGCATTTTTGCTTTTTAGGCGATTTTGTTTGGTGTTACGATTTTGCCAGTCAGACTTATAGTTAGAGATCTAAAATATTAATTAATGGCCTAAAATGTTAGAGTGGCCGTAGATGTTTTGATTTTTCGGGATATTCTTTTTTTTAGTACTTAAATTACTTTTTTCTCAAACTTACATGCACATGCACATTAAGGCATTTTTAATTTTTACAATAATTTCCCTCATTTTCTATGACTTCTCTCTAACAATCAACTAGCTTCTTGATGCCTTCTTCAAAAAATTTCTCTAATTTTTTAGAGAAAAACAAATTTAGGTCATTTTTTGAGTTGATCGTCATTTTCATGAATTTTATTGTTTAAGTGATGTTGCCACGACCGGAAAAAATGGTAGTCGGATGGAGTAAGTCCAGGTGAATAAGGCGGATGAGGCAAAATGGATTTTAACTATCAATGATGCCTCATTTAATAATATTTAACGAAAACAACAACATGAAACCAATCCTAATGACTATACGTAACCTGCCGGAAGGTAAACTGCATAAGTACCCTATTGTTATGAAAATAAATGTTTAATTAGTGTTAAATACAGAAACATTAAAAAAAAACGTCACAGAACGAAGACGTGGGGTAGGGGTTCTGTGAAAGTTGCCTCTTATGAATGACTTGCAGTTTATACAAATTACTACATTAAAGTAGAGCAATGTTTTCACACATTTCTAGTAAGCTCGCAATTCGGTGTAGTGGCTCAAGTCACTCACTACTGATGAGTAGTTTTAGGGTTCAATCTCACTTCAATTTTATATTTTTTATTTTTATTTTTCAGTTTCCGAAATTTTAACCGGTAACAAATTTCATTGTTCAGCGAAGTTTATTTTTGTTACTAAGAACAAACTTTTGTTGATAAAATAAATAATATGTTTTACCAACAATCAAGAAAAGTAAAACTACGGTCATTAAAGTTTTAATTATTTTATACCAGAGTTTATTTTGTTTGCGAAGGAGGTAAGTAAGTTTATTCGGTTTAAAGTCTATAGAAGCACATGTATGTACAGTTACGAAGAGAAAAAGAGAGAAAATAAAACTACTTTGATTAAAGTGTATAATTTTTATTAATGAAAACAAACCGACTATTTTTTACCAGTGATTATTTTTATAATTAAAACTACTTTGATCAAAGTTCATATTTTTCATTGATTATAACAAACTGATTACCTTTTACTAGTGATGTATTTACGAATAACAAATAGAAGGAAGTAAACGGTTTTTTGTTACACAAAGAACGAACTTATGTTTTGAAATGAATACGTTTTAAATATAAATGTAAAAACGTTTTCTGAATAAAGAAAAGCAATATTTGTTGGAAAGATAATGTGTAGTATTCCCTTCTTTAAAAAAATAAAAATGAAAGTTCTAAACAATGATTAATGTAAAAAAACGAAATTAAATAGACAGAATACGCAAAGGTTGCTTCAGTCTAGACAGATTTCTCACTTAGTGACCTTGATTCGTAACGTAAGAATGCAGCAAAATTATTTTTAATTGCAAGTTATTTTTGGTGAGAAGAGGTATGCAATGACGAAATCTCACTATGAATTTTGTTTGTTGTTATGACCCTGTAAAGTGGCCGGAAGAAAGACACGAACTCGGAGTTTAGAGAAAACAGGTATATTGAAAGAGAAGTATAATAAAACAGACAAACAAGAGTACGTCAGTGTTGACTGCCAATATAGACTGGGGTTGATTCAACAATGAGGATTAGTTGCTCCCAACATTTATGATGAATATAATAGTCTAAAGTCCATTATAGGTAAGGTTCAATAATACCCCCTCCCAAGCCTTACCTCCTCAGGGGTCATAGTATCGTTTCTGTTTGGGATTGACGCTATTCTGGTGTTGGTTGAGGTAGATGTGTGTCGAAAGTGGTATATCTGGTAACCATAACTTTTTCTTGGGGAGTGCTCTCAGTGTCCTCTGATAGTCGTTCCCTAATTCTTTTAGGTGTCTCTTATTAGAGAACTGAGGGCCTCTATCAAATTCCTGTCTGATATCCTCCAGTTTTTTATCCTAGATTTCTGATTTTATAGCACATTTATAAATATTGAAAACATGTCTTCTTTGCTTTGGCATTCATCTTCCAGAAAAGTCACCTCATCTTTCATAGTCTTTAACTTTTCTGAAACCTCTTTGAGTTGGAACTTTAACGATTCCAGCTCTGGAACCATGAATTCACTCTCTTAAACCTTCAATTGGTTATCCAAAGAATATGACTTAAATTTGTTTCGTTGAGTATTAGCTATTTACAGCGTGAATTCTGTGTCCTTTTTTGTTGGAAAAACTAAAGAAGGAATTCGTTTCAACCATTAAAATCGTATAAAATAGGCACTAAAGAAATTGTTGGCAGAAATTAAAGCACATAGCTTTAATGTCTGCCGACAATTTCTTTAGTGTCCATTTTATACGATGTTAATGGTTGAAACAAATTCCTTTTTTGGTTTTTCTTACTCGGTTATCCGATTTCTTATTTTCTGGCTAAAAATGTTGGTTGAACCGCTGCATCAAGTCTACGCCAAATAAATTGTCTGTATATTTTAATACAAACATTTTTACTTTTTTGGTAGTTCTGTTTAAAGTAATGTCGGTAATAATTTCATCCTTGAATTTAATTTTTTCACCAGTCACCGTTTTGACTATTAGGTTGATTCTTAACATGGCTTCAACTTTCTCCATGTATGCAATTTGATAATCGACACGTCTGAACCAGAATCTAATTGTAATTTTACATTTTTATTGAGGATTTTTACCTGAACATATTATTTTATAAATCTTCCGTCATGTTGGTTCGCTTTTGTGGATTTCATCCTAGTTTTATTCGTTCTGTAATGTGAACTTTTGTGTCCGACTTTATTACAAGTTAGACAGGTTTTAAAACGATATGGGCAATCTGTTACCCAATTAAGGGATCCACAACGAAAACAGGGGGTCGACGGTAATTTATCCGTTTTTTTTACTGGACTAGCTTGATTTTGTAGGAGCGTGAAAGAAATCCGTCTTTTTGTTTGAAGTTGTGTTTGAAATGTGTTATTTCTGACGCACCCTTCTTATGTAGGCAATACTGGACTTTTCGAATCTTGTTTAACTCTTATAAATAATTGTCAATCTTCGGATAATTTCTGTAATTTTAAATTAGGTTCATTTTTTAACTTGTTCGGCACCTTCCGTTTGATTTCTGCGTCTTCTCCTGAAACGAGTCCTTGCACGAAAATTTAACATTTAAGGTTATCCGCGCTAAGTTCAGCTAATTCGAAATCGTCACAGGGTTTATTGACAATTGATGCGAACGTTGAATTATATTCGTTGTCTTTTTTACCAAGTTCAAACACATCCAGCGTTTGTGAAACAGATAAGTCTTGGGCTGAATAATTCAGCTAAAAGATTAACAGCTTCAGCAAAACTATAGTCGCTCGTTTTTCGGGGCAAAATGACGTCCACGAACTTAGTATGTTCGGTGGTGCCTAATTATCGGAGCAGTAGGCGAATCTTTTTAAAGTCTGCCTAATTTTCACAATATATTTTGTATACATCCTCATATCTTCTAATATACGTAGCAACGGTTTTATCGTCGTCTGGAGAATAAGTGAAATTTGCAATTGCATTCCAAAAGGAATTCTGAGGGAAAGCATTTTCGTTTCTCTTTTTTTGTACTAGAAGTTGTTTTTATGTCTTTTCTAGCCTGTCGTCAGCTTTTATTTGTTCTAGCATTTTTTTGTTGGCTTATTTCTTTTGTTCTAGTAGTTTTTGATTTTGTTCCAATCGAAGCTTTTGAA
Organism: Sepiola atlantica; assembly: GCA_963556195.1. Taxonomy (NCBI): domain Eukaryota; kingdom Metazoa; phylum Mollusca; class Cephalopoda; order Sepiida; family Sepiolidae; genus Sepiola; species Sepiola atlantica. The sequence continues at coordinate 80,206,855 of OY744533.1, forward strand.
ATCTTTCTTCGGTTTTCTGTTGCTGTTGTTGCTATCTTTCTAAAGCTTTTTGTAGCCTTTCGTCGGCTTCTTTTTTTGTTGTTCTGTTGCATTTTATATTTCACCAACCTTCTAATAAAGATTGTTATAGTAGCTTTAAAATCTTGCATGTTTACAATTTCTTTATCGAATACGGCATTTATAAATTCTTTATTCTATGCTGATAAACGTAATCTTAGTTGTAAAAAGAGAAAGAGAGTATAAAACTTGTTACCTACGAAAACCCACATTTTATTTTTTTTTTAACGTTTTCACGTAATCGTAGCATTTACGGTCATCATTTTAGTCAACAGTAATAAATAAAAGTACAGTTTATTTTTTTTTTCTTTTGGAGAGAAAAGAAAATATCATGTATTCCTTTTTTGTTAAAAATTAACAGTGTCGGAATAGCAATGAAAAAATCACCGACCTTTCTTCAATGAGAGAAAAATAGGTTGGTCTTTTACGTGTTTTTTCCACCAGTAAAGCCAGTTTTTAGAACTAGGACGTTGTCAGGGAAATTTGCCGTGGATTTCCCCACGTTTGTCTTTTTCTAAGGTTCTCCAAAAAAACTTAATATACCTTGTCGCCAGTTGTGTTGCCCATTTAAAGGTTCTCAAGAACCTTTTTTACTATAACCACGACGACAGTTGTTGGTGTGGTGTATGTTCAGACTCCCACGTCGCCAGTTATTGTGGGGCCATTTTTAAGGTTCTCAAGCCAAACCCTTAATGTTGTTGTCCCGTGTAAGTTCGAATACCTCGTCGCCAATTTGTTGTGACCCTGTAAAGGGGCTGGAAGAAAGACACGAACTAGGAGTTTAGAGTAAAGAAGTATATTGTAAAAAAGTATAATACAACAGAGAAACAAGAGTTGTTGTACGCCAGTCTTGACGAACAGTATAGACTGGAGTTGATTCAACAATGAGGAGCAATTGGTCCCAGCATTTATGATTAATAGAAGAGTCTAAAGTCCGTTATAGGTAAGGTACCATAACACTTGTAAACTTCCTGTGTGATGTCTACGCCTGTGCGGTGTGCTAAAAACGAAATATTTGTCATCCCTGATGAATTTTGTGTGAGTTCTACATTGCCGAATTATTTTTTTCCAATTATTCGATATCATACGACCGAAAGATTGTCGATTTAGAAAATATCAACTGTATAGGTATTTGTAGCGTATTTTTCAAGTTTTAGCTGGGCATACAAACATACATACACACATACATACACACATACATACACAGAAAACTGCTCTTTATATATGATAAAGAATAGAAAAATGTTCCCACGTAATTAGAAAATAAAAAACCGAAAACCAAAATATTAATTAAATATTCATCTACGTTTCACCTTTATTAGAAGGTTTCAACAGGACAGGAGATTGAAGAAAAAGGAAAAAATACAGCAAACAAGTATTTTTCAGACTGTATTTTTTCTTTTTCTTCAATCTCCCGTTCTGATGAAACCTTCTAATAAAGGTGAAACGTAGAAGGATATTTAATTAATATTTTGGTTTTTCTTTATTTCACTTTCCATATATATATATATATATATATATATATATATATATATATATATATATATATAGTATGTAAATATATAAATAGCAAGTAAGCTACACAAAGGCGTCTATGTTTCATCCTCATAGGAAATTATCAGATGGATATTTAATAAATATTTTGGTTTTCCTTATATCATTTTCCATATGTATATATATATATATATATAGTATGTAAATATATAAATAGCAAGTAAGCTACACAAAAGCGTCCATATTTCATCCTCACAGGAAATTATCAGATGGATATTTAATTAATATTTTGGTGTTCCTTATTTCATTTTCTCTCTATATATATGTGTATATATATATATATATATATATAGTATGTAAATATATAAATAGCAAGTAAGCTACACAAAGGCGTCCATGTTTCATCCTCACAGGAAATTATTAGATGGATATTTAATTAATATTTTGGTGTTCCTTATTTCATTTTCCATATATATATATATATATATATATATATATATATATATATAGTAGTAGTATGGAAATATATAAATAGCAAGTAAGCTACAGAAAGGTATCTATGTTTCATCCTCGCGGGAAATTATATATATATAACTCGGACAACCCTGTACAAGGTGACTTATACATGTATTTATGACAACATGTGCGTTCACATACACACATTTCTTCTTTAATAAGAAGCAGATACTTGCACTACGATGTACACACGCGAATGTGGCCAGTTTAAAATGGTTCATACACGCGGGCACGAACACACGCGCGTGTGTGCGCGAGACAACAAAAACACGCAGTTGAGGGCGTACGGATGGAACGTTTCTTTAAAGTAACATAAAATGATAAAATAAAATAAAAACAGTGTAAATCACGAGTTGCCAAGTTCGTGTCCGAAAACCGATCAGAATCACGTGACTGGAGATGTCCGGATGTCGGCAATTGTTCGCAGATGTTTTACCAAGTAAAAGTTTTTTTTGAGAATACAAAAAAGAAAAGAAAAAGAACATGAATTAGTCACCCTGAGTTTTAGATATACTTCTATCGCACCAACACCCACCTGCCCACAATCCCACGTTTCATAGCCTGCTTCTTTTTTTTGTAGCTCTGCGTCTACCCTTCACCCTGTCCTTCATCTTCCTTGTCGTGCCCCCATCCGCATCGTACTCCGAGAAAAAAAAACCCTGCCCCTAACCGTCACCCCAACCCAGCACCCCGAATTCTCCAAACCCAAGGCACCACTCTGGACATCTGGGAATGTAATACACAATGATTTATGTCAGCTGGCGAATTTTGCTTCTTACAAAGTCATTCTTTTTCAAAGACGCACATTGGTACGGACAGCCCTGCGTTATATACATATATAAAACGAACACACATCAAAACCATATATACCAGTATTTGGTCATTTTCATATTGATGCAGTCTCTCTCTCTCTCTCTCTCTCTCTATATATATATATATATATATATATATATATATATATATATATATATATATATATATATATATATATAAGATAAATGAAAGAAGAAAGCTAAATATGTACGAATGACAAATCTATTTCAACTTCGATTGTTCAATGCAAGGTGTACCTTTATTCTCCTTGCATTGAACAATCGAAGTTGAAATAGATTTGTCATTCGTACATATTTATCTTTCTTGTTTAATTTAACTTTATAATTGCTCTATCTCGTATATTGAGCTTAAACTATTTCACTATAGGTTCTATCCTCTAAAAGTATACTTTTAGTTTCATATTATATATATATATACACTGTCACAGAGACATAACGGGCTTCTGCGAATTAGGGGTCATATTTATATGGGGATCCTAAGTGGGGATTTGCGTAGCGAAATGTTTGTTCACATTACATTTAAGTTTTGCATGTTGGTACAGTTGGGGAAACAGAGGACAGGGAGGGAATTTCAAAGGCAAGCAGTTCGAGGAAAGAAGCTACTAGAGTAGAAACTTTTTCAACCTCTGAGGATCTCTACAGTGAAGGGGTGGGATTTTACTGATTGTTGGGTTGGTCGGGGGTATTTACGTTGAGGGTGGAACAAGTGCAGCAAGGTCGTCTGAGTACATTCCATGGAAGTACTTAGAAAAACAAGCACAGGGATGTAACATTGCGACGAATGGGCAAGGGCTGCAACTTGATAGACAGTGGGGGACATATTTGATTAGAGCTTCTTTTGTTCGATCCTGTCTAAGAGAGAGAGAGAGAGAGAGGGGGGGAGAGAGAAACTAGTAGTTGATGTGCCAGCCCAGATGTGGCAACAATACTTCATGCATGGACAAATTGTTATATACCCTATAATTAGTTCTTTATGAAAACTTTTTCACAATCTCTTCTGAACACTTTCCAAAGCCAATAATAACCCCACAAGAATCTATCCACGTGAATTAGAATTGTATATATATATATATATATATACGGTAAGTTGTATTCTTGTTAATGGAAAATCGCTTGAGACAATGCATGAAGCCACTCGATGTAAGGAGCTAAAGAAAATTGCACTTCAAGGTCAAAAACTAGCCAACGATAAGTGTTGGATGGATATATTCCGACCCAGAAAACAGCAATTTTTCTCCACTTTGTCAAAAACATTGCATGTGGAATACGAAATCCATACAATAAAATAAAAAAAATGGATCGACTGTAGTCAAGGTAGACTAAAAGGCTCCCTTTTCATTAGCTAAATAAGTAAGTAATATTTTTCATAAATGGACTTTATTTACATTTCGATGTACCAATTATCTTTGAACTACATAACATTTCCATAAAATGATGTACAGGGTGGGCCAAAATAAGGGTCCTATCTTTAAATTTGAATAACTTGAATTTGAATAACTTCCACAAAATAAAAGTTAAACTCACCAAACTTTATGTGTGTGTAGACTGACCCTTCCGAGATTTTTTGAAATAAACAAAACAAATTTTAGCCGAAAAACACTTCTTAAAACTTACAAAAACTAAAGTATTGTTTTTTACACTGTTTTGAGTTTTTTAAGCAAAAATAATGTTTTCTAAATGAGGGTACGTTCCTTAGGGCTAATACGGCTCATGCTTGCTTCGGAAGGGGTCCTTTACTTATTCTAAAAAAAAATAATCTATTATATAAAGGGCAGTTGTCTGTATGTCTGTCTGTCTGTTTGTTTGTATGTCCAGATACTCCTCAAAAACTACGCGGCGACATGTCAAAAAGTTGATATCTTTAGCACCGTACATATCCCGGAATCATAATATCTAAAAATCACGACAAACGATTCACTCGCTGACAGTCAACCGGACCACTTTCCGACAAAAGGTAGCAGTTTTTTCGTATTTTACACGAAATTTCAACGTTAATATGTACTAAATTCGAAATAATCTAATGTATTTATGTACTAATCCGATAAAAATGCCGAGTCACTATAAGCATCCCATAATCCCTTTGCCGGATGTACCCGGTCTTGCCCTAAATTGTGTCCGGTTGTATCAGATCATCCAATAACTTCTTTCCGGTTGCATCAATAACAACATAGGAATCCTACGTTACGAGTGTGTAGTGAAACAAGGGTTGCTCAATCACATCCGCACTTGTCCCATAATCCCTTGCCGGATGTACCCGGTCTTGACCTAAATTGTGTCCGGTTATATCAGGTCATCATGACGTCAGAGAGTGGCAGTTTTTCTTTCTGTCATTTTTCCCTCTCACACTTTCTTTCTTAATTATTAATAGACGCTAATATTCCCCCCCCCCCTCCTTCCCTGTGGCCGTTCTGTTATCATGATAGGAATTACCTCCTCCTTTCAGGCCAAATTGGGGGGGGGGGGGGGTACGGTATTCGCCGGTGTGAGCATTACCTCCTCCTTTTTTGAGAGTGTTGAGGTAGGATAGTATCGGTTCCGTTGTCATGATGCACTTATTCCATGCATTACCTCCTCCTTTTTTGAGAAGTGTAGATGTAGAATATTATCGGTTCAGTTGTCATGATGTGCTCATCCCATGAATTACCTCCTCCTTTTTTTAGAAGTGTTGAGGTAGGGTCGTATCGGTTCTGTTGTCATGATGCCCTCATCCCATGCATTATCTCCTCCTTTTTTTAGAAGTGTTGAGGTAGGGTCGTATCGGTTCCGTTGTCATGATGCACTCATCCCATGCATTACCTCCTCCTTTTTTGAGACGTGTAGAGGTAGGGTCGATTCGGTTCCGTTGTCATGATGCACTCATCCCATGCATTACATGGGGGAGGGGGGGCGGTATGAGCGCCTCAGGCGAAATTATGCCGAATTTGGGGGAGGGGGGAGTTCCGGCATTCACCGGTGTGAGCGCCACAGGCGAAATTTGGGGGAGGGGCGGGGTATCGGCAGTGGGGCGAGTCCATAGTCAAGCATGGGTTGCTTACTTACTAACGGCACTTTTTTGAACATGAGTCCATAGTGATGCAAGGGTTGCTTAACTCCAAACGGCACTTTTTGATACATGCGTTTATAGTGACGCAAGTGTTGTTTAATCAATAACGGCACTTTTTTTACATGAGTTCATAGTGAAGCAAGGGTTGCTTAATCCTAACCACATTTTTTCTGTTGACATGATAACATCCTCCTAGGTATTACCTCCTCCTTTTTGAGAGGTGTGAAGTTAGTGTAGTATCAGTACAATTAAAGTAATAAATAATTATGCTCCCCCACTGTTTTCACTAATATTTGTATGCTCCCCCATTGTTTTCACTAATATTTGTATACATATTGTATACTTTTTGAAAAATTGGGGTGGGTGTGGGGGGTGTCGGCATTCGCCGGTGTGAGCGCCTCAGGAGAAATTTGGGGGAGGGGGGGTATCGACATTCGGCGGTGGGGCGCATCAGGCGAAATTTGGGGGAGGGTCAGCATTTGCCGGTGGGGCGCCTCAGGCAAAATTCGGGGAGGAGTTACGCAAGTATTTGGGGAGGAGTGTCGGCATTCGTCAGTATGAGCGCCTCAGGTCGAATTTGGGGAGGAATGTCGGCACTTTTTTTGAACACGAGTCCATAGTGAACGGCACTTTTTGATACATGCGTTTATAGTGACGCAAGTGTTGTTTAATCAATAACGGCACTTTTTTTAACATGAGTTTTTTTCTGTTGACATCCTCCTAGGTATTACCTCCTCCTTTTTGTATACATATTTAAAAATTGGGGTGGGTGTGGAGGGTGTCGGCATTCGCCGGTGTTAGCGGCTCAGGCGAAATTTGAGGGGAGGGTCGGCATTCGGCGGTGGGGCGCCTCAGGCCAAATTTGGGGAGGGGGAATGTCGGCATTCGCCGGTATTAGCGCCTCAGGCGAAATTTGGGGAAGAGGAGTGTCAGCATTCGCCGGTGGGGCGCAGAATTTGGGAAGGAGTGTCGGCATTCGCCAGTATGAGCGCCTCAGGCGAAATTTGGGAAGGCCGAATTTGGTGGAGGGGGAGTTGCGGCATTCGCCGGTATGAGCGCCTCAGGACAAATATGGGAAGGGTGAGTGTCGGCATTCGGCGGTGGTGCGCCTCAGTCGAAATTTGGGGAGGAGGTCCTCAGGCCGAATTTGGGGAGTAGTGTCGGCATGGGGAGGCCGAATTTGGGGGAGGGGGAGTTGCGGCATTAGCCGGTGTGAGCGCCTTAGGCCAAATATGGGGAGAGTCAGTCGGCATTCGGCGGTGGTGCGAAATTTGGGGAGGGGAGCGCCTAAGGCGAACTTTGGAGGAGTGACGCTCGTACTTTAGGGGAGAGGAAGTGAACAAAAGGAAAAGGGATTCAAAAATAAAATGATAATCTGATTTTTGATTCGAGAGTGTAATATCGACACCTATCGGATAGGACTAGATAATACACTTGATCTCAAGGCAAAAATGCCGAGAACAGATACTACACTTTGATCTTAGCCAAAAGTAAATTAAAATTCTGAGGTTTTACTGGGGTATTTATAACTAATCTACACCTGAACAGCGGTCTATCCACTAGACACTGTTTAAATTACATTATTAAATTAACAAGTAATAATAACTAGGATTTTCTTTCAAAAAACATTGTATACTACTATTTAACAAATTCTTATATAAGTTTGGAATATCAACAATGAATTTTAGACTCCCCTAGGCCGTTTTTCTCTAATTCAACATAGCTTTCATACGCCATTACCGAAAATGACATTAATTCACTTCTTTTGGCTAACATCAAAGTGTAGTATCTGTTTCGATGGATACTGCACCCCATAGACTGGTATCGTCGCGGCCTTCGGGGCTTCATTCCGTCGGTCTATGGGTTTGTCCTGTGCAGTTCTAGGAGGTCAAATTCGATAGTAAATTCGAAATAATCTAATGTATTTATGTACTAATCCGATAAAAATGCAGAGTCACTGTAAACATCCCATAATCCCTTGCCGGATGTACCCGGTCTTGCTCTAAATTGTGTCCGGTTATATCATGACGTCAGAGAGTGACAGATAATTTGAAAAATAATGCAAAGTGGCGGGAAGAAATTCACTCACACTACAACCTTTTAATAGACGCTAATATTCCTCCCCCTCCCTTCCGTTATCATGATAGGCATTACCTCCTCCTTTCATGTCAAATTGGGGGGGGGGTGACGGCATTCGCCGGTGTGAGTCCCTCAGGCCAAATTTGGGGAGGGGGAGTGTCGGCATTCGCCGGCGCTCACACCTTTTTGAGAGGGTGGAGACAGTGTAGTATCTGTTGCGAGGAGAGAGTGTCAGCATTCGCCGGTGTGAGCGCATCAGGCCAAATCTTTTCTTGGGGGGGGGGGTATTAAGCAAATCTATAATAAAGACCAATGTGCATTTATTTGTATCTATAATAAAGGCCAATGTGCATTTATTTGTATCTTCTATTATATAAAGGCCAGTTGTCTGTATGTCTGTCTGTTTGTCTGTTTGTATGTCCAGATACTCCTCCGAGAGTACCCAACAAACAGTCACACGGTTGACGTCATTATGACCGGCCAGCCCCGGGACGTATACTATCTCAGAACCGGAAAAAAAATGGACTCTTCGAGGGTCGACTGCCTTTTTCCTCGATTTTCAACGTTGTTTAGTACTAATTTGAGAAACAAACAATGACATCATGTAGAATTTGAGAAATAATGCACCGTCATGCTTTTAACAGGAAATGACGTCAGAGGAAAAGAGTGTAGGGAAGAAAATCCCTCACACTAAAACTCTTCTTTCCCTCTCACTCCCACCCCTTCTACCTTCCTTTCCTCCCCTACGCCCGTTCTGTTGTTATGATACCACCCTCCTAGGCATTACCTCCTCCTTTTTGAGAGTTGTAGAGATAGAGCGGCGGTGTGACTGCTTCAGGTCAAATTAGGGGGGGGGGGAGTGTCGGCATTCGCCGGTGAAGCGCCTCATGCCAAATTTGGAGATGGGGGATTGTCGGCATAATGCAAAGTCACGGTTTTTACAGGAAATGACGTCAAAGTGGATCCCTAACGGAACTTTTTTGAACACGAGTTTATAGTGAAGCAAGGGTTGCTTAATCCTAACCGCATTTCTTCTGTTGACATGATACCATCCTCCCAGGTATTACCTCCTTCTTTTTGAGAGGTGTGAAGTTAGTGTAATAAATAATTATGCTCCACCATTGTTTTCACTAATATTTGTATACATATTAAATAGCGTTTCAAGAAGTAAAGTAAAAAGAGAAATAATTATGCTCCACCATTGTTTTCACTAATATTTGTATACATATTAAATAACGTCTCAAGAAGTAAGGTAAGAAGAGAAATTATTATGCTCCTCCATTGTTTTCACTTATATTTGTATACATATTAAATAACGTCTCAATAAGTAAAGTAAGAAGAGAAAAATTATGCTCCACCATTGTTTTCACAAATATTTGTATACATATTAAATAACGTTTCAATCAGTAAATTTAAAGGAAGAAAAAATTATGCTCCGCCATTGTTTTCACTAATATTTGTATACATATTAAAAAACGTCTCAATAAATAAACTAAAAATAGAAATAATTATGCTCCGCCACTGTTTTCACTAATATTTGTATACATATTAAATAACGTCTCAATAAGTAAAGTAAGAAGAGAAATAATTATGCTCCACCATTGTTTTCACTAATATTTGTATACATATTAAATAACGTCTCAATAAGTACAGTAAGAAGAGAAATAATTATGCTCCGCCATTGTTTTCACTAATATTTGTATACATATTAAAAAACATCTCAATAAATAAAGTAAGAATAGAAATAATTATGCTCCGCCACTGTTTTCACTAATATTTGTATACATGTTAAATAACATTTTTTTTTGAACTCAAAATATTTCGCTGGAGACATTGAGGGGTCGGAGAAAATTTTAGGGGTCAATCCGAACTTTTTAGGGGTCAGGCAAAATTTGTTCTTTTTTATTTTGTTTTTAACTCAAAATATTTCTCAGGGTTATGTGAGAGTGAAAAATTAGTTGGGATGAGGGGCTGGAGAGATTTAGGGGTCAGGCCGCACTTTTTAGTGGTCACGCCAATTTTTTGTTTTGAAGTCAAAATATTTCTCATGGTTGGAGGAGAGTGAAAAATTAGGGGGCTGGAGAGATTTAGGGGTCGGGGAAAATTTTAGGGGTCAGGACGAACTTTTTAGGGGTCAGGCAAAATTTTTTTCTTTTTTTTGGTTTTGAACTCAAAATATTTCTCAGGGTTGGGGGAGAGTGAACAATTAGGGGGCTGGAGAGATTTAGGGGTCGGGGAAAATTTTAGGGGTCAGGCCAAATTTTTTAGGGGTCAGGCCAAATTTTTTTCTTTTTTTTGGTTTTGAACTCAAAATATTTCTCAGGGTTAGGGGAGAGTGAACAATTAGGGGGCTGGAGAGATTTAGGGGTCGGGGAAAATTTTAGGGGTCAGGCGGAACTTTTTAGGGGTCAGGCCAAATTTTTTTGTTTTTTTTTGTTTTGAAGTCAAAATATTTCTCATGGTTGGGGGAGAGTGAAACATTAGGGGGCTGGAGAGATTTAGGGGTCGGGGAAAATTTTAGGGGTCAGGACGAACTTTTTAGGGGTCAGGCCAAATTTTTTTGTTTTTTTTGTTTGTTTTTCTTTTGAAGTCATAATATTTCTCAGGGTTGGGGGAGAGTGAAAAATTAGGGGGCTGGAGAGATTTAGGGGTCGGGGAAAATTTTAGGGGTCAGGCCAAATTCTTTTGTTTTTTTTTGTTTTGAAGTCAAAATATATCTCATGGTTGTGGGAGAGTGAAACATTAGGGGGCTGGAGAGATTTAGGGGTCGGGGAAAATTTTAGGGGTCAGGACGAACTTTTTAGGGGTCCGGCCAAATTTTTTTGTTTTTTTTTGTTTTGAAGTCAAAATATTTCTCATGGTTGGGGGAGAGTGAAAAATTAGGGGGCTGGAGAGATTTAGGGGTCGGGGAAAATTTTAGGGGTCAGGACGAACTTTTTAGGGGTCAGGCCAAATTTTTTTCTTTTTTTTTGTTTTGAAGTCAAAATATTTCTCAGGGTTGGAGGAGAGTGAAAAATTATGGGGCTGGAGAGATTTAGGGGTCGGGGAAAATTTTAGGGGTCAGGACGAACTTTTTAGGGGTCAGGCCAAATTTTTTTGTTTTGAAGTCAAAATATTTCTCAGGGTTGGGGAAGAGTGAAAAATTAGGGGGCTGGAGAGATTTAGGGGTCGGGGAAAATTTTAGGGGTCAGGACGAACTTTTTAGGGGTCAGGCCAAATTTTTTTGTTTTTTTTTGTTTTGAAGTCAAATTATTTCTCATAGTTGGGGGAGAGTGAAAAATTAGGGGGCTAGAGAGATTTAGGGGTCGGGGAAAATTTTAGGGGTCAGGCGGAACTTTTTAGGGGTCAGGCCAAATTTTTTTGTTTTTTTTTGTTTTGAAGTCAAAATATTTCTCATGGTTGGAGGAGAGTGAAAAATTAGGGGGCTGGAGAGATTTAGGGGTCGGGGAAAATTTTAGGGGTCAGGACGAACTTTTTAGGGGTCAGGCAAAATTTTTTTCTTTTTTTTGGTTTTGAACTCAAAATATTTCTCAGGGTTGGGGGAGAGTGAACAATTAGGGGGCTGGAGAGATTTAGGGGTCGGGGAAAATTTTAGGGGTCAGGCCAAATTTTTTAGGGGTCAGGCCAAATTTTTTTTTTTTTTTTTTTTTTTTTCTCTTTTGAAGTCATAATATTTCTCAGGGTTGGGGGAGAGTTAAAAATTAGGGGGCTGGAGAGATTTAGGGGTCGGGGAAAATTTTAGGGGTCAGGACGAACTTTTTAGGGGTCAGGCCAAATTTTTTTTTTTTTTTTAAGTAAAAATATATCTCATGGTTGTGGGAGAGTGAAACATTAGGGGGCTGGAGAGATTTAGGGGTCAGGGAAAATTTTAGGGGTCAGGACGAACTTTTTAGGGGTCAGGCCAAATTTTTTTTTTTTGTTTTAGAATCAAAATATTTCTCAGGGTTGGGGGAGAGTGAAAAATTAGGGGGCTGGATAGATTTAGGGGTCGGGGAAAATTTTAGGGGTCAGGACGAACTTTTTAGGGGTCAGGCCAAATTTTTTTCTTTTTTTTTGTTTTGAAGTCAAAATATTTCTCAGGGTTGGAGGAGAGTGAAAAATTAGGGGGCTGGAGAGATTTAGGGGTCGGGGAAAATTTTAGGGGTCAGGACGAACTTTTTAGGGGTCAGGCCAAATTTTTTTGTTTTTTTTGGTTTTGAAGTCAAAATATTTCTCAGGGTTGGGGGAGAGTGAACAATTAGGGGGCTGGAGAGATTGAGTGGTCGGGGAAAATTTTAGGGGTCAAGACGAACTTTTTAGGGGTCAGGCCAAATTTTTTTCTTTTTTTTGGTTTTGAACTGAAAATATTTCTCAGGGTTGGGGGAGAGTGAAAAATTAGGGGGCTGGAGAGATTTAGGGGTCGGGGAAAATTTTAGGGGTCAGGACGAACTTTTTAGGGTTCAGGCCAAATTTTTTTCTTTTTTTTTTGGTTTTGAACTCAAAATATTTCTCAGGGTTGGGAGAGAGTGAACAATTAGGGGGCTGGAGAGATTGAGGGGTCGGGGAAAATTTTAGGGGTCAGGCCGAACTTTTTAGGGTCTGCCCAAATTTAGGGGCGACGATATGTATGTATTTAGCTTCCACACCGGGGCGGCGATAGGTACTTATTTAGCATTCAGCGGTTGTGATAGGTACTTATATAGCATGTGCACATGGGCGGTAATAAGTACGTATATAGTATGCACACCGGGGCAGTGATAGGTATGTATTTAGCATGCGCACTAAGGCAGCGATCGGTTCATATGTAGCACGCGCACCGGGGCGGCGATAGGTACGTATATAGCACGCGCACAGGGGCGGCGAAAGGTACATATTTAAAATTCACACTGGGCGGCGAAAGGTACATATTTAAAATTCACACCGGGGCGGCGATAGGTACGTATTTAGCATTCACGCCGGGGCGGCGATAGGTATGTATTTAGCATTCACACCGGGGCAGCGATAGGTATGTATTTAGCATTCGCACCGGGGCAGCGATATGTACGTATTTAGCTTCCGCACCGGGGCGGCGATAGGTTGTATTTAGAATTCACACCGGGGCGGCAATAGGTACGTATTTAGAATTCACACCGGGGCGGTGATAGGTATGTATTTAGCATTCGCACCGGGGTGGCGATATGTACGTATTTAGCTTCCACACCAGGGCGGCGATAGGTACGTATTCAGAATTCAGGGGTGGCGATAGCTACGTATATAGCATGGACATGGGCAGCAATAAGTACGTACATAGCATGCGCTCTGCGGCGGCGATCAGTACATATATTGCACGCGCACCGGGGCGGCGAAAGGTATGTATTTCGCATTCGCACCGTAGTGGTGATAGGTACGTATTTAGCATTCGCACTGGGGCGGCTATAGGTACGTATTTAGCATTCGCACCAGGGCGGCTATAGGTACGTATTTAGCATTCGCACTGGGCCGGCGATAGGTACGTATTTAGCATTAACACCAAAGCGGCAATATGTACATATTAATTATTCGCACTAGGGCAGCGATAGGTACTTATGTAGCATGCACACCGGAGCACAATTGGTATGTCTTTAGTATTCGCACTAGGGCAGCGATAGGTACTTATGTAGCATGCACACCGGGGCGCAATAGGTATGTATTTAGCATTCACACCGGGGCAACGATAGGTACTATTTAGCATTCGCAACGGGGCGGCGATAGGTACTTAAATAGTATCTTCACCGGGGCGGCGATAGGTACGTATATAGTATGTGCACTGGGGCGGCGATAGGTACGTATATATTATGCGCACCGGGGTGATGATAGATACGTATATAGTATGAACACCGGGGTGGAGATAAGTACCTATATAGAAGGCACAGATAGAGGTGTTACTTTTTATAGAAATATGTCATACTATTACCCTGGGCAATAGGAGAAATGGTGGGGAAGAAACAGCTTTTGCAAAAGGCAAAATTAGAAAGTAGCGGCGAAATGGGGCGACCAGGAAAGAGAAAGGTAGCAGATAAAGAGACGGCTATAGAGAGAGGGGGCGGACATAGAAGTTTGAATATAAAGATGTTACACACACGATCTTTCTTCAAATATATGTTTTTATGACCCCGAGCAACGCCGGGTAGCCCCGCTAGTAATAAATAAATAAAAAAGTTATGAATTTTTAAAAATAGGACCCTTATTTTTGCCCACCCTGTATAAGGTTTATAAATTGTAAAATTGTAAAACTTATCCAATATTTAATTTAATTTAAGTCTTCCATTACATGAAATTCTTTTCGATCTACTTTTAATTATAATTTCTAATAACGGAATAAACAATCATACTTATTGTATCCCCAATGTTTTATTATTTATTTGAACTGAAACTTATTTTAGAAAAATATTAATTTTATTTGTTTCATCACCAAAATTCTAGAATGTTAAAATATTCACTAATTAACAAAGGTAAAAACATTTAATACGCATACCAGAGAAAATGTATAATCAAATATATAAAGAAAAGTTATTCTATTTGTCGAATTTCGTCATCGATATATTTGATTCTTTTTAATCATGTTCTTAAGAAAAATGTATTTCCATACAGTTTCTGTCAAAAGGAAATAATCCGGCTAGGAAGATTGTGAAACTTTCCTTTTTTTTCATTTTTAAATATTGAACTAAATAGTAGTAGTAGCTGACTACATTAATGAAAATCTATATTTATCTCTCTTAAAAATTCTATATTCATCTCTTTAAACAATTATACTTGTTTAAAATAAATATTAAACAATTTATTTCTTGGAATTGCTTGTATAGCATAATAGTAGATAAAATCATATTATTTCGAACATATAAGTACAATGTTGTTTTAATAAAATGATACAAACGGCGGTCATGAACTTTAGTTTTAATCGCCACATGAATTTATTATTCTTAAACACTTGATTATTTTTATGATAAGGTTATTATTATCGATTTAATTCATTTATTCCTAAACTGATTGTAATGTGTCTGTCTTTTTAACAAATAAAAAAAGAAAAATTCATTTAAAACAAAAAATACGTTGGAACCTTTATTTTCATCTTTTCACAATATCGTAGTTTACATCGGCCGAATACTCTTTGTATTAAAATCATAACTCGTTGTCTATTAAGGGTAACTTTTAGACACAGGGTCAGTTTTTATGTGGAGGATAAATAAACAATTCTCGATTCGGAAAAGCGGTTACTAGCGGCTTGAAGTCTCGGACTTTTTAAAACTATAAAAAATCGATTTTCATGTACTTTTATTTCTTCTTTTATAAAAACATAACTCGCTGTCAATATATCGTTACCTCTTCCATATAGTCAGTTTTGAATGTGGTGAAAATACATAAAATAGTTTCTCTTAACAAAGCGGTGTTTACCGACTGCCTGTAACCTGTTAAAGTTTTTAAGTTAAGGTTTTGTTAGGGAGTAAAAAACGGAAGAACTGCTACAATATACGTATATATTTACATTTATATCTTACAAGTATTTATTTATAAATCACATCAGACTTTTATAATTACGGATGCCGTGAAATAGTTTTTTTGCTTAAACTTATTGTTATGCTGTGACCCGTGGAAGGGGCTAAGTAATTAATTCATAAAAATTACTAATGACTAAGGAAATACCCAAACAACAAAAATATGAGGATGGTTCAAAGCACATGAGATTAGCAAATAGAGGCCAATACTTTTGTTTACGAGGAATTGTGTAACGAATGTTGGATGGCGTAAATCGGTGGACGGAGAGACATGATAGTTCATGAGAATTGAAAACAAATACAATTCCAAAGTGTAGCAATGCAAAGGGTATCTAGAATTTTGTATAAAATATGGGGTGGTTAACAATGAAGAATTGGAAGGAATATTTATTGACGTCAATCATTACGCAAGTAAGAGTAACTAGTATAGATAAATATATAGACAGACAAACAAAAAAGGAAGAATAGAAGAACGAAAGGCACAGTGTGAGATCAAATTTACGCAGCCAGGAACACGACTAATATATGTCGCTTGTAACACTATAAAGACTCATGTAGCTTAATTACTGATGTTCTATGATCATGAATGAACAAATAAAAAATATTTAAACCAAAATGATAATAATTGTACACGTTTTCTTTGGTTAACTATTTACAACAACAATAACAATTTTAAAGAATTAAAAATCCGCTGAATTTATTCGATGAACAACAACAAACGTAGCCTACGAAAACAACGATTACCCTTAAGAATGTTAAGGCGCAATCTTACACTAGTTTAGAGGGTTATTTTTGTTTGCTATGTAAGCTTTTAAATAAGATAACATTCCCAATTCCTAATAGACATTTGTAAACAAGTTGGGGGATTTTATTAGACAATTATATGTAAGTTTTGAATAAGACTAATATGTTTTAGATCGTTTGTTGTAGATACAGTTGTTAAATTATTAAATATTAATGATATCGAGAAATTGTTTGATTTTTCGTATAATTTTGAAATTTAGTTTGATTTCGCATTTTCGTGTTTTTAGCGCAAAAATATTTTTTTTTAAATTAGCCAATTTAAAATTGATTTAAAATATTTTTTAAATTTTATACATCTCTTTATGATAATGCAGCACAAATTAAGTTGAATTATTCCTACTTTACGATGCCTTAAGTTACTTTTTTGTTGGATAAACAATGAGAAATTGAAAAGAATCCGTGTTGACGTCAATTGTTACGCAAGCAAGATGAATCGATATAGATAAATAGATATGCCATTTTCTGGTAAACTTGCATAGAAAACTAAACACTTTTTTTCAAATTTGAACAAGTACATTTTCTCAAGTGTCTTTAAGAATCTTAAAAGACAGTGCTAAATTAAATTTTTTTCCAAAATGTGTACAAATGTAAGAACACAACAATAGAACGTAGCTCTAAAGATTTTACAAATTTAATAAGGAGAATATTTTTTTTATATTTTGAAAACCTGAACAACGCAAATTATTCATGTTTTTAAAAATAGATTATTTATTTACCTTAAAAACTTTTTTTTTTTTGAACTTGAGTACTTTCGGTAATAAACACCCTTGTCAGAAGTATAAGCATTTTTTTCTCTTCATTTTTCGTATAATCCTCCCTGACTGAGACATATCTATCGCAGTCAAGTTGAAATTCGTCTTGATGTTATCGACAATTAATGTTGATATGCCGATGTGTGTAGCACGCGGTTATGTGAATAAGGTAGTTTGAAAAGTCACACATTGAAAACGTTGCTGAAATGGCAATAATAAGGAGAATATTTTTGTTAATATTTTGAAAACCTGGAAAACGCAAATTATTTGTTTTTTAAAATAAATTATTCATTTACTTTAAAAACTTCTTTTTTTTAAACTTGAGTACTTTCAGTGGTAAACACCCTTGTCAGAAGTATAAGCATATTTTTCTCTCTCTTCTCTTGTCGTATCATCCTCCCTGACTGAAACATATCTATCGCAGTCAAGTTGAAATTCGTCTTGATGTTATCGACGATTTCGTGAAATTCAAATCTTTTCAAACATTGATTTCAATAGAAAACAGCCATCGTGAAATTTCAACAGGGTTCCGCTGGTACGTATGTGTAATTGCGTACGAATGATTCCTTATCTGGTCAGATTGTCATTAAAAGGTCATATTGAGGTAGCAGAATGTTCACATCTTGAACCTAACTTACCTTCCTAGAGCGAATCTGTAACAATCGGACAGATAACCTATACTAACTGTTTCGAGTTACTTTCAAAACGTTAAGTCTCTGTTGTGTACATTTTTGGTGTTAACATTACGCTGCTCTGTAGCGCGATTGAATCTTTGATGGATTAGCGTATTTTGGCACCAGTTGAAGATGCAATTCAAAGAGTACTGCAGCAGTGAATAGTCTCTACTAATAAAAGCATATAAGGATTATACGACAAAAGAAGAGAAAAAAATATGCTTATACTTCTGACAAGGGTGTTTATTACCGAAAGTACTCAAGTTCAAAAAAAAAAAAAGTTTTAAAAGTAAATAAATAATCTATTTTTAAAAACATGAATAATTTGCGTTGTCCAGGTTTTCAAAATATAAAAAAAATATTCTCCTTATTAAATTTGTAAAATCTTTAGAGCTACGTTCTATTGTTGTGTTCTTACATTTGTACACATTTTGGAAAAAAATTTAATTTAGCACTGTCTTTTTAGATTCTTAAAGACACTTGAGAAAATGTACTTGTTCAAATTTGAAAAAAGTGTTTAGTTTTCTATGCAAGTTTACCATAAAATGGCATATCTATTTATCTATATCGATTCATCTTGCTTGCGTAACAATTGACGTCAACACGGATTCTTTTCAATTTCTCATTGTTTATCCAACAAAAAATAAACATAAGACATCGTAAAGTAGGAATAATTCAACTTAATTTGTGCTGCATTATCATAAAGAGCTGTATAAAATTTAAAAAAAATTTAAATCAATTTTAAATTGGCTAATTTAAAGAAAATATATTTGCGCTAAAAAGACGAAAATGCGAAATCAAACAAAATTTCAAAATTATACGAAAAATCAAACAATTTCTCGATATCATTAATATTTAATAATTTAACAACTGTATCTACAACAAACGATCTAAAACATATTAGTCTTATTTAAAATTTACATATTGTCTAAAAAATCTCCCCAACTTTTTTACAAATGTCTATTAGGATTTGGGAATGTTATCTTATTCATACGAAAAACCGTGGTTTGTAATATTTTCAAAATAAAAATCGATTAGTTATTTTGTTTCGAATAGTTAAAAGGTAAATATACTGAATGCATTTAAGTTTCAAAATCATATTTTTAAAAGATAATTTAGAATCTTAATACTTCTCTATTAATAAACTTATCTGATCAAATATCTTCTTTTAATTATTTCAGTTGTAAGGAATCCAAAACTTACTTTCGCTTCTGTGTTCATTTTACATCAATAAATAAGTTCTCAGAAATCAAGGGGTCACTTTTATGAGGCTAATACTTTATCTCTATATGAGATACCAAATATCCGACTGTTCCATTAAAGTTCTCTTTTACCTATAAAAAGTTGAATTAGTAGAGAAGTAAAGAACATACAACTTCCTTTCCGCAATTGACAAGTGTTGTGAAGTTGTCCACAGTAAATAATAAATACACGAAGTCAAGTAGAGGGTTGGTTTAACAAGTGTATTAACAAAGTAAGAAAGTGACTAGCACTTGGCTAGACAGTTACAAGACTGTGCTTTGTCTTCTCTGTGTCTCTGGTGACTCGCCCTATTTATAGTGACAACCGGTGTAGTTTCTCATGTGTAAGAACGGCCGGTGTAACAAAAAGTAAACTATGTTAGAGTATAGTTATCTTGCAGTCCCTTGATCTTACCGAATTCCAGGTCAAATATCCATCTACTCTGTATACTTATCTTGCAGTCCCTTGATCTTACCGAATTCCAGGTCAAATATCCATCTACTCTGTATACTTATCTTGCAGTCTCTTGATATTACCGAATTCCAGGTCAAATATCCATCTACTCTGTATACTTATCTTGCAGTCTCTTGATCTTACCGAATTCCAGGTCAAATATGCATCTACTCTGTATACTTATCTTGCAGTCTCTTTACCTTACCGAATTCCAGGTCAAATATCCATCTACTCTGTATACTTATCTTGCAGTCTCTTTATCTTACCGAATTCCAGGTCAAATATCCATCTACTCTGTATACTTATCTTGCAGTCCCTTGATCTTACCGAATTCCAAGACAAATATCCATCTACTCTGTATACTTATCTTGCAGTCTCTTGATCTTACCGAATTCCAGGTCAAATATCCATCTACTCTATATACTTATCTGGCACTCTCTTTATCTTACCGAATTCCAGGTCAAATATCCATCTACTCTGTATACTTATCTTGCAGTCCCTTGATCTTACCTAATCCCAGGTCAAATATCCATCTACTCTGTATACTTATCTTGCAGTCCCTTGATCTTACCGAATTCCAGGTCAAATATCCATCTACTCTGTATACTTATCTTGCAGTCTCTTGATCTTACCGAATTCCAGGTCAAATATCCATCTACTCTGTATACTTATCTTGCAGTCCCTTGATCTTACCGAATTCCAGGTCAAATATCCATCTACTATGTATACTTATCTTGCAGTCTCTTGATCTTACCGAATTCCAAGACAAATATCCATCTACTCTGTATACTTATCTTGCAGTGTCTTGATCTTACCGAATTCCAGGTCAAATATGCATCTACTCTGTATACTTATCTTGCAGTCTCTTTACCTTACCGAATTCCAGGTCAAATATCCATCTACTCTGTATACTTATCTTGCAGTCTCTTTATCTTACCGAATTCCAGGTCAAATATCCATCTACTCTGTATACTTATCTTGCAGTCCCTTGATCTTAACGAATTCCAAGACAAATATCCATCTACTCTGTATACTTATCTTGCAGTCTCTTGATCTTACCGAATTCCAGGTCAAATATCCATCTACTCTATATACTTATCTGGCACTCTCTTGATCTTACCGAATTCCAGGTCAAATATCCATCTACTCTGTATACTTATCTTGCAGTCCCTTGATCTTACCTAATCCCAGGTCAAATATCCATCTACTCTGTATACTTATCTTGCAGTCTCTTGATCTTACCGAATTCCAGGTCAAATATCCATCTACTCTGTATACTTATCTTGCAGTCCCTTGATCTTACCGAATTCCAGGTCAAATATCCATCTACTATGTATACTTATCTTGCAGTCTCTTGATCTTACCGAATTCCAAGACAAATATCCATCTACTCTGTATACTTATCTTGCAGTCTCTTGATCTTACCGAATTCCAGGTCAAATATCCATCTACTCTGTATACTTATCTTGCAGTCTCTTGATCTTACCGAATTCCAGGTCAAATATCCATCTACTCTGTATACTTATCTTGCAGTCCCTTGATCTTACCGAATTCCAGGTCAAATATCCATCTACTATGTATACTTATCTTGCAGTCTCTTGATCTTACCGAATTCCAAGACAAATATCCATCTACTCTGTATACTTATCTTGCAGTGTCTTGATCTTACCGAATTCCAGGTCAAATATGCATCTACTCTGTATACTTATCTTGCAGTCTCTTTACCTTACCGAATTCCAGGTCAAATATCCATCTACTCTGTATACTTATCTTGCAGTCTCTTTATCTTACCGAATTCCAGGTCAAATATCCATCTACTCTGTATACTTATCTTGCAGTCCCTTGATCTTAACGAATTCCAAGACAAATATCCATCTACTCTGTATACTTATCTTGCAGTCTCTTGATCTTACCGAATTCCAGGTCAAATATCCATCTACTCTATATACTTATCTGGCACTCTCTTGATCTTACCGAATTCCAGGTCAAATATCCATCTACTCTGTATACTTATCTTGCAGTCCCTTGATCTTACCTAATCCCAGGTCAAATATCCATCTACTCTGTATACTTGTCTTGCAGTCCCTTGATCTTACCGAATTCCAGGTCAAATATCCATCTACTCTGTATACTTATCTTGCAGTCTCTTGATCTTACCGAATTCCAGGTCAAATATCCATCTACTCTGTATACTTATCTTGCAGTCCCTTGATCTTACCGAATTCCAGGTCAAATATCCATCTACTATGTATACTTATCTTGCAGTCTCTTGATCTTACCGAATTCCAAGACAAATATCCATCTACTCTGTATACTTATCTTGCAGTCTCTTGATCTTACCGAATTCCAGGTCAAATATCCATCTACTCTGTATACTTATCTTGCAGTCTCTTGATCTTACCGAATTCCAGGTCAAATATCCATCTACTCTGTATACTTATCTTGCAGTCTCTTGATCTTACCGAATTCCAGGTCAAATATCCATCTACTCTGTATACTTATCTTGCAGTCTCTTTATCTTACCGAATTCCAGGTCAAATATCCATCTACTTTGTATACTTATCTAGCAGTCTCTTTATCTTACCGAATTCCAGGTCAAATATCCATCTACTCTGTATACTTATCTTGCAGTCTCTTGATCTTACCGAATTCCAGGTCAAATATCCATCTACTCTGTATACTTATCTTGCAGTCTCTTTATCTTACCGAATTCCAGGTCAAATATCCATCTACTCCTTATACTTATCTTGCAGTCCCTTTTACTTTACCGAGTTCCAGGTCAAATATCCATCTACTCTGTATACTTATCTTGCAGTCTCTTGATCTTACCGAATTCCAGGTCAAATATCCATCTACTCTGTATACTTATCTTGCAGTCTCTTGATCTTACCGAATTCCAGGTCAAATATCCATCTACTATGTATACTTATTATGCAGTCTCGTTACCTTACCGAATTCCAGGTCAAATATCCATCTACTCTGTATACTTATCTAGCAGTCTCTTTATCTTACCGAATTCCAGGTCAAATATCCATCTACTCTGTATACTTATATTGCAGTCTCTTTATCTTACCGAATTCCAGGTCAAATATCCATCTACTCTGTATACTTATCTTGCAGTCTCTTTTCTTTACCGAGTTCCAGGTCAAATATCCATCTACTCTGTATACTTATCTTGCAGTCTCTTGATCTTACCGAATTCCAAGACAAATATCCATCTACTCTGTATACTTATCTTGCAGTCTCTTGATCTTACCGAATTCCAGGTCAAATATCCATCTACTATGTATACTTATTATGCAGTCCCTTGATCTTACCGAATTCCAGGTCAAATATCCATCTACTCTGTATACTTATCTTGCAGTCTCTTTACCTTACCGAGTTCCAGGTCAAATATCCATCTACTCTGTATACTTATCTTGCAGTCTCTTTATCTTACCGAATTCCAGGTCAAATATCCATCTACTCTGTTGGAGTATCTAGCTAAGTGTTGTTTATAAAGTAACATCACTAGGCGAAGGTGAACCATTCCTTATATAGGCCAGTGTGTAGCCAAATCGAGGGTATTTTATTTAGGCTTCAAATACTATGGTATTTATAATTTTTGGTTCGGGTTTACTTGTAGGGTGAAGTATCTTCATGTCAGGTTGCCCTGACAAACCTTTGTACAGAGAGACCGAAGACACTCGCGGATGATGTCTCACGTCTTAAAATTTTGTTTTCAATTTATTTTTAATTCCAACACGATCACTAATTCATCCAACAAGTCACATTTTTTCTCGTGGTCATAGAACTTTATACAAAATTCATGAAAATATTTGATAGAATTATAAGACTACCGAGACACACGAATTATGTGTCAGCAACAAAAGCCTTGTTCTAGCGATTAACAAGAAACGCGCAGTAAATAAAAGTACAAATAATAAAACGTCTTGAAATTTCAAGAGAGCGAAGTTTAAATTAAATTTAAGTTGCTGCAAAAGTTGCAAGAATGCTTGACAGTCATTGCTGCAAGGTTGTTTATGAGAGACGAATGACTTTATTGTCGTCGTTTATAACAGTAAAAAACGTATTATACAGTTAACCTATAACTGACGACAACGGGCGTATATGGCCCCTTGTTTATTGTGTGTAGATAGCATTATTCACGTAATTTAATGTGTTGACACACCCTGTTTTAAAAGGTAATTAACGATTTGTTTCAAGGGAGTCGTTAGTTTTGTTTTTTTTTAATGATGTGAACCAACTAAATTTTGTTTTATTTTTAATGATATGAAACAGTATCAAATTGTGTCTTTTTCTTAATGATATGAAACAGTACCAAATTTTGTTATTTTCTTAATGATATGAAACAGTACCAAATTTTGTTATTTTCTTAATGATATGAAACAGTACCAAATTTTGTTATTTTCTTAATGATATGAAACAGTACCAAATTTTGTCTTATTCTTAATGATATGAAACAGTACCAAATTTTGTTATTTTCTTAATGATATGAAACAGTACCAAATTTTGTTATTTTCTTAATGATATGAAACAATGCCAAATGTTGTTGTTTTCTTAATGATATGAAACAGCACCAAATTTTGTTATTTTATTAATGATATGAAACGGTACCAAGTTTTGTTGTTTTCTTAATGATATGAAACAGCACCAAATTTTGTTGTTTTCTTAATGATATGAACAGTACCAAATTTTGTTGTTTTCTTAATGATATGAAACAGCACCAAATTTTGTCTTTTTCTTAATGATATGAAACAGCACCAAATTTTGTCTTTTTCTTAATGATATGAAACAATACCAAATTTTATCTTTTTCTTAATGATATGAAACAATACCAAATTTTGTCTTTTTCTTAATGATATGAAACAATACCAAATTTTATCTTTTTCTTAATGATATGAAACAGCACCAAATTTTGTCTTTTTCTTAATGATATGAAACAGCACAAAATTTTGTCTTTTTCTTAATGATATGAAACAGCACAAAATTTTGTCTTTTTCTTAATGATATGAAACAATACCAAATTTTATCTTTTTCTTAATGATATGAAACAATACCAAATTTTGTCTTTTTCTTAATGATATGAAACAATACCAAATTTTATCTTTTTCTTAATGATATGAAACAGCACAAAATTTTGTCTTTTTCTTAATGATATGAAACAATACCAAATTTTATCTTTTTCTTAATGATATGAAACAGCACAAAATTTTGTCTTTTTCTTAATGATATGAAACAATACCAAATTTTATCTTTTTCTTAATGATATGAAACAGCACCAAATTTTATCTTTTTCTTAATGATATGAAACAGCACAAAATTTTGTCTTTTTCTTAATGATATGAAACAATACCAAATTTTATCTTTTTTTTAATGATATGAAACAGCACAAAATTTTGTCTTTTTCTTAATGATATGAAACAGTACCAAATTTTGTTATTTTCTTAATGATATGAAACAGCACCAAATTTTGTCTTTTTCTTAATGATATGAAACAGCACCAAATTTTGTCTTTTTCTTAATGATATGAAACAATACCAAATTTTGTCTTTTTCTTAATGATATGAAACAGCACAAAATTTTGTCTTTTTCTTAATGATATGAAACAGCACAAAATTTTGTCTTTTTCTTAATGATATGAAACAATACCAAATTTTGTCTTTTTCTTAATGATATGAAACAGTACCAAATTTTATCTTTTTCTTAATGATATGAAACAGCACCAAATTTTGTCTTTTTCTTAATGATATGAAACAGCACCAAATTTTGTCTTTTTCTTAATGATATGAAACAACACCAAATTTTGTCTTTTTCTTAATGATATGAAACAGCACCAAATTTTGTCTTTTTCTTAATGATATGAAACAGCACAAAATTTTGTCTTTTTCTTAATGATATGAAACAGTACCAAATTTTGTCATTTTCTTAATGATATGAAACAGTACCAAATTTTGTTATTTTCTTAATAATATGAAACAGTATCAAATTTTGTGGTTTTCTTAATGATATGAAACAGTACTAAATTTTGTTGTTTTCTTAATGATATGAAACAGCACCAAATTTTATTATTTTCTTAATGATATGAAACAATACCAAGTTTTTTAGTTATAAAATGAAAACTTTACGTGCATTTAATTAATTTCAAAGATGGCGGTTCGAAACTTAATGATTATCGAAACAAATGTAAAAAAGAAAATAGATTATGGTACAACAGTGACTTTTCATGTACTTGCCTCCCCACGAGGGCAGTGTAAAACACAAGGTCTTTTTTTAATGTCAGGAAAATTCAGCTATCCAAAAAGGGGGTATCTGAATTGCGACAAAAATAAAACTTGCCTCAGTCTGGAAATGTTTCTCCTTCAGTGATCGAAGACGGAAAAGATAACACGTAGCATCAGAACATGTACTACACATTGTTTGTAGACAAATGCAGCGTTTAAAAACTTAAAATACTAAAAAAAATTGTAAATATCGCAATTCAAAAATCTCGCCAAAATACAATGTCTGATGACAAAGATGTAATTACTGTAGGAACATTGAGTAACACTTTCCTGCAATTGAATTATGATATTTTTAGTTGGGACAAAGGCTTGATCCCTTAAAACCGCCACTTAAAAAAAAAATGTAAAAGTCAAACCATCTGGATGAAATCGCGGTACGATTTTGAAATATGTAGCATGTAGCTTTCAAATAAATTATTTGTATTAGATCTCATTCCTCTGCGATCGAGCACATTATCGATTTCTTTTGAATATAAATTGCCACACACACACTATATATATATATATATATATATATATATATATATATATATATATATATATATATATATATATATATATATAACGTAAAATATAATAACACGAAATTACATGATTGTCGATGCCATAATTTATTTCAACCTTGCGGTTATTTCATGTAATTTCGTGTTATTATATTTTACGTTATTCTTGCTCTGTTTACCACATTGAGCTCTCTTACCCGGATTTCTTCCTGGAATTATTCCATCATAACACAAATATATATATATATATATATATATATATGAAGAGTTCGAATGCAAAACGCGATAAACGCCATTTGCAAAATTACGAAGCTATCACTACAAATAGCGTTACATTTCAACACTCGACCACACCCCAAAATCATGGTTTAGATAATATTATACAGGCATCATTTCGTTTTGTTTCCAGTTAAAATAAGCTTTTAGTCAAATGCTAGATTTAATATATTCGTCCTTTTATTGTTTAATGTCTCAATTTAAACGAATTGGATTTATCGCGTTTTGCATTCGAACTCTTCATATATATATATATATAAGTAAATACGAGAATAAAAATTGTACAACATACAATATCTATTAAGAGTTCGTAGAAGCAGTTTTTCCAACTGTAGGATCGTCAGGGCCATTTAATGGTCTTCGCTTTTCCACAACATCAACGGATTTTTGCAAATTCAAATACCAATTTCTTCCTCAAATAGAACTGGAGTTTACCTTACTTCGGCATGCTGCTACAATCTCTAATGGTATCTTCAACGGTGATATGTTACTTTAATTTTCAACCTTTCTTTTTACATTTTATATTATCTTTATTTTTTATATCTGTTCAAAGTTTGACTTTAGTAATTTCCTCTTATCGACTCATCTGTTTGCTCTCCTCTGACGATAAGATATCATTCTTTGAAAAGCCATGGCTTAAGGAGGGAAAAATAAAAAATATGTTTTATTCAAAACCGCTTGTGTTCAACAATTGCTGACTTAATAGTACTTTGTTGAATTTTTATTTTCACCATTTACTTGTATATATAATTGCTTTATTTCGTATATCGAGCATCAATCTTTCCGGATAGGTTCGACTTTAAAAGTATTCATCATATCTTTATTCTCCTGTTTCATTTAAGATACATTTAAAAACAAAGAACGCCGCATTAAAACAGCACTAGAAAACCATTATTGGGAGCTTAAAGAAAACAGACGCTCACCAACAATTGAATGGAGAATAAGACGACAAGCCAGTACATGCAGAAATTTAGATTATGTCTGAATGAGAAATTTGAAATCCTAAACTTTAAAGACCCCCAAAACCTATTACACTGTAGGGGTGAAATAGCAAATAGCTGCCTGCACAGAATAAAATGTCATTTAGGTTAATAATATATAATGAATAAATAAAATAAATAAATAAACAAAGAAAACTAAACTCAACTAAAACCTAAAATGGAAATACAAGCAAGCACGCGTTAAAATAAGGCCACAACAAAGAAACATGGATGAGTCATTCTATAGAAAACAGAACAATAGAATAGGAAATAGGAAGTAAAATAAATCGAACCTTTGTTTATGAAGCCTAACGATTGGCTAAGAGAACAGCAAAGAAACAAGATGAGTCATCCTATAGAAAACAGAAAAATAGAACAGGAAATAGGAAGTATAATGAACGGACCTCTGTTCGTGAGAAGCCCAACGATTGGCTAAGAGAACAACAAATATTCTGATTGGTTAACTAGCTAGACGTGTCTATAAAAAACACCCGGCAAAACAAACTCCATGCATTTTAGCCTGACGATTCCCTCCGGGGATTAAACGCGGAAGCCTCTGTGTAGCTTAATTGACATAAATATATTTTCGTAAATTTCTCTCTCTCTCTCTCTCTCTCTCTATATATATATATATATATATATATATATATATATATATATATATATATATATAATATTTTTATTAACCTACAGACACATGCTAACATTGCGCAATCTTCAGTGTAGGAGATGATAATTACTGCCAGTCGAGAGTCAACTTATACTCTGCAGCCTGGTATTCAGCCCCTTAGCCACCAATAATTACCATGGTAAAGAAGAAAATTAAATGTGATATGATGTCGAGTCGGTTGACAATAAGCTAGGCATAACAGCGTTCTACGGCGGGAGCCGGAATTTTACATCACGCTTAGATTGATAGCTTATTATTAATTGTCTTCAAGAGGCCTCGTCCTTTTTAAAGGGAGGCTCATAACAATATTCTTTAATATAAATAGTTTTATTTTTAGTTACAGACATACGTGTGTCATGCCTACGCAATTTTCAGTGTAAATGAGATGATAATTATTGCCGGTCGAGTGATTCGAACTCAGTCACAAAGTAATCTTGGACTCTTTGATATATATATATATATATATATATATATATATATATATATATATATATATATATATATATATATATATATATATATATATGTATATATATATAGATATATATATATATATATATATTTATAAATATATATATATATATATGTATATATATATAGATATATATATATATATTTATAAATATATAAATATAAATAATATATATAAATATATATACATATAAATATAACTATATATATATATATCAATATATATATATATATCAATATATATATATATCAATATATATATAAATATATATATATATAAATATATATATATATATATATGTATATATATACATATATAGAGGGTGGGCCAAAATAAGGGTCCTATCTTTAAATTTGAATAACTTGAATTTGAATAACTTCCACAAAATAAAAGTTAAACTCACCAAACTTTATGTGTGTGTAGACTGACCCTTCAGAGATTTTTTGAAATAAACAAAACAAATTTTAGCCGAAAACACTTCTTAAAACTTACAAAAACTAAAGTATTGTTTTTTACACTGTTTTGAGTTTTTTAAGCAAAAATAATGTTTTCTAAATGAGGGTACGTTACTTAGGGCTAATACGGCTCATGCTTGCTTCGGAAGGGGTCCTTTACTTATTCTAAAAAAAATAAAAAAATCAATAAATAAAAAAGTTATTAATTTTTAAAAATAGGACCTTTATTTTTGCCCACCCTGTATATGTATATATATAAATATATATGTATATATATATAAATATATATGTATATATATAAATATATATATATAAATATATATATACGTATATATATATATATATATATATATATATATATATATATATATATATATATATATATATATATATATATATATATATATATATATATGAGAAAGGAAAACGTAATGGAAAATGAAAAAGGAAAAACCAAAAGATGTTTTTTTTTTCATGTGGCTACTACTTCTTCTCATTAACCCATCATGTCAACCCAATATTTCTATGTACTTGCATGACATTTTCTTAAAATTATCATCCTGAGGAAGTCTTACAAATAAAGACGAAACATTGATGAATACATAAAAACAACATATTTTGGTTTTTCCTTTTTCATTTCCAATATATATATATATATATATATATATATATATATATATACTAGGGATTAGCTGGAACTCCTCGGCCAAGTCTATGGGAACACATATAGGAAAAGGCAAATCTTATTTAAAACCTGTGAATAAAATGATTACCGATCATCTTGCCTTAGCATGTCACTCGGTTATAGCGATAGAGGTTCAGAGAATTGTACACCTGTTGTATAAGTTTTATTACTACTATAATCCAATTATGTACAGACGCAATCCTATCTCACACCCAAACGTACTAAAAGTCCTATAGCGATTGATGAATAGCACAGTGTGCTGATATAACCTGTTGAAAGCACATAGTCACACTCCTGCACATATCTGGCTATGGAGATCCGCAACGAAATAGCATTTTGTCGACTTACAAGATAAACCCAATAACGAAGACGTGAAGCAACGTTAACACATCAACAACGATAACAACGAAGAAAATAAATAGGTTGTGTGAAAGTTATAAAACCAAGAATTCTTATTTGTTGAAGGCTTTGTTAGGCACTGATTAGCTAAAAAAACAAAACATTTCTGAAATGTAAATCCATGCTTTTAGCATGATGACTTCCCTGTCGAATGAACGATCAACATTTCCATGTAGCTTACTTGCAATAAGCATATTTGCATGTATTAATGATGTCTCCTAACGTTTTGAGCACAGTTGACGTAAATTATGAGAATATACATATGCGTAATATATTATTTTATAATATAAGTGAATACTCATGAAATAGTAACTTATATATATATATATATATATATATATATATATATATATATATATATATATATATATATATGAATTCTTTTTAAATTCACACAAAGGTTGGGGTAGTAGCTCTCTAGTGTATACACTTCCAGAGCTCAAAATATAATATAATAATTTAGTAAATTTTATGAATTTGTTTCAAATGTTAAAAAAAAGCGAAACATTTGCTAAATTATATATATATATATATATAAATATATATATATATATATATATATATATATATATATATATATATATATATATAAGTATAAATTTTTATTTATACAAACATTATTGGTTACATATGTGCATACATGTTTCGGTTGCACTTTTCCCAGAAAGTCAACCTCATCAGTGCAACCGAAACATGTATGCACATATGTAACCAATAATGTTTGTATAAATAAAAATGTATACTTATAAACAGCTCTACTTGTTATTGAGCACTTTTTATAAACACTTGAGTTTCTACGGATTTACATTTACAGAAACTAATACAATACATGTACGATATATATATATATATATATATATATATATATATATATATATATATATATATACATATATTATTTCACAACTGTATGCGTAATGTGTATTTTCAAAAGTCCATCTTAAGGCGGTACTTGGGAAGTGTTGACAGACAAGCATGATTGATTCAAAAACTGGATACTACTTCCTTCTCTTCTATTATATATTTTTTTTCTTTTACCGGCACTCGTAGACTCATTTTCTTATTTTTTGAAAACTTATTTATTTATATTCGCTGATTTAAAGAACCTCACTTTGATATTTGATATCGCACCTTACTTTTTGAAACGGAACTTTTTTTTTTCCAGAATAAAAGACTTCACTCATTTCTTGGGCTTGGTTTTCTTTCTCTTCTTTTGTATGTTTTAAAAGTGAAATTCGTTTTTTGTTTGTTGTGTTTGTATTTCCTTTGACGAAGTGACTTTCTTCCACTTCTAAAATAATAAAGATCCAGAAACCCCTGATCCTTTTCCCGCTCGTTTTCCGTTTCAGAATCGTTTATATGAAAGGCTCTGTCCGTTCGTCGGTCTGCCCCGCTCAAGGTCGGTCTACCATTTGGCTTGTTCAACAGGCAGATTTAATAAACGCGTTATAAAATAGATCGAAGTGTAGTATCTGTTCCGATGGATACTGCACTCCATAGACTGGTATCGTCTTGGCTTTCGGGGCTTGATTTACGCCGGTCTATGGGACGGTGTTGTGCAGTTCTAGGAGGTCCACCCTCCCAGGCTTTGCCTCCCCTCTTTGGGGAGGAGTAAGTTTATTGCTTACTGCCTGAAGCGCCCCTACCGGGGAATGCCGACGGGGCTTCCCAGGCAATTTTTAATGAGCAGAGTGGTCACCTTCTCGGGCGCTGGATTTTCAAGCCCCACTTTCCCGACCCGACCTTGGGTCACATCTTACCTTGTAGGAGTAAGATAAAACTGGCCTTGTGCCTAACCTCCTGGCGAGGAGGTAAATAATATATTTTAGTTGACTCTACGTATCTTTACTAGAGACTATGTCCGTCGGTCCCTACTTACCGGCTTTCCCATTAGGGCATTATATCCGTCAGTCTGTCTATCACGCTAGGGTCGCAATAGTATTTTCCTCGTACTATTTAAATTATTCCGACAACTGTTTACATCATTGATGTTATTCTGACAACGTTTCAGCCGATGTAACCTCTATGTCCTTAAAGTGCATCTTGTCAAACTCGGGAATCATCAGGTCGAACTCTGGAACCTTTATGTTGAACTCAAGAATCTATACAGAATACATTTTAGAGATAGATAGTTTTCGTTCCGTCGGCCATGACTAAGTAGAAGTCTGAAGTATCGCCTGTGGTTAGGATTGAAACTTCACGCTACAAAAGACTGGCGCGTAGAACTGATTTACTTAACACCTTTATCCGTTGCGCCGCGTGTCAATGTTGTGAAAATAACATCCAAGATGAGAACATTAGTCCGAATAATCCAAATGATTCAAATTATCCATTCTCATCTAAAAATACAGAAGGATAGTATATTAATTTGTCACGTTTTATTTCTTTGTTACGTTTAATTTTTCATTTGTAACGTTTCGTTTTTAATTGGTACGCTTAATTTTTAATTGTTACGTTTAATTTCTAATTGTTACGTTTAACTTTTAATTGTTACGCTTAATTTTTCTTTGTTACGTTTTATTTCTTTTTTACGTTTCATTTTTCTTTGTTACGTTTCATTTTTAATTGTTACACCTAATTTTTAATTGTTACGCTTAATTTTTAATTGTTACGTTTAATTTTTTGTTACGTTTAATTTTTCTTTGTTACACTTAATTTTTTATTGTTACGCTTAATTTTACTTTGTTACGTTTCATTTTTCGTTACGCTTAATTTCTTTGCTATTTTTTTTAAAACAAGAGCATAGTATCTTAGTTTATTACGTTTAATTTCTTTATTACGTTTAATTTTTAATAGTTACATTTTAGTTCTTTTTTACGTTTAATTTTTCTTTATTACGTTTAATTTTTAATAGTTACATTTAAGTTCTTTGTTTAAGTTTAATTTTGCTTTGTTACGTTTAATTTCGAACTATCATTTTTAGATGCATCTCTGTAAGAGACTTCGTCGGTCCGGCGTTTGCTCTTTGACGCTTAGATTCGAAACACAGACAGAATAGACGAATGTTATTCCAAATGCGTCCAAGCATCTCAATGAGAGGCGTTGTCCATCGCTGAATCTCTCGCACTTCAGTTTGACAAAGCATTTTCATGGATGTCCGCGCAGATTGAATGAATGCCTCGTACGAATACTCTTGTTTTTGTTCCTTTTCATTTTTATTTTCTTATGTTTTTACAAGTTCAACCGATTTTTCCATCAATGGCGGCTTGAATTACTTTGCGTCCGAACAATACGCTGTCGGTTCCACCATTTTTTTTTTACTTCTGTGAACAATGGATTTTTTGTCTTAGAAACACATTTCTTTTCTTTCATTCGTCTATTTGCAACATCTGGGCGATTTCCGCGTTGAAGACACGGAAGATCACGATTCTTGGAGACTTGTGTGAATCTGTTCAGCTTAAACTTTTGTCTATTGACCTGATAAAAAGGAGATGAACCAAAATTAGGAGGCAACGACTGTTAAATTATATCTAGTTCATGCACAGTATTCGTGAGTTTAGGATGTGTAAAATACATTATACTATATAGACATAAATATATTATACAATCCATTACTAAAATACATTATACCATATAGACATAAATATATTATACAATCCATTACTAAAATACATTATACCATATAGACATAAATATATTATACAATCCATTACTAAAATACATTATACCATATAGACATAAATATATTATACAATCCATTACTAAAATACATTATACCATATAGACATAAATATATTATACAATCCATTACTAAAATACATTATACCATATAGACATAAATATATTATACAATCCATTACTAAAATACATTATACCATATAGACATAAATATATTATACAATCCATTACTAAAATACATTATACCATATAGACATAAATATATTATACAATCCATTACTAAAATACATTATACCATATAGACATAAATATATTATACAATCCATTACTAAAATACATTATACCATATAGACATAAATATATTATACAATCCATTACTAATGGATATTTGGTATGTGTGTGTCTGTATCTTAAGCGAAAACTATAAATAACTATCTTTCAATGCCCAATTCAGGGCGGGTAGTGTAGTATCTGTTCTAATGTCACGAACCCATCTCCCAAGGTATTACTTCTTCCTTTGAAGTCAGTGTAGTATATGTTCGTTCATCATATATACTAGGAAAAACATGCGACCGGATGGAGTATATTATTGCTAGTATCTCTTGTTTCGATTATATATATGTATATATATATATATATATATATATATATATATATATATATATATATATATATATTGACTCCACCAAACACGGACGTCCACCCTACTGTTTTCTCCAGTAGTGGCTACTATTTTCTTCCCTTTTCCCAATATGTCAACCAAATATGTGTTTGTACTTGCATGACATTTTTCTTTATATTATCATCCTGATGAAGTCTTACAAATAAAAACGAAACGTTGATGTACACATAAAAAAAACATCCATTTTTTGGTTATCCTTTTTCGTTTTCCCATATATATATATATATATATATATATATATATATATATATATATATATATATATATATATATATATAGGGTGGGCAAAAATAAGGGTCCTATTTTTTAAAATTCATAACTTTTTTATTTATTGATTTTTTAAAAAAAATTTTTTAAGAATAAGTAAAGGACCCCTTCCGAAGCAAGCATGATCCGTATTAGCCCTAAGGAACGTACCCTCATTTAGAAAACATTATTTTTGCTTAAAAAACTCAAAACAGTGTAAAAAACAATCTTTTAGTTTTTGTAAGTTTTAAGAAGTGTTTTTCGGCTAAAATTTGTTTTGTTTATTTAAAAAAATCTCGGAAGGGTAAGTCTACACACACATAAAGTTTGGTGAGTTTAACTTTTATTTTGTGGAAGTTATTCAAATTCAAGTTATTCAAATTTAAAGATAGGACCCTTATTTTGGCCCACCCTGTATATATATATATATATATATATATATATATATATATATATATATATATATATATATATATATATATATGCAAACAAAATATTCCGTAATTAGGCGATTGAGTTATGTTTTAAATATTCAATTTGGAATTTTCTAATTAGTCATAGATTTTTGTAAACTGAAAAAGTCACACATACCACTATGGGCTATTTATGTATTGCTATGACCATTTCTAGGGAGAAGGGGATGAAAAGAGAAGAAGAGAAGAAGTGGGCGGTTATTGAGTTTGTTTATTTTATTTAGTTTAACTAGCTTTTCAAATTGACTGTTTCCTGATTAAAACAATCTAACACGAGCCCAATAGATGGCACAACGGTTCTCTTTTTCTATGATATATATATATATATATATATATATATATATATATATATATATGTATATATATATATATATATATTAGAATATATATGTATATATATATAATATATATAAGAAAAAATATATATGTATATATATATATTAAAAAATATATATATATGTATACATATATATATATATATATTATAAAATATATATATGTATATATATTAGAAAAAAATAAATATATATATATTATTAAATATATATATATGTATATATATATATATATATATATATATTAGAAAATATATATATGTATATATATGTATATATTAGAAAATATATATGTATATATATATATATATATATATATATATATATATATATATATATATTAGAAAATATATATATGTATGTAAATATATATATATATATATATATATATAGGCAAACCTTATAAGATAACACGAAGTGGTTTTGTTTGAAGCGACTTTTTTTTATTTTTTCAATTTTCCGAATTGTCCATCTAATGTTTCGGTCAAATTGATGTAAATATGATCCATGGGTTTCTTGTTCCATTCTTTTTTTTTTTTTGTAAGTACAAGAAACCAATGGATCATATTTACATCAATTTGACCGCAACATTAGATGGACAATTCGGAAAATTGAAAAAATAAAAAAGTCGCATCAAACAAACCACTCCGTGTTATTTAATAATGTTTGCCTAAATGAAAATACGCTGCCTAAATACACACTATATATATATATATATTAGAAAATATATGTATATATATATATATATATATTGAAAATATATATATGTATATATATATATTAGAAATATATATATATATACATATATATACATATATATATATATATATATATATATATATATATATATATATATATATATATATATATATATATATATATATATATATATATATATATATATATGAAACCAAATGGGTAATAACTAGTATAATAGATTTGCCCGTACTCTATAAAAAAACAGTAGTTTTATAAATAAGAAATACAGTGTTTTAACAAAGACGAACACCACAGGTGAGGAGAACATTCTTCATAACAAAATAGATTAGCAAAAAGACTAAGGCCAATAGACATCTCCTGTCTTTGTAATAATCATCTTTCATTAGTCTTAGCTCATTACCTCAAGAGTCTTCATGCTTTGTCTGGTGCGATTTCCATAAAAAATACCTCTATTGATAAATATGTTATAAATGGTCGTATAAGACACGAATAAGAAATGTTTTAAGCACTTTAACTGAAAAGAGAAGAGAAAGAAATATAAACTATATTCTCCCCCCCCCCCCTCCTAGAGGTCGGAAGTGGTTACCAAATTTTTCCGTCGTCATGAAGAGAGTTTTCTCAAAGACGGGTTCCACAATCTTCAAACGATTTAAAGGATACGTTATATGAAGTATCTGGAACCACTCTATTCTGTAACGCATGGCACAGGATGGATTATTCATCAAGGCCTGACCAACCACCGAGTCCAAAACAACATTAGAGGGTTGAAGCGGTCTTCCAAGCCTTATATGATGTATCCATGATATACACCCCCCCCCCACACACACACACATATATATATATATATATATATATATATATATATATATATATATATATATATATATATATATATATATGAAGCAATCTAACAAAAGATATAAGCGTCAACTAATATCTTATAATTAGTGAAACATCCGGATAAAAACTGAAGCCCCATCCATATACTGGATAGAGCATTAATATTATAATATAAAATGAAGTAATAAAACAAGGTGTCAATCAAATTTTATTATAATTCAAGGTTCAAGCAAAGTATCTTAAAGTCCTTAGCTCATGAGTTTTCAAAGATAATTCTTCTCCTCAGAGGACCATTACCGCAGTTATACTACTACAGGTAATAAAATTACACTTTGAAAATATATAAAAATATATACAAGAATACATAAAAATATATAACATCAAATATATCAACCCAAAAACACACTTTTTTGTTAAATCTATACAATCCATCCAAGTCATACATTTTAAAAATACATAATAAGGAAAAAAGTCCAGAAAGTTTACTGAAGATTAATCGAGGTGATGATTGACAGTCCAAATACGAGAAATTGAAAGAGCTAAGAAAGTTGTCCAGTCGTGAGATGTGTCAGCAGTCGATGAAGTGAAAAGTATCCAATGTTTATGTTAATTATTACAACGATAAATAAATCAAATCAAATAATATAAAAAGTTCAATAAACTCACTCAAGATTCCAAAAACTTGATCTGGGCAGCACAAATAAAATCCAAGTTCGCTGGTTAAAAAGTAAAATCCGTTAAATCCGAATTAAATAAAAATAATTAAAATGTTGAAAATATTCGATCTCCCGCGAGCCAAATAAAGAGGACCCTTCTTCCACGAATGGAATGCGTTTAGAAATTGACAATAAAGATCGTGAAGAGAAGGAATTCCGTAGGCTTCAATGACGCTTGCATATATATATATATATATATATATATATATATATATATATATATATATATATATATATATATATTTATTAATATATATATATATATATTTATTAATATATATATATATATATATATTTATATATATATACATATATATATATATTTATTAATATATATATATATATATATATATATATATATATATATATATATCAACATACACCTATTTATAGTCCTGTATATATATATATATATATATATATATATATATATATATATATATATATATATATATATATATATATATATTGCCAGCTGTATTTAGGCATCAATACGACTATATTTATCCCGTGTCACGTGATAATTTCTTATAGTCGTGGGGAGAAAGCGAAAGCGTGCAGAGTCTTGGTTGACTCTATTAACCGGGTTCACGCTCTTTGACCGTCTGAAATTGTCACTTCCTACACTAATGAGAGCGTAAACTTGAAACGCCAGCGTATGTAGGTATAAATAATTTAATATTTATTTGTAAGTATTATTATTATCATATATATATATATATATATATATATATATATATATATAATATACATATATATATATATATATATATATATATATATATATATATATATATATATATAATATACATATATATATATATATATATATATATATATATTTAATATACATAAATATATATATATATATATATAGTGTGTGTGTGTTTACGTTCCATATAAAAAGAAAGGTTATAAAATCTACATAATAACTAAAAGTGTATGTGTATGTAAAATGGAAGTGGTCCCGGATCTCTAAATTCCTCCCTTCAAAAAGCTATAAAAGCTTCCTTAAAATTTCAAATATATCCTATTCTGATGAAATTATAATCATATGTATAAAATTCACCGGGGAAGACAATGGAAGTGACTCCGAATCTCTACGTGCTCCTGAATGTGGCGAATCTCTATGTCTCTAACGAAGTTCATTATAGATGCGTTGTATCTATCTATCTATCTATCAATATTTACGTCTCCCCCTTTATCACTGTTTCCCGTATTAATCCTGAATTTCTGATAATGCCCCTTTCTACTTGAAATCATCACCAACGTTATTTTACTATGATTCTGAATGTTAGTGAGGAAACATATGTATTTGACTAATGGAGATTTGGTGTCTTCCTGTCTGAAGCCGAAACGATACTATTACTTCCATTTCTGAAGCCGTATTTATAGTCTTACTATCTTTTAATTCACAATTCAGTGTACTATACTATTACAGACTGATGCACTAACTTGCAGTGCTCAATTCAGGAGGAGGGTAGTGTAGTATCTGTTCAGCTATCATGATACCATCCTCTCACGCATTACCTTTTTGGGGGTAGGTAGTATAGTATCTGATCTGAAGCAATCCTCCCGGGCATTACGTCGTCCTTTAGGAGGGTAGTATATTATCTGTTATGCTGTTATGATGGCATCCTCACAGGCATTACCTCCTCCTGTAAGGGTAGTGTAGCACATGTTCTTTCGTCATATATATTAGCTAAACTATGCGACCAGCAATAACATATTATTGCCAGTTAACAGGAATGTAACGCTCTGTAAAATACGGGATTCAGATCAACTCTGCAGATAGTCAGAAGCAACTCTTTGCTAAGGTAAAATGGATATTGATTTACTCCTCTCCAGGAGTTAGGCACAAGGCCAGTTTTTATCTTACTCCCACAAGTAAGATGTGACCCAAGGTCGGGTCGGGAAAGTGGGGTTTAAAAATTGCCTGGGCAGCCCCGTCGGCATTCCCCGGTAGGGGTG
This sequence comes from Sepiola atlantica, assembly GCA_963556195.1. Classification (NCBI taxonomy): domain Eukaryota; kingdom Metazoa; phylum Mollusca; class Cephalopoda; order Sepiida; family Sepiolidae; genus Sepiola; species Sepiola atlantica. Next base: position 80,246,617 of record OY744533.1, read on the forward strand.
CCTCAGGCAGTAAGCAGTAAACTTACTCCTCGCCAAAGAGGGGAGGCGAAGCCTGGGAGGGTGGACCTCCTAGAACTGTACAGGACAGACCCATAGACCGGCATAAATCAAGCCTCGGAGGCCAAGACAATACCAGGCTTTTGGAGTGCAGTATCCATCGGAACAGATACTACACTTTGATCTTAGCCAAAAGGTAAAATGGATAGCCATAGTTAAGTTTATTTACTCCTCGCGGAGTTAGGCACAAGGCCAGTTTTATCTTACTCCCACAAGTAAGATGTGACCCAAGATCGGGTCGAGCAAGTGGGGTTAAAAGCCAGCGCTCGAGAGGTGAGCACTCTGGCCATTTAAAAATTGCCTGGGCAGCCCCGTCGGCATTCCCCGGTAGGGGCGCCTCAGACAGTAAGCAATAAACTTACTCCTCCCCAAAGAGGGGAGGCGAAGCCTGGGAGGTTGGACCTCCTAGAACTGCACAGGACAGACCCATAGACCGGCATAAATCAAGCCTCGAAGGCCAAGACAATACCAGTCTCTGGAGTGCAGTATCCATCGGAACAGATACTACACTTTGATCTTAGCCAAAAGGTAAAAGGGAGGGCCATAGTTAAGATTAAATAAAATAACGTTTGAGTAAAGGGCGATTTAACATTTGCAGCCGTTTTGTTCCATCGCGACACTGTTTTCTGTTGGTGTTTAAATAAAGACTATCAACATCGTCTCGTTGGCATTGCATGCTTGACGAAACATTGTTAGTTAAGTCGACGTGATGCCTTTTGACACAACTAAAAATCGTATAGTCTAAAAACTGACTACTTCTGTTTGTGTTAGTTAATCCGGGCTTTAATCAACGGCATCTAGGATTTCCTTACGTTTGAACAATAAATTTACGTTTATTTATTTTTTTAAAGATTTGTTTTATACTTTTTTTAAATTTATTTTTGGCATCTATTTTTGAACAAAGAATTAGTTTGTCTTACAAATGCAACATTTTCTTGACGATGCATTCTTGTTATTAACCCTGCTAAAGAGGAAAACATATACTTACTTGTTAAGTGCTGAGCAGCAAGCATCTCCGACGTCGGATCCAGCATCTTCTAGAGCAGGGTTTCCCAACCAGGGGTGCGAGGCAGCATTCCAGGGGTTGCGAGATTGATCTTCAATTTTTTTTTTTGGTCTTGTATTAAGAATACTATCATTCGAAATTGATTCATTGTCAATTTTTCAGTGCATTCTGAACCACCGCCTTTTTAAGTCGCTTTGTTAAGATTTTGGAAGTGAGCATTCAGTTTTGCTTTTCCACACGGAAGTCCGCTGGCTATCACGTGGAAGAGATTTGACGCGCTTTTTTGAATTGCGAGAAGTCAAAACTTTGTCTAAGGAAAGTGACTATGATCTTCCCAAAGAAATGGAATCAAAAGAATTCAACTAATTGCCAGCGTATTTGAGTGACATTTTCAGCCGTATGAATGACCTGAGTGTTTCTATACAAGGGAAAAATATAAACATATTAAAATGTTGTGAAAAATTAAATGCTGTCAAAGAAAAGTTACATCTCTGGTGTCGACAAGTTAAAAGAGGTAATCTTTCGAATTTTCCATCACTCGAAGAAGTGACTGATGAAGATGAGTCTCTAATTCCAAGTGCGTGAAGAAATTGTGAATCATTTGCAAATACTATTCAAGTCATTTGCGAGAACATATTAAAATATGTTAGGGGTGCGGGGCATCAAAAAGTTTGGGAGCCACTGTTGTAGAGGAACCACTTCACGGTTTTATTTACTCCTCCCCAGGAGTTAGGCACAAGGCCAGTTTTATCTTACTCCCACAAGTAAGATGTGACCCAAAATCGGATCGAGAAAGTGGGGTTTGAAAAGCCAGCGCTCGAGAGGTGAGCACTGTGGCCATTTAAAAATTGCCTAGGCAGCCCCGTCGGCATTCCCCGGTAGGGGCGCCTCAGACAGTAAGCAATAAACTTGCTCCTCCCCAAAGAGGGGAGGTAAAGCCTGGGAGGGTGGACCTCCTAGAACTGCACAGGACAGGCGTGCAGTATCCATCGGAACAGATACTACACTTTGATCTTAGCCAAAAGGCCAAGAAGCCCAATTTTTTTCGACTGCTATCTGAAGTGGTTTTATTTACTCCTCCCAAGTTAGGCACAAGGCCAGTTTTATCTTACTCCCACAAGTAAGATGTGACCCAAGATCGGATCGAGAAAGTGGGGTTTGAAAAGCCAGCGCTCGAGAGGTGAGCACTGTGGCCATTTAAAAATTGCCTAGGCAGCCCCGTCGGCATTCCCCGGTAGGGGCGCCTCAGACAGTAAGCAATAAACTTGCTCCTCCCCAAAGAGGGGAGGTAAAGCCTGGGAGGGTGGACCTCCTAGAACTGCACAGGACAGGCGTGCAGTATCCATCGGAACAGATACTACACTTTGATCTTAGCCAAAAGGCCAAGAAGCCCAATTTTTTTTCGACTGCTATCTGAAGTGGTTGAACCCCTGAAACATATCGTGCTTATATGATGCTGGTGTCTACTGCAGATATTCGAGCCAAGAAGAGTCATCTCTTTGGAGCCAAATCTGATAAGAAGCCTGTTCCACAGTCTCATGTGAATCTGTAACCAGGGATTTACTCTTGCTGCTTCTACAACAAAATCGTTTCCGAAACAAGTTGACCGGTTCCTTTTCAACATTCACTCGTACACTAATCGCCATATGATATTACTAAACCTTCTAACCTTGGCGTGTACACTCCTCGATCAGGTCAACGTATCTATCCTCTCCTCTGCACTTCTGCCGCAATGTTTACCTCCCATGGTACAGTTAATTCTACTACTATACATTCTTTATTTTCTTTACACTAGGTATGTGCAAAATCAATGGCCGATTCCCAAAATGAAAAAACATTTTGACCCCCCCCCTTCACTTAAAAATACACTAAAATTCAGGAAATCAACCAATTTTACTAAAATTTTCAATATTTATTAATCAACAATCACGGAATATAATGAAACCATTATTTTCTTTTAAATCTTAGTGAAAATGTATTATTTTTTAAAAAGAAAATACACCTTTACTAAAGTTATATTTTTATATATTAATAAAAAAAAATGCATGATTTTTTAAATGTTACTTATGTAAATAAAGGATCGTAGATGTTAACAAATAAAAATTTTTTTCAAAATATTTCATATATATTACAAAAAAGGCCAGTAAATACCGTGTTAATAAAATCACTATAACTCGAAGAAAAATTAATTCTTTGAATTAGCGATATTATTATTGAATAAAGCATTGTTTAATCAATATTTACACCAAAAAATATTATAATTGCAAAAAATATTTCATGCGATTTTAATGATTAAAGTTTTTGGAAAAATAAAAAATGCGACGTAATTATATTTCCCTTTCATAGAGAAACGTGTCATCATCAGCGCAAGAATTTCTTGTTTATAATCTTGAAAATAAACCAAACATTTACACATTTGTGACCCAGTAAGTTAACGAAAAAAAGAATTTTAAAAATTGAATAATTTCTACCAACGATCGATTCGCAAGGCTATGGAAGGCACGCTATGTAATAAACAAGCGCAATTAGACCTCCCACCATTCACTCCCACTACTCCCACTTAATTTTAAGAGATTCATAGATTTCGTTAATTTCACAATTCATTGGAAAGATAAAACGTAAGTTTTTCTTTGTTTTTTTAATTAATAAATATTCTTTAAAAAGTTTAATATTTATTAATAAATAAATAGTTAAAATATGACATTTTCTTTAAAATTGAATTTTATTTATTTAATTATAAATAATTGTTATTAACAAAAAATTAAAACGTTAACAATAATTTGTTAATGTTTTAATTTTTTTCAATGAATATTTATTTACTTTTTCACACTGGAAATTAAATACTATTTTAGCTTAAAATAAAAAAATACCCATTAAGTTTTATTTTTAAAGAATTAATGTATTTTAAAATTAAATTTATTCTATAAAAATAAATCGAGTAATGTAATTGTTCAAGTTTTTAATCAATCATCATGTAAAAATAATTGATCAAATTGAAGGATTTCGTAACGTTAACGTAAAAATAATTTTAACATTTGAAAGAAAGTTATTTCAAATTCTAAGGAAATCATTGGTAAACAATTTCTTTAACTTTTTTTTACAGATATGCTTAAAGAAGCACCATTATTATTTTTTAAACATTTCCATAAATTATTTTGCAAAACATTTGTAATGGGGGGGGGATCCCCAAACTGTTAAAATCATTTTGAGCCCACTCTTCAGTTTTAAAAAAAAAGTTAATTTTTTTTTAAGTTATTACATTAAATATAAATCTTTTGTTAACAAAACTAGCAAAAGTAAAAAAAGAACTTTCCTTCCTAAAAAGAAAATTCAACAGTACAAAACAAAAGTGGCATGCTAGAATATCTAACATGAAAAAAAAATTGGCAAATGCTGAAACCAAACTCCAGACATGTAACAAAAAACTGCATACATTACAAGAACAACTAAGAGAAGCTGAAAATAACAAAATGGATAGAGTTGTCTTAACAAGATAACTGTATTATAGCTGCATCCTTAGTGGTGTAACACTGTCAAAAATATCACAGTTAGTTAGTTTTCTCATGCAGTGTCTGAAGTTTGGAAAACCTGTTGAAACAGTAAGTCAGATAACTATATACCGTATGGTAGGGGAGCTTGGTTTTTTTGCAGATTACCTGACAGTCGACGTAGTGCTAAAGGCAGAAAATGCAACTATAGTATTTGATGCCACGACGCAAGATGGGATGCATATTAATTGCATTTTACTTACAACACCTGACTCTGCTCATCTTGTGTCCCTGGAACATTTGCCAGGCGGCACTGCAGTCGACTACAAGCAACATATTTGTTGTAGCATCAGACAGTTGGCCAGAGTTTATTCAATAATAACTGGCCACTGTTTTGATGACTTGCTACAAAAAATAATAAGCAAAATAAACAGCTCGTTAACTGATCGAGCTCCCGTTAACCATGCCACATGTTATATGTTGGAGAAGGCATGGGATAAGAGTCTAGTTGAGCTCAACTGCAATATCCACCCACTAGAGGCAGTTTCCCGTGCAACCAGAAAGGCTCTTGCGAATTGTGAAAGCCCTCACATAAAAGAAATTCTTCATGGTGGTGAGTGCCTAGCCTAGAAAATTATGTTGGGTTTGAATTCCCTTCGATATAGTGACAGGAAAGGTAATATTTTGGCATTTAAGGTCTTCCTGCATGATTTATGCCTTAAATTGTCCTTAATTCCTAGATTTCGAGGGAATCGAATTCACATTATTTTTCAACTGGGCGCTACTTATTTTCTTTACTATGAAAATTTAATTTTTTTTTTGCAAGGGCTGACCAACAAGAACCAAGACAAAAAGAATCTTGAAAAAGCCTTTCAGGAGGAGACGGCTGCTGTAGAATTTCAAGTGCTGGGAGTCATCGGTAAACTTTAACTGGGCCTTGGATGCGTACCTTTTATACTTCAAATAAAATAAACATCCAATGTCGCTTAATATGACTCTAATTAAAGAGGTTATATATAAATTAGAGGTACAAGTCCAAAACCCTTACAACATCTTATTTCGGACGTATGATTTTTTTGGCCATCCCCTGCTGGAAAGGGAGAACATTAATAACATCATGATGACTCCTACTAATATAACCCTCTTTAGCCAAATGATGAAGACCAGTTTAAGTTAGATAGTCTGTGTGCTAAAGAGGCAATATAAAAATTCATTTACTACAGTAGCCGGATCCTTGGATGCAGTTATGTCATCAGCCAGGGACCACACGATGCTGGTAGAAAGCTACATTGGCGAATTCTGTGAAAGAAAACGTCTTGCACGCAATTCTTATGTTAGCAACATAAGCAATTCGATGAAGGCCAAACATAATGCGGTGAGAGAATTCGTCAATAACAATGATGCCAGCATTCTGCAATTGGCAATTCCTTATAGCAGCTTCTGAATGTTTACCATCTACAACGTGAAAAAACCGATTCAGAAATTGCCAGTAAAATTTCTGAGAAAGAGATCTAAGGAAGAAGCAGCAACACGAAAGAAAATGCAGACAAAGCTGCAAGGCCTAAAGGTACATATTTGTTTCAAATTTGGAAATTATTTTCGATTTAATTGAAATATGAAATCCTAAAATTATAATTATAATTGTTCACACCCAGTAAATTAGGTTTTTAATTATTATATATTTATTTTTAAAGGAATTTTCCTTTCCAAACCTCCAAGAGAATTTTCCTGATATGTCAGATGAAAAACTGATGGATCTACAGGGAATTTTGCAAAGGAAGCCCTATAAGCAAAAGCATAACTCATTTATGGGAAATTGATGGTCGAATTCAGAGATTCACAGGAGAAATAACAAGTTTTGAAAACAACGTTTATGAAATTTGTTATTTTCCTATTCCTGAAGATGAACTTCAATTATCCATATATGAATTTGGTGCCGATTTGCTTCTCAAAGACCTTTGGTTTCTGGATCGGTGATTTGTACGTTGACTGCTATAAGGAAGATGAGCTAAGAAGATGAGGAAATAACCCCAAAACGGCCCTTTTCAGGGCCACCAAATTTTAATGAAATTTTTTCAACTACATATGCAAAATAAAAGCGATCTTTTATGATTATAATATATAATGGATACATAAATTGGTTGGTTAGGGTAGGTTTGGCGTAAGGTTTAGGGTCAGAGTTAGCTTGGGTTCTAATCTGCACCAGTACATAAAAATGAAAATAAGGGAAAATTATTGAAAAACCTTCTGTTCAAAAAAATAATAAAATCGTGTCTTCCATACTTGTCAATTTAATGTAGACATATTTTTCGTAACCTTAAAAAATAAAGAAATTAAGGTCTAATCATTTTTCAATTTCTATAAAGCATAATTTCCATATAAATTTTTTTAAATAAAAATAAATATTACTGCAGTTCAGGGCTTCCATACTTTCAGATTTGGTCGCCAAATTTTGTTTACACTTACATAAAACAACAAAATGCGCTCGTGACGTATCTTTTATTTTTTCTTTTGGATAATTCGGCAAGTTTTAGTAGAAAAATGAAGGTCAACTTTTTTTAATTCATTCTCTTAAGACTAAATTTAATAATTTTCTTTGAAATAGTTCCAAAAAATTGATATTTATCTTTCCAACGAATTTAAAACGTGTTTTATTGAATGTGCAGTTTTTATCAATTTTTGACGTTTATAGGGGTTTTTGACAACATTTTTAATTCTCATTTTTTTTCAAACGTAAATATACATTTGTTTCCTTTTATATAATAACATTAGGCTTTTATCTTTCAAACACAATCAAAAGTTAAACGAAAACTGCTTTAAAAAATTAAGAAAAGACACTTTTAAGAACGAGAGTCAGCGCAAGCGGCCATTGATTTTGTACGTACCTACTTTACACCATACCACGGCATATGGGCGTTGATCCCTTTGGATTGTTGGAAAAAACACAATGAATTTGCTAAAGATTCCTGAATCTATCATCTTTCTGTTTGTTATCAACTTTTTATCACTAACCCTAACCCTAACCCTAACATGTTTATAAACTTATGTGTTTTCTGACAATATTCTTGAAATGAATCATTATTATTATTAACACGGTTTAGACTGCTTTTCTTATCTTGGTTATTCAGTTCACATCAATCTGGCCGTTGTATTTTACGGGCTTCCTGGAATGCGATATAATTGTTATTCACATTATTAACATATTGTAACTAGAATGGCAAATAAGAATGATAACCTAGATTGCAATGATATGTAAGCCAAGGGTGTGGGTAGACGTCGCGTTGGGAATGCGATTGCGATTGTTGTGAAAATTTAAAGGTTGGGACGAGGATTGAAAGTATAAACATTTAATTGTTTTGTTTTTTTTTGTTTTTTTTTGCGGTACACCGATTTAAGGAATGTGTCAAAAAACAATGGTCGAAGTTAATTCACCGATCGAAAGAGAATCGGATAGAACGACAGAGCGAGATTTGAAGTCGAAGGGAGTGGACGCATCGCCTTTTTGCTCCCTCCAGCTCTGGGGATGGGGAGATGACTGCACGTGCAAGACAAAGGTGTATCAACGAAAATGTCGACTTTCTACTAAAACTAAATTGTAATCTATAAACAAAGCTTTCGTTTTCCGATTCTTCATATTTGCTGCAACACATTTCGACCGTTTCACTCTCCGGCCTTCTGAGATGAAGTTTAGTTATTATTTACATTATGTATATGTTTAATACTGATTACTTTATCTTGGTAATATAGATAATAGTAGAGCCTATTGTTGTGATGTGATGTCAGATATATAATATACCGTCAGATATATAATATATCGTCGGATATATTATATATCATCGTTGTCAGAATCCATGCGGATCACCTTTTCTTCAGACCGAATACAGAAACACAGGTTTTATTTAAAATGGAGAAAGATAGATATATATTCATCGTTATTGGCAGTCAAGACAGAGAAATATATTTAACCAAGAGAAAGAGAGAGAGAGAGAGAGAGAGAGACAGACAGACAGACAGACAGGCAGGCAGGCAGGCAGGCAGGCAGGCAGGCAGGCAGGCATGGGCACAGATCTACTAGAATCACATCATGACTCACCCTACCCTGCATCTGGGTTTTGGGAGAAGGACCCTTAAATTCACACGTCCGATTACTGTCGAATTTACCTGGAAAGAGACCATAATACGCTCTGACGGAAATGACGTCATTACCGACTTCCGCCATCCACCGGGGCTAAACTCTTATATAACACACGTTAATTATTTAGCAAGAGGGCCACAAAAAGTAACATTTGAAGTGTTTCAAAACATAACAAGATGAATCAACAGTCTGAAACATGTTAAAAATGTACAATTCTCTTCAATTCTCTTACAAAATGTGGAATACTTCTTCAATGAAGACATGAATGCTTACTAGTCGTAAAGATTTATTTGTATAGTGTTTGTAATGAAGGGAAGAGATACACGGCTCAAATATTATGTGTGGCCCTTTTGCAGCAATTGCTACATTTGTTTCTAAGTTGGTGAATGTATGCGGGCAAAATACATTGCACCTAACTATTAGGTTCTTAAGAAAGTAATGTTCTTACTATATCTATTTGTATAAAGTTAAGTTAGTTATATGTTTATATATTTGTATGTACAGGATTCACTCCTGAATTAATTATTAATTTTGAAACAGGCCTAAGAGGTCGGAATGTGAGCTATATTTATGCAAAAGCGATAAAAAGGGGATTGAAGCCCTTCGTGAAATTGCAGATACCTCCGAACTTTTGTGAAATTTTAACAATAAGAATTCGGCATCAATTAATAAATATTCCCCAAATTTCTGTTTCATTGGAGTAATTAAGAGGTATTTAGAGGGCATAATATAAGCACAACCTTACATCTGAAAATTCAAATGTTTTTAATTTGCATTGAATTTGTCCCATAGATTTTAGACACTAATTAAGCCAGATTCCATGAATGTCAATGTATTCTTAAGACCCTTTAAGCTTAAGCCTTATTTTTTTTTAATTTTCTGAAAATTTGAATAAGGGTTCTAGACATAACATTTAGTATAATTAAATATTGATTTTAATTTTCGTATGGGGATATAAAATGGGTGCAAAACATTTCGGGTGTTCTTCTAGTTTTTAAATATAACTTACTGTTATATCATGTTAAAACAGGGAGTTGGCGGTGGTTGATGTGACTGCAGTACATATTGATGTATCAGCATTCAGTGTTCGAGTCTTGTCATATCCTCAGCAGCAGTTTTATTAGGGATGTCGGCCACCTTCATCTAGTTCCCCCTTGTGGGTACATTATTTTTTTAAAGAATCAGGGAAACAATGTCGATGAAACAGAATCAAAACAGCGTTTATTTTGTAGTTAAGAGAAAGGGGTAAGATCACGTAAATAAAGAAATCATGTAAATAAAGTATAAATGGGAGTGAGAAGTAGCGGCAGCGTAAAATGAGGACAGTAAGCAGATTACGTAAATAAATAAATGACGTAAATAAAGACGAAAAGTAAAAAAAAGAGTAAGAACAGCGTTCGCTTGGTGATTAAGATAAGGGGGATAATATAATGTAAATAAATAAATGACGTAAATAAAGAGGAAAAGAAAAAACTAAGTAAGAACAGCGTTTGTTTGGTGATTAAGATAAGGGGAATAATATTACGTATAAATAAGTGACGTAAATAAAGACTAAAAGAAAAAAAATAAGTAAGAACAGCATTTATTTGGTGATTAAGATAAGGGGAGTAAGATTACGTCAATAAATAAATGACTTTAATAAAGACGAAAATAAAAAAAAAACAGAGTACGTTCAGTGTTCACTTGATGATTAAGAGATAGGGAGAAAGATTACGTAATTAAATGAATTACGTAAATAAAGACGAAAAAAACAGAGTAATAATAGCGTTTATTTGGTGATTTAGAGAAGGGGAGAAAACTACGTAAATAATTGAATGACGTAAATAAAAAGTAAAATAAAAAAAAGTAGTAAAAACAGCGTTTGTTTGGTGATTAATTGAAGATGAATAAGATTGCGTAAATAACTAAATGACGTAAATAAAGACGAAAATAAAAAAAATAGAGTAAGAACAGCGTTTGTTTTGTGATTAAGATAAGGAGACTGATATTACGCAAATAAATAAATAACCTAAATAAAATAAAAAGAGGAGTGAGAATTAGCATCAGCGTAAAAAGAACGAGAATATTAAGTAAATAAATAAATGAGAGCGTTTATGGGATTAACGACGAATGAGATTTTTTTTTTAATTATTCATCTACTTACCCACACAATCGTTTAATGGCACTAAATGTAAAATGTATACACTATGTACAATGTGCCAACTTTGAAGCAGCAAGTCAAGAGGCAAAGGTCGTCGAGTTAGACCTTTTAAAACTGACATCGCACACATTTCTTTATTTAACTTTTGCCCAGAAGACGAGCTGTAAAAATCGTCTCAGGACATGTTTGTAATATGAAGACACCTTTGGATTCTTTCATAATGGCAACAGATCGAATATTTCTAAATTGAAGAGTTTTCATTATTTGTATTGTTTCTCTAAAGAATATAGTAAGATCCCTGACACTACAGATGACATTTGGAAATGATCTGACGTCCGGGTTTCGAATCTCATCGTAAAAACACTAGCCACGTCTAGTTACATTGAAAAGCCGTAATACGGCGAAACAGTAGTCTGCGGTTGATGAAGTTTATATATATATATATATATATATATATATATATATATATATATATATATATATATATATATATATATATATATATGTATATATATATATATATATGTGCAGGCCAATTGTTTCTGCTGAATCACATCTCTTCAGTGTAGCTAGTCAAGCAAGTGCCCCAAGCCGGGATTGAAACTCCACCCTCTATTAAACAGGCAGCCTTCGTAACCATTAAGTATTCAGTCACCTGCCGTGAGTAAGCGAAATCTCAATGTTTTTATAAACATTGACAATTACCGAGGAGTGCTTCATTTGTTTACACAAAGAGCTTTGAAAAAATCTAAATCAACTTCTCAATGTCGGAAATGAGCTGAATCATAATAACTCGACTTGTACACACAAAGTGCTCGATAACCTTAAAAGTAGAGCTTTTTAACCACAATAAATAATTAATGTGGCTTATCTTAAAATGTTCTGCCGTTTCACGCAACGTCCTATGATCAGAAGAGTATTTATAACATACTTAACGTTTTTACATTATAGTGTATGACGGATGCTAATAAACTACTGATGATCGGATTATTTTTTATTATATATATATATATATATATATATATATATATATATATATATATATATATGTGTGTGTGTGTGTGTGTGGATATATATGTATATATATATATATACATCTATGTATATATATATATGTGTATATAAATATATGTATATATATGTATGTATATATGTATATATGTATATATATATGTATGTATATATATGTATATATATATGCATATATATGCAGGGCTTTACGGAGCCCTCCAAAAAGGAGCGCGCTCCAGGAGCACGTTCCTTTTTTCTGGAGCGAAGGAGAGGAGCTACTCCATTTGGGACTAAAGAGCGGTGGTTTTATCGCTCCGCGCTCCAAAATTATTTGATTTTTTTTGTTTAAACATTAGTTTTTTATTCAGCAATAAAAAGGAAAAGAAAAGAAAGTTTCAGAGTTTACACTGAGTTACTTTTTAAAATTATATCTCTGGTAAACGTATATGAGAGAGAGGGAGAAGAAGAGGGAGATGAAGAGAGAGAGAGTTACGCTTGAAAACAGAACATTTTTACATCGACATGTTAAAATTTTGATGGGACAGTTTTCTTAAGGGAAGAGACAATTTGGCACCAAATGTCTTTAAATGCGCCAGTGAGTCTATAGATGTCTTTGAAGTGATTTTTTTATAGATTTGAACTTTTTGTATTCATGACAAGGATGATTATTGCTGATTAAATAAATAAGCCAATTTTTTTTAATTCCTGATTTTAAATAAAGAATTTTAGGTTCAATTATACTATATGGGCCGTTTGATTTTCGCACCAATTTCGCTCGGTATTCACCCAAATGTTCGATCAAATCGATTTTTGGGGTGAAATGGTACATTTTGTCCAGACAAAAAATTCTAATTTATTTTTTAGCATATATCAAATTGAACTTTTATGCCACATTTTTACCTGTCGTCTTTTCGGCGACATTTTGTTATTCTTAAAGTCGCGACTAGTATGTTTTAACCTTTTCATGTTAAAGCAGAAAAATATGTTTAGTCCAAGGAAAAAATATATTTAGTCCAAGGAAAAAAAACAATAAAAATCAACATTGCCGCCAGCGATTAACACCTGGAATTAAAGTTAGATTCTCAACACTTTAAAAAGTAAATGAGAATTTTATTTCAGGAACAAAAATACAATTAAGACCAACAATCAGTTTCATCCAAAATTTGGGCGAATACCAAGCGAAATGAGCGAAAACAAAACAGCGGACCCTATTCTACAATTAAACCTATTTTTAAACTTAATTAAATTAAACATAATATGTTAAATTTCAATTTAAAAAAGCAAATAATTAGACTTTCTGACTAATTTGTTGTCTGTTTAGAACCGAAAGTAGATTAAATATTTTTCTTTATCTTAAAATATCTATTATCGAATCTTAAAATTGTAAACAGTTATTTTTTTTAAGAGATTTCAAATATAGACGTTTTCACCTTTTTTATTCAAATTTTTAATTTTAATAAATGTTTTTGCCCGACCTAGGAAAACTTACCCCAGTTAATTTTTCGGTGGAGGAAAATTTGACCTGATATTTTTTCAACTCCCAAGGTCTAGGCCAGATATTTTGTATGAAATTTTAAGACGTTAAATGGATCTCTGAATTGTTTATTGACAATTTATTGATATTTTTTGGCCAACTTATGAGAAATATTTTTTTTAATTCAATCTTTAAAAAATAAACTTCATTGGGTTTTTTTTCGCCCCATATTGTACTATAGAAAAAAATGGATAAATCGATTTGTTTGAAAGTCCTTGCGCGTTTCTCTGTGGAAAATAATAATATACAGGGTGATTCATATGTCACTTAGCTATTTAAAATGATTACCATATGAAGCACAAGCATACTATGAACTTTTGATGATTGTTATCTTACTCTCTAATTACTGCTATTTGTTAAGCAATGGAAACGTGCTGTGAGCAGAAAGCTTCCCTCGCACAACAGCATAATCAATCAAATATGCTACAAAGAGTCGTAAATTCGTTGCAAAAAAGAATGGAGCTATGCATGCAGAACGAAGGTGGAAATTTTGAAAATTTGCTGTAATTTTAAACCCCCATAAATGAATTTGTTGAATAAACTTTGTTTTGTATTACCGTATTTTTTAACTTTAGAATTTCAAAAATAAATAGCTAAGTGACTTATGAATCACCCTGTACATTATACAATATAGTTAAGTTCGTAAAACAAACAAATATTAAACAACCACACGACGATTAATGTTGCTCTGGCTGGCTCTCCTCTCCCAGAGAAAGGTTTTCTTAAAAAGACAATTATCACTAATGACGTTTAAAAGTAATCTAAATTCCCTTCCAAAATAAATAGAAAAAATATCGGGTCAAATTTTCCTATCCTGAAAAAATAGGTTGTTAATATAATAAAAATTAAAATTGATTTAAAATACTTCAGGGATTTTTCTATTTCAATTTATACCTCAGGAAACGAAAATTTACGTATAATCCTATACTTCGTCCGACATGTTCTATAACTGTCAAAATATTAGCGAGATTTTGTCAAATATTATCTTACGGTCTTACACTTAAAGTGACATCCCCACCCATATTGACGAGATCCTTTGACGCCCACCCCTATCCTCCGAGCACTCATTGGCAGAATAGAACGTTTATGAAAGAAGGTACATTTTCATTATGGAGCGCTGAGGAGTTGGAGCAGGAGCAGCTCCTTTTTGAAAATGGGGAGCGGGAGAGAAGCTAGCTCCAATTTTGGGCGTTGGCACAGGAGCGGGAGCAGCTCCAAAAGTAGTAGAGCGCGTAAATCCCTGTATATATATATATATATATATATATATATATATATATATATATATATATATATATATATATATATATATATATATATATATATATGTGTGTGTGTGTGTGTGTGTGTGTATATATTTATGTGTGTATATATATATATATATATATATATATATATGTATAGTTCGGCACCAAGTCGCTGTTTATGCAGGCTTCATTGAAGACCACGGAGCTCTCTCTTTTCACAATCTTTGGTGTCAATCTCTCGACGCGGCGAGCAATTCTGCGACTCTAATGTGTTAACCGGTGGAGTGTGGCACCTATAAAAATATCTCTTAGTTACGATAGGACACAACCGTCTGACGACGGTCGAGAGACCGAAAGCGCTTGAGGAATGGCCCATGACACAACGCTAGGTGCAATACTCCACCGGATAACACCTGAGAACCGCAGAATTGCTCGCTGCGTCGAGTGATTGACACGAAAGATTGTGAAAAGAGAGAGCTTCGTGACATTTAATGAAGCCTGCATATATATATATATATATATATATATATATATATATATATATATATATATATATATATATTCCATGATAAATGCCAGTATACTGAAATCATATGACTTTAATAGGGTTAAGATGAAAATTCATATACACTAAATGTACAAAAGCAAGGAAATTCTCAATTTTTTACACTTTTATTGTCATTAAGGGTATGACTACATATCAACCAAACCATTTCATTATCAAATCACTACAGTATAAATCTATATGCATGAGTGGATGAAGTGTGTGTGGTGCGCGGAAGTAAAAATTCCTACCAGTAAAATACATAGCCCTGTTGTGCGCGCATACCCTTAATGACAATAAAAGTGTAAAACGTTGGGAATTTCCTTGCTTTGATACATTTAGTGTATATGAATTTTTATCTTAACCCTATTAAGGGCATATGATTTCAGTATACTGGCATTTTTCATGGAATGTCACTACTTTTGTAAAGGCTATACCTCAATACAATGGTTATTTTAAAAGTTTTTTGGAATTTTCTGGAAAACTAAGGTATATGGTAAACTGAAATTAAAATGCCATTAACAAGAGCCTAGCTCTGCCAAAAATCAGCTGAATCCATCAAATAGTTGATGAGATACAGGGTGGCACATACGTACGTACACAGATAACATGATTTAATGATTGAACTTTCTGGATCTCTGGGTTGCTTTGACTAATGATACTGAAATTCTACATATAGAACTTATCAAAAAAAAATTTTGTGCAAAGTTTTAACTAATTTGGTTCATTGGTTTTTGAGTTATGATTGATCAAAAAATGAGATTTCCAGCATAGGCCATTCGTTTCGTCTATTAAGGGATAGAGCGCTCTCGCGCCTCCCTTGATATATATATATATATATATATATATATATATATATATATATAATGATAATAAAATGCAAATATACAATAAGTAACACGTTGCTGCATTTTCATGGTATCACCAATCATTGGAAGTGTATATATATTTATATCGAGATGAAACCGGGGGAAAGTAGAATACTTACTCACGTGACCGAGCAGTTCACGCGTTTATTTATTTATTTAATTTATGTATTCAAATATTTTTTTGTCTTTTTTATTTACTGCTTTTTTTTTATATATTATATTAGTTTTGTTCCGTAACAAACAATTATTTTTCGCGTCTTGCAAAAATTTTAACTAAGATAATTTTGAAAATTTCTGCTAAGATTGTGTCTGTAAAAAAATGTCGAAGTTTTATTCTAAGAAATTAATGGCGGTAATGTGTTCTTGCACTCATCCCACCCGCTCTGCTATATCGCCTCGCCGTGTAACATTAACAGTTGTGCTAAACAAACTAGAACGACGTTTCGTCAGTTGCGCCCATTACATGTGTGCGTTTGGCGATGAAAAAAGGAAGTTCAACATTGACCGTGACAAACCGACCGACAAACAGATCGCATAGATCTGCCCAGACGCAACTTTGTAATAATCAAACATTCATTTCCGGCAATATACAGTATGTTATATATTAAGCTGATTCATTTTATTGCTGCTACGGTTTGCGCGGGTAATATTACTAAGCAAAAAATTACTTAGTCCGCGGGGCTGATTCCCTTATCCCGTCATATATATATATATATATATATATATATATATATATATATATATATATATATATATATATATATATATATATATATATATATATGAGATGCGTCCAATAAAAATCACTTCCTATCTTTAAGTCTGTCACGCTTAAGTGTGAAATAATGTCTTCGTCGCTCTGTCACGCTTAAGTGTGAAATAATGTTTTCGTCAATCTGTCACGCTTAAGTGTAAAACAATGTCTTCGTCGCTCTGTCACGCTTAAGTGTGAAATAATGTTTTCGTCAATCTGTCACGCTAAGCGAGAAATAATGTTTTCGTCGCGCTGTCACACTTAAGTGTGAAATAATTCTCTCTCTCTCTCTCTCTCTCCCTCTCTCTCTCTCTCTCTCTCTCTAAGTTTGAAACAGCTATTTTTTGTCGCTAGAAGGACCTTTGTCTATCGGTAAGTCGGTCGATATTCCACTCTTAAGTTTGTAATATTATTGTTATAATTCGGCCATGCTTAAGTTTGAAATGCTATTTCCGTCGGTCTGGCGCGCGCGTAAGTTTTAAATAGCATTTTTAAATGCGTCCCGGCATCTCTTTGTGCGCACCGATGTCTTGTGCCAGTTAAGTTAAACATGTAATTTCCATGTCTAATGCATATGGACGCATCTTAATACTATCTGTACTTGTTTTGCGCCTGGCAGGAAGTTAAACTCGGCAAATTATCTTTTGCTTAATTGTGTAATAAAGAAAAGGATTTAGGTATTATATGACAAACTTTAATCTTAATGGCAATATATATTATTGAATAGAAAATGCAACTATAGCATTGCTGGTTCGAAACATCATATCTAGAAATGTGCAAATCATGATAAGCCCTTACTAGACACAAATTAGAAACCATTTTGAATGCTGTTCAAAAGATTGTCATGGACGCTGGAAATAATTATGGATATAGGAAAGGAACATACAGACACTTCACAGAGATTACCGAAGCAATGGCTAATCTGTATATATACAATAGTAACTCTCTGTGTGTATGTGTCCGCATGATCTTTGTGTCTTATTAGCCTGAGGATCCCCCCCCCGAGGATGAAACGCGGGAGCCTCTGTGTAGCTTAACTGCCATAAATATGTTTTCATAGATTTTTATATATATATATATATATATATATATAGTAATCTATGAATATATATATATATATATATATATATATATAGTAATCTATGAAAATATATATATATATATATATATATAGTAATCTATGAAAATATATATATATATATAGTAATCTATGAAAATATATATATATATATAGTAATCTATGAAAATATATATATATATATATAGTAATCTATGAAAATATATATATATATATATATATATATATAGTAATCTATGAAAATATATATATATATATAGTAATCTATGAAAATATATATATATATATAGTAATCTATGAATATATATATATATATATATATAAATATATATATATATATATATATATATATATATATATATATAGTAATCTATGAAAATATATATATATATATATATATATATATGTAATAAATGTGAAGCGAGAACTAGCGGGCTTCGCCCGCTAGTTTCAGATATAAAATAACATGGTGAAACAAGAGACATAACTATGCATATGTTCATGTTTAAATTTTCTTAAACGGATTGCTGGAGTGTTTCATGAATGAAACTAATTCAAATACGTTTTTTATTAAAATAATATTGTCCGACTTTGTGATTATGATTTAAAGAGTGTAGTTTATGGACACTATTTGGGAGCTTTCAGATGATATCTTTAAAAAGAATCTGAACACAGTAGAAAGTTATAACGATCTTTTTAATTAATGAAATATTAGAACAAAAATAAAAACAAAATATATTTTGAATTATTTAAAAAATTTAAAAGACATATCTATGGCTAATTTTATGTTTAATATATTAGAGCGAACAAGCAATTTGATTGCTTGTTCAAATAAATAATAGGATTTTTTAACCGAAACTAATCAATTTTTGACACAAATTTATATTAATATATATATATATATATATATATAAGTGCGCTCTATCTACGATTTGAACTCAACATCTCACTATTGGATTTACTTCATTTTTTAGCACTTTCCTATGCTGCCTTCACGAAACTCTTTCTTCTCCATCTAAATCTGCTTCCATCGGACACCTTACCAACGGACAATTACCATCTGGACAAACACCATATCTTTTTTACACGAACTTTTTTTCACACTCCATTTTCTTAATAATATATTTTTTCAATCTGTATAATTCCTCTGATGATAAGATCTCGATCATTGAAAAGCCTTGGCTTAAGGAAAGAATGATAAACATAATTTTATTACAGAATATACCTTGCATTGAACAATCGAAGTTTGAAATAAATCTGGGCATTCGTACATGTTTATCACTCTTCGTTCATCTATGTTATATATATATATATATATATATATATATATATATATATATACAGGGTGGGCCAAAATAAGGGTCCTATCTTTAAATTTGAATAACTTGAATTTGAATAACTTCCACAAAATAAAAGTTAAACTCACCAAACTTTATGTGTGTGTAGACTGACCCTTCCGAGATTTTTTGAAATAAACAAAACAAATTTTAGCCGAAAAACACTTCTTAAAACTTACAAAAACTAAAGTATTGTTTTTTACACTGTTTTGAGTTTTTTAAGCAAAAATAATGTTTTCTAAATGAGGGTACGTTCCTTAGGGCTAATACGGCTCATGCTTGCTTCGGAAGGGGTCCTTTACTTATTCTAAAAAAATCAAAAAAAAATCAATGAATAAAAAAGTTATGAATTTTTAAAAATAGGACCCTTATT
>OY744533.1:80271189-80286189 GCA_963556195.1 Sepiola atlantica
TATTTATTTACCCCCTACCCCCCCCCCCTACAAAAAAAATTCATACTTCTACAGAATTTGAACCGAACTGTTTTTTTGTTTTTGTTTTTGTTTTTTGAGGTGGGGATATTCGAAGTTTTTAGTTTAGTTCGGCAAAGGTCTGTTCGGTTCGGTTCGGTTCGGTTTAAATTCTGTAGAAGCGGTCAGTAAAGGAGATATCTTTCCACACTGTGGAAATTTATATTTTTGTTACACTCCGAGGCAGTTTACAAATTATATTTTGTCCCTGGTAACGCCGGGCGACGGGTACCCGCTAGAAACGTTATTCGTCTGTATAGAAGAATACTTACAAAAATCGACGAATGCTAATTTAAATCGTAGTGAGCAGAAAGAAATGTACATATGTTTGTAATGTTTATAGGCTGAAAAAATGTAAACACGTTTTTTTGAAATTGTTGCAAACGAAATAAATTATATATATATATATATATATATATATATATATATATATATATATATATATAAATATACACAAACATTCCAACTTACTTTTCCCCTTCAATCTTGACCGCAGCCATCTGGTCAAACATCTCCCTCCCCCCTCTTCCTCCACTCCCTCTCTGCCATCCACTTTACCCCTGCTCATCCCCCACCTCTTTCTCTTACCACCAGCCACAGTAGTCCTTGCTCACCCCATCCTTCCATTTTTTCCCCACTCATTTTCTTCAACATTCATTTCTATTTCTCCAACAAATACGGACGTCCACCCAGTAGTGGCCACTATTTCATTCTATTTTTCCTCCCAATATGTCTACCCTACATGTATCTGTACTTGCATGACAATTTTTCTCTATTTTATCATCCTGATGAAGTCTTATAAATAAAGACGAAACGTTGATGTACACATAAAAAACATCCATTTTTTTGGTTTTCCTTTTTCATTTTCCCATATATATATATATATATATATATATATATATATATATATATATATATATATATATATATATATAAAGAGAGAGAGAGAGAGAGGATAGGTATAGTGAGAGAGAGAATAAAAGGTTATAATAAGGAAATGTTAAGAAGAAAATAAAACGTCTTACGTAACTTCCACCCGACAAATAAAAAAAGAAGAATACCTAACGTGAAACGGAAAACACAAATGTTGGATTAATGTTAGGTTTGGTATGGATGGGCAAAAGTGAAATAATTAATTTCTGTATTATGTTAGTTAAAATAGTGTACGGTTCGGGGAGAAACTGATATTACGTGATTCCATTGAAATGGTATCAACAATTGAATGTTGTCGAAATGAGCACTGCAGTTTGTTTTATGCGGTAAGTATTTGGAAAAAAAAGTTGTAAGCCTTGTAGTTGTTATGTTTGAAATTGTCTAAGTTTCTAATTAAAAAAAGGAAATTATACCTGAAGCAAACGAAGACTAATAAGGTAAAGGTCTCAAGTCAAATCGCTGACATTTTGAATCACAAAAACTAAATGTAATCCGTAGAAACTGGAATGAGATGTAGTCTATACGTAATAGTTAAAAATAATGTAATCCGATATTCTCGAAAATGAGCGGAATTTGAGGGGGCGTCTATTAAATTTGTGCGTTATGTATTTTATTATGTAGTGAATTAATAGCAGACGAATAGTAAATAATAAGGGTCACGTTTTTCAAAAGTAGACGTTGCTTATTAGTTCCCGGTCTCGCAGGGAGAGTGTCAGTAGTAAAGATATAGTGAGAAAAGTTTTTGTTACCACCTAAATGGAGTATGTTTTTTTGGAGAGTTGAAGATGATGGAACAAAAGTTATATTTATTTAATCACAAATTTACTATAACACGTTCGTGTGAATAAGCGTAATATAGTTGTGAGTTTAGAAGCCTATGATGCATGTGGTGATTTTTCCTATTCTTGACAAAGGTACAGGTGAGCATCGTCTTAACTTTACATAGAAAATGTCTCCTTCAACTTTTCCTTTTTTATGATAGCTTTATTCATGCATTTATTTTTTTAAATTAAAAATACAATTATTTTTTAATAAATGATTTCTTAATAAATTCAATTTTTTAATAAATGATTTTTTTTTTTGCTTTTAAATTTATTTAGTTAAATTGTTTCTCCTTTTGTATTTAGTAATATTGCAGTATAGTTAACAGTCGAGAAATACATATATAACAAATAACTTTTACCAAACGCAATACAATTTAATTTTCGACCGACCTGTATACTTTTAACGTTCTGAAACTGTTTTAAGGTTGTATTTTAATTTCAAAATAAGATTCCGTCAATTTTTTACTAATGTTTTTTAATGATAATTTATTACTTGTTGTAATGTGGGGGATTAAAGTATATAGTGCTTAAATGTACCCGCTTCTCCCATCATTAGCAATATTCACCGCCGGGTTCGCAACCCGTGACGTAGTTGTTTTTTGTTTTTTTTTTATGATGTAAGCAGTTTCACTTTTTATTAACTTTGTTTTAACTTTAAAAAATGATTTAATTTTAATAGTTATTTTATTAAGAAGATTGTTGTTACTGGTTTTATTTTTTTCTTAAGAAAGATTTTTTTCACTTCGAAAAAAAAAATTTTCTTTAGTTTAAAATCCAGTAAATTATGAAGAATACAAATCTGTGTTTAAAAAAACAATTGAATTATCTCCCCTTTCATATTCTGTCTCGGCCACGTCTCTAAAGAAGGACCATCTCTCTCTCTCTCTCTCTCTATATATATATATATATATATATATATATATATATATATATATATATTAATTTTATTAATTTTAAATTATTTTTAAATCATTTTATAAAAAAATATTTTTAATAATTTGAAAATTATTTTTAAATTATTTTTAAAAAATTTTTTAATTATTTATTTTTATTTATTTTTGTTTAAATTATTTTTTTAAAATTGTTTTTAAATAATTTTCAAAATGTGTATATATATATATGTATATATATATATATATATATATATATTAATTTTAAATTATTTTGAAATCATTTGATAAAAATAATTTTTTTAATTATTTTAAAATTGTTTTAATATTATTTTCAACATTTTATATATATATATATATATATATATATATATATATATATATATATAGTTTCCTTCCTCTCTCCCCCCCTCTCTCTCTCTCTCTCTCTCTCTCTCTCTCTCTCTCTCTCTCTGTTTCTGTTCACGAACTCCTTCTATTTACTTGCCTCCCTACGAGGACAAAGTTAGACATAAGGTCGATTTTTAATATTAAAAAAATTTTGCTACAAAAGGGGCACTCTGGATCTAAACAAAAATATAAATGGCCTCAGTCCAGAAGGACTTTTTCTTTACTAACTGAGGACAGAATAGACTACGGGTAGCATCAGAATAGATACCACACTTTGTTTCTCGGCCATTATAACCACGTTTATTCTGGAACTAAATTGCCCAGATATAATTGGATGAATATATTTCACTTTGATCAAAGGTGGTATAATTATATCGCAATCGGGTCATATTGTGGAATAGGTTCGCGCTGGACAGCATTATTTTACTGTAGTTATAACTTGAACATAACCATATATATATATATATATATATATATATATATATATATTCTGAAACTACGTAGCACAGTGTATTTGGGTAAGTACATTTCTATTATGATCAAAGGAAGTGCAATAATATGGTAATATCTGCTTTCACGTTTCGCATCCATAAAAAGGAATACGCCATTTTACTTTGTTCTATTTTATTTATCACACGAAAATTATAGAAATTTAAAAAAAAAGTATAGAAATAGTAATATGCAATTCTGGGAAACGCCGGGTGTGTCTTAAAGTAGGATTGGGATCATAAATTATTTGCACACCCGTTCATCCAATCAGTGCTGAGTACATTATGAACGAACCGGATTCATTATTTGGAACCATTCCCAAGAATTACATTTTATAAAATGTAAAATATAAGAATAAAAAGGGTAGTATTTTATGTTGCCTCCCCTTCGGGAGGTTAGACACAAGGTCAGGTGTGGGTTTTGATGAAAGTGTTTCTGTTGAACGAACCGGATTCGAACCCGATACACACAGGTCTGCAGTCCGGGTCGTTAACCACTTAGCCACTTTATGGTTCAAAAGGGCATTCCCTGACCTTTTAACTAGGATCATGGTCTAGTATCTGTTCTGATACTACATTTCATGTGTTGAGTCCCCAGTCAGTTATGGAGGAATCCTACTAGACTAAGACAATGTTTACGTTTACTTTAATCCAGAATGCCCCCCTTTTTAAGGGTGCTGGATATTTCCCAACATTAAAAACCGAACATGCGTCTAACTCTGCCCTTGCGTGGAGTCAAAGTAAATAAAGACATACGGTATTCTATTCAATCCCGGGCAAAACCGGGTCTTTTTTTTCTGGTAAATGAATAACATAGGCACAGATCAACTCTTTGTCGAAGTTGTGTATGAAAAGATAACGTCCAAGTTCTGTTCTAAGTAACAAAATAATGGAGTTCATTTCTTCTTCTACGTAGGTATTCAGTTGCGAACGGCATCTCAGATATCCGTGAATCAGTTACGACGGGTGTTTCAATCTCTTTTCTCTCTCTCTCTCTCTCTCTCTCTCTCTCTCTCTCTCTCTCTCTCTCTTTCTCTCTCTCTCTCTCTCTCTATCTCTCTCTCTCTCTCCTTTTCCTTTTCTTCTTCTTTTAAGCGACCTCTCCTCTATATGGAATGTCAATATCAAGCGCGGATTAAAAAGTTCAATCTCCTTAAATAGACGATAGTAAATGTTAAAGAGAGAATAAAAACATAGCAACAAGAGAACGAGAAATCATAATAGATCCACGTATTCTAATCAAGAAGAGAAAAGGTATATAAAAAAAGGGAGTGCTGATATATGTGTATTTGCAATAAAGGAAGAGTGTCATTATTCAAGGTTTGGGAAAAGTATCTAAGACAATACACGCACACATACGCACACATACACACACCACTTTTGGCTAAGATCAAAGTGTAGTATCTGTTCCGATGGATACTGCACGCCTGTCCTGTGCATTTCACGGAGGTCCACCCTCCCAGGCTTTGCCTCCCCTCTTTGGGGAGGAGTAAGTTTATTGCTTACTGTCTGAGGCGCCCCTACCGGGGAATGCCGACGGGGCTGCCCAGGCAATTTTTAAATGGCCAGAGTGCTCACCTCTCGAGCGCTGGCCTTTCAAACCCCACTTTCTAGACCCGATCTTGAGTCACATCTTACTTGTGGGAGTAAGATAAAACTGGCCTTGTGCCTAACTCCTGGGGAGGAGTAAATAAAACATACACACACCAGCTAAGCCTTTTGGCTGAGATCAAAGTGTAGTATCTGTTCCGATGGATGTTACACCCTGTAGACCAGTACTGTCTTGGCCTTCGGGCCTTGATTCCGTCGGTTTGAGGGATTGTACTGTGCAGTTCTAAGAGGTCCACCATTCCAGGCTTTGCCATCTCACCCTTAGAGAAGGGGTTAGTTTATTGTTACTCATGCCTCTATTTTAGGCCCAACACTGTTTCTTCAACATATCAATTATCTCCCGAAGCATATTATTCAGAAGATTAACATCTATGCGATGATACCACTTTCTATTCTGGTGTTGCTTTTCGCCCATCCCTCGCGGATCAGTTGAAATATGCAGCTAGTCTAGAAGTTGACCTGGTTTGAGGGTTCTTGATAACGTGCAGAAACGTATCTGCAATTTGATTGGCCCTATCTTTTTTTCTTATCTGCACCCTCTCTCTGACACACGTGATGTTACTAGTCTCAGTCTTTTCTATAAATACTATTACGGCATGTGTTCTTCAAAATTGTCTGAACCATTCCCTGCTTCCTTTATTCCAGTTTGTTTGACTCGTTAATCTAATGGTCTCCATCAATTCTTGTTTTGATAACTCATTGTAATACATCTCCCTATTCTAGTAGCTTCTTTCCCTAAACTGCAGGCTTGTGGAACTCTCATCCTGCTGACTGTTTTCTTACTACTCGTAGTCTTGGTCATTTGAATACTAAGGCCAATGGGCATCTCCTCTCTTTGCGATTAGGATTTAGGTTGGCTGACGTTATCTGCCTGATAGTCAAAGACCCCGAACATTAGTATAACTCGAAAAGGGGCTGTCCTATCAATGAGTGTATTATATCGGGCCTGTTCTGTTGCCATTTAGTGAATGGAGTCTGGACTATGCAGTAGTTTCCTGTGGGGTCTATCGATGCCATATTAGTGGGAACTGCTAAGAAAATGAGAGTAATATGATGACGTAAATAAAAGAATGACATAAATAAAGAGGAAAAAGAAAATTGAAAAACTAGAGAACGTTATGAAAATAATAACAGAAGGTTCAGGGCTGGGGAGTAACCAAGGGTACTCATTTGTTACTGAAAAAATCCGGGTCAGCTTTCTATTAAAAGCATACACAGACGTTTATAAACTCTTGACATGTGTTTGGTTTATTTCTATTGTTTGTGTAATCATATAGCTCTTCGCGTGAGGTTGTTACGAGAAAATGGATGCGTAGTGGCAAAATTTTAACGTGATTGCTAAACAGATATGATTATATATAAGAGCCAGATGAAATAACTGTGTCTGATACTGCGATAGAGTATGGGGTTTCTATCTGAAACTAATGTGATGAGATTTTTATTTTCTTTTGATATCTCATGTATTTAGGTAAGTGGAGCTCGTCAGTCTTGGAAGGCAGTCCACATAGGGGCAGGTAAAGCCCTTAGTTTCAAAACTCAGCTGCCTTGTGGAATACCCACCCATGGGAAAAGGCTTCAGGAGAAACGCTTAAGGAACATTCCAGAGTTCTACCAGCTCCTACGACGGCGTTGGTGCTAAACTGTAACAGCCTTGCTGTTCTTTTAGCTCAATCAGCAAGTATTGATTTACTCCTCTCCAGGAGTTAGGCACAAGGCCAGTTTTTATCTTACTCCCACAAGTAAGATGTGACCCAAGGTCGGGTCGGGAAAGTGGGGTTTAAAAATTGCCTGGGCAGCCCTGTCGGCATCACCGGTAGGGGCCCCTCAGGCAGTAAGCAATAAACTTACTCCTTCCCAAAGAGGGGAGGCGAAGCCTGGGAGGGTGGACCTCCTAGAACTGCACAGGACAGACCCATAGACCGGCGTAAATCAAGCCCCGAAGGCCAAGACAATACCAGTCTATGGGGTGCACTATCCATCGGAACAGATACTACACTTTGATCTTAGCCAAAAGGCTCAATCAGCGAGTAGAAGAGATGTCAGGTGCTACGCGTGCAACCGCCTGTCCTCCATATCATACCGCCCAAACTAGCATCCAAAAACCCTCAACCAACATTCACCCATGGTCGACCCTGAACGCCGAAGGCCTCCTCCCCCTCCTCCTCCCACTACTACTATTATTACTACTACTACTACTACTACTACTACTACTACATATATTCAGGGGTAATGGATGATTTTTTAAACTCTAATACTTTTCTGAATATAATAAAATAGTACTAGTACATGGTTTTAACACAGGTTATGTCAAGTTTTTGGCAGTGTAGACGGGACTCCCAGACTACTAGCCGGTTCAATATTGCAATTTTCTACTGGTTGTAAATTCTTGCGCAGAATAGTTTCCAGACATCGTAAAAGTAAGTTGTACTTTTGCTTTGCATGGCAAATATGCTTACCCTGGCAATACATGCATTTCGATTTTGTTCGAGGCATTTACGTAAAATTAGCTTTAGTACATACGTCTATTGTTTGACTCCCCTTGTTATGTATCATGTTTTATCGTGTCCATCTTACAGTGATTTTAACAATCATCATCTGTGCGATATATATTTAAATATATATGTATATAATATATATTATATATGATATATATATATATATATATATATATATATATATATATATATATATATATATATATATATATATATAAGTAAATTGAACCCTTTCTTCACCATTGATATTTATCTGTTTACATCCGATTCCCGTGTGTTCTCAAGAAAACACATTAAATATGACGATCGTTTGCTTAGAGAATATACTCGAAGATACATACACAGACGCACAAACACACACACGCAGACACACACATATATATATATATATATATGCATGCATATATGTAGTCAAGCATAAACAGTGTTATGTTGTCTACGACACATTATATATATATATATATATAATAGTTATCTACAGATACGTGTTTCACAGTTAACTAGTTTATCTATGAATAAATAAATATATATGCATACATTTATGTATATATATATATATATATATATATATATATATATATATATATATATATATATACATGTCCCTAAAAAATTAGGCGGCATTATGTATGTAAGGGAGGAAACTCTCAAATGCTGAATCAGCAAAAAGCACTAGTAGCTGTAACCCACCCATTTATCGCTAATAATAAACACAAATAAGAAAATATATTTATAAGCGATACAATTATGACGTAATCCATACAGGTCTTGTGGCTTTGTAATAGAGCACTCGTATACAGTTCTTCGGATATAGGTTTCGAATCTTGTCATAGTCAGCGACCCTGATAAACCGAAGTAACGGCGAAACACGTGTCCGTGGATAACTATGTCATCTATAAATTAATACATGAATATATATATATGTGTATATATATATATATATATATATATATATATATATATATATATGTAAGTTATCGTTAAAAATAACAACGAAATATATATATATATATATATTTTGTTGTTATCTCACTTTCTATCCCTTTCCCTATATATATATATATATATATATATATATATATATATATATATATATATATATATATATATATATATATATATAGGGAGAGAAATAGAAAGTGAAAGAGAGAAAGAGATAGAGAGATAGAGAGAAATCCAGGTAAATTGAACATCCACACGATAGGAATCCAAAGAATTAGTAGATCGATAACATCGACATGCAAGTGTCGCAGATTTTGTACACATCTGTATAAATAAAAAATAATCATATATATATATATATATATACAGGGTGGGCAAAAATAAGGGTCCTATTTTTAAAAATTCATAACTTTTTTATTTATTGATTTTTTAAATTTTTTTTTTTAGAATAAGTAAAGGACCCCTTCCGAAGCAAGCATGAGCCGTATTAGTCCTAAGGAACGTACCCTCATTTAGAAAACATTATTTTTTGCTTAAAAAACTCAAAACAGTGTAAAAAACAATACTTTAGTTTTTGTAAGTTTTAAGAAGTGTTTTTCGGCTAAAATTTGTTTTGTTTATTTCAAAAAATCTCGGAAGGGTCAGTCTACACACACATAAAGTTTGGTGAGTTTAACTTTTATTTTGTGGAAGTTATTCAAATTCAAGTTATTCAAATTTAAAGATAGGACCCTTATTTTGGCCCACCCTGTATATATATATATATATATATATATATATATATATATATATATATATATATATATATATATATATATATATATATATATGTTAGCTGTATTGATATAGTTGTATGTACAGGAGTTACTCTTAAACTGATTTACCTTTAAACATTTTAAACACATCTGTTAGGGGTAAGTTATATTTAGTTTTAGTTAGTTTCATGCAAAGGGGTAAAAAGGGCGGAATATTTGTGAAATTTTAACAGCATATATTAGACATGAATGAATAAATATTCGTCGAATTTTAGTTTCTTTAGAGTATATTACAAGGTTTTGATAGGGGAACAATATGGGTGCAACCTCCCATTCGAAAAGTCAAATATTTCAGATAAGCATTGAATTTGATCTATTATATATTGATTTCAATCTCCGTAAGGAGATATAGAAGTGGTGCAAATTATTCTAAATTTATTTTACTCGTCCTGGGACGGGTTTTCCTCTAGTATATATATATATATATATATATATATATATATATATATATATATATATATATATACAAAATAAATAAAAATAAATTTTATTTTTATTTATTTTGTCCTGACGTGTTTTTAGATGACTTCCACCCTAATTTTATGCTCCCACCTCAACATAAGACTCCTCACCTTTGGCCCTTATTTTGTTCTTTATTTCTACTTTGTTTTACTTTATATAAAATTTTCAAAGTTAAGTGTTGCCAATAATATTTACGACAACATTATCAGCTTCCCCATCCTCTGATGAGAAGAATTTATCTTTGAAAATTCATAGATTAAGGACATGAGGCTCCTTGCTCTGAACTTTTGATGTTTTTAATAAATATTGTATCTTTACAATTTCTTTATTCTCATCTCTTACCTCTAAAATAAATTGCTCTATTAAATAGATTGAGCTTTACACTATCACGATAGATTATTATTAAACGATAATTCAATTATCGTTATAATTCAACATTTAAATATTATATATATATATATATATAACTTTACCTGTCGTACATTGTAATGTAACGATTTCGACCAACGAACACTTCAGATCTAGATTTTGTATTCACGAAAAGACTACTGTGCTAGAGATCTGGTATGTAGATGTGCGCCATTTATAATAGTATTATTATTACTGCCCTAATTATCATATTTTACCATTCAGTACATACAATATATCAAACTACAATGTGCAAACATATTTGGTAATGTCTCTCATTATATATATGTACATAGGTATATATATATATATATATATATATACATATATATATATATATATATATATATATATATATATATATATATATATATATATTATACATCAGAGGCATAGTTTATCAACCATGCAAATCCGGCTTTACGGTCATGATTTCAGGGTTGAACAAATGCATTATTTAATACGGAGTTCAAAGAACGATTATTAGATAAATTAATAGGTGTGTTCAAAATGTATCCACACTGAAGCGTTCATTTATTACAAGATGCGATAATTCTCTACAAAATATGACGTGTGATCCAAAAGTAACCAGACTGAGATTGTATTCACCAAACAGAAATGAAAATTGAATGCAACGTTCGTTTTCATCAATACAGGTTGTGCGTTTAGAAAATATATAGACTGAAGTCGTATTAACAAATAATGAAAGGTTAATATTGTTTTAAACTGAAGCTGTAATTACTAGCAGAGAATTCTGTTTCGGAAGTTTAGATGAGGATTGATAATTTGTATAATTTGGATTATTCGGATTAGTCATCTCGTCTTTGATATTATTCTCACAGCGTTTCGGCCGGTATAAGCTCCGACTGTCTCCAGGTGTGTCTTGTCCAACTCGGAAATCCATACATAATTTCGAATGGAACTCTTTATTTAATTGACGGATATAACTGGCTCTCGTCCCGTCAGCCTTAATCGGATAGAGGTTTTAATTAATTTTTACTTTTATTCTTAGTATCGCCTGCACTGAGGATTGAACCTTTTACCACTAGAAGACTGTAACTTAGAATGTATATAACTTAATACTTTATCCGTTGTGCTACGGGTCACGATAATTTTGTGTAACATTGATGAAATGTATTTTAATGTATTTCTTGGGCATTTAACCAATATGATGTGGGGTAATCAAGATAGTATCTGGGTTGCTTGAGACAAATTTATAAATTTTCAGATAAAAAATTAAAAAACGTCATATCTTCGCCAATAATCGATTTATTTTCACTATTCATATATATATATATATATATATATATATATATATATATATATATATATATATATATAATATTAATGCTCTATCCAGTATATTGAGCTTCAGTGTTTATCCGGATGTTTCACTAATTATAAGATATTAGTTGACGCTTATATCTTTTGTTGGATTGCTTCATATATATATATATATATATATATATATATATATATATATATATATATATATATATATATATATATGTGTGTGTGTGTGTGTGCCTAACCTCCTGGAGAGGAGGTAAATAAATACTCTTAGACATAAAAGCACCGTTATTTCGAGGTCAAATATGAATGCGGTGAAGTAAGTAAATGCGACTTGGAAACACATTCAGGGCAATTAAAGATCTTCTTCGGATATATCCCTGTCACAGAGAATGCCGTCCCAAATGTATGCACAAATTCCACGTTCATGACGATCTTGAGGGTCAGGTTTTGATATCATGTTCGATATACCTTTAATGATGAAATTATCTACAGAAACAGACGGGTCAATGCCAGTTTCGCAAAGGAACAATAGGTCTTGTTAGGTCTCCCGTAAATGGATTTCAACCTCTGGACGGTTGGAACATAGACCCCTGATTTTAAAAAAACGAGGACTTGGCAATGGGGGTCTACATTGGAAGTTGGGATTCTGGATTTACGCTTATGTTGTGTTTTGAGGCTTTTATGTTAAGGTTGGAAGATTCGTGGAAGAGGTCAGCAGAAGAGTTAAAAGCAGGACAAAGAAAGAATGTGTTAAGAAGATAGCTTTTTTAAAGACTATTGGAAGAAGAAAAGCCGTCGCAGTTCCCACTAATATGAGATCAGGAGAAGCTACCGGAAACTACTGCATGGTCGACACTCCATTCACCAAATGATAGTATTTAAGCCCCGGCATTATGTATCTTCTGATAGGACAACTTCCTTGGGAGCTACTTCAAGGTTCGGGTCATTGGACTATCAGGTTGATAACGTCAGCTCAGGTAAAACGTGCACCTCAAGCCCCCTTTTTAGTGACATGGCAACAAGCAAAAAAAGATAATTATTTAAGTCATCTTAAGATACCGCTCACGCTATACTGCCACTTGAGTAGACAGCGTTTTTCCCCCTTTGTCAGAAATATCACTCATTGAGAATGAGGACTGAAGGGGAAGGTAAGAGACACGAGAGTCACGGGGCTGCCGAAATGCATCCACAATGGGTTTTCTACTCTCCATTAGTTTGGTTTATCATAAAGGTAGTAGCAACTTGTAACAAAAACGAACAACTAACCATTGAACTTAGTATAAGGTTTTCTTTACCATTTAAGGGATATACTAAAAGAATACCCATCCCAGGATGGGTAAAATTAATTCCTTCAACAGAACAGTTTTTCACAACTTTTGTGTCTCTTTATGAATATTAAAATCCAGATATAATAATACTAAACCTTATGTCTTGTACCTGTCTTTGCTATTTCATCGAAATCCATTACATGATTTTGATTCTAATGATTGTCTACCTGGTGGTAAAATACCCTGAAACTGAGTTAACTGGGGTGTTGTACGGCTAATGTTTTCACGTGTGCTATGGGTGAGGTTGTTTGAAGTGTAAGAATATCCCAAGTAAAAAGAAAAACAAACATGTACCATGCTTCTAAAATCGTCCAACTCAATCAGAACGAAATAGTAAGTTATTTTATCTTTTCATCTCTTCGTCTACTTTAGATTTTCTGTTGACTAACTTTAAACGGTTAGGAATATGCAGTATATTGCATTCAGTCGCCCTTAATCGGACGTGTCATTATTTTTTATATATATATATATTTATTAATTAATAAATATATATATACATATATATATATATATATATATATATATATATATATATATATATAAACAATAACTATATACGTAAATTAATTAATAAATTAATTTACGTATATAGTTATTGTTTTTATTTTATAATTAATATATATATATATATATATATATATATATATATATATATATATATATAGTGTATGTGTGTAAACCAACTTGCTCGATCGTAAAAAATTCAAGGGCAGGATATGCTTTTTTTAAGACTATATATTTAGGCGTTTATTTCAGTTATTATAGTTTCCCGCCCTGTATTCGCTAGAGATTTTATTAAAAAATCACTTTAATGAATCAAACAGAGCGTTCTTCCGTTTTTTCTAGGACGTCGATTTGGAAAATGTATCCTTTTTCCGTTCGACAATATATATATATATATATATATATATATATATATATATATATATATATACAAATGCGAAAGTTTTTTTCAAGTTTTTTTTCAATTATCACTCCTATATTATAATCAAAATGGGTTACTCTTATTTAAATCAATAATACAACATAAAATCTTGATAGTATGTATGTGTATATATATATATATATATAGTGAAGATAAAAGATTAAGAGAGAACATGTTGACTGCTTAATTAGCATAACTATTGTTTAAACCGTTCCTAATTAATTAATGTTTAGTATTTTTAATTTGAAATTTTATTGGCTTATGTTTACTATCTATATGCAATAGTTTCGTCTATATTAACAGTAATTATTTAAAGTAATTCAATAAATAAATCGGAAAAATAACTAAAATGCCTTAAAGTTTGTCCATGCGCTCACTGACGATTTTACCGAGCGATGTAGAAACGGGAAGAGAAAGGGGGAGTGGGAGGGAGAGTGTGGTTGTCGTGGCTTGCTACGAGCAGCATAAATCTAGTAAAAGGTATAAACACCTGGGTCATTCATAGGTTGGACTAAAGAAGAACTCAGGCACTTTCACCAGAGGACTAGAAAATAAATTACCATGCACAATGCATTAAACCCAAAAGACCATACGGACAGACTCTACGTGGGAGGAAGAGGACCGATAAGTATAGAAGATTGTGTGGAAGACACAAAAATAGAGCTGGAGAAATACATAACCCAGAACACAGAAAGGCTGATTATTGCTGCAAGAATCGCCACCCCAGTGAACAAGTCGGGAAGTACCGAAACACAAAACGAAAAGACAAGAAAAGAAAAGTGGGAAGAAAAACAACTACATGGACGTTTCATAAGAATGACAAGAGAAGAGACTCACGACGACACCTAGGCATGGCTGAGGAAAAGATACTTAGACAGAGAAACGGAAATTCTACTGACAGCTGCACAGAACAATGCAATTAGGACAAACTACATTCAAGTTAAAATAGATAAAACCTATGTTAACAGTAAATGCAGACTGTTTGGACAAAAATACGGAACAGTAAAGCCCACTAGCCAAACTAGCCAAAAAGAATACAAGAACAGATATATAAGGACTTATGTGGAAACTCTTAGTGAGTAAATAATAATAATCATAATAATAATAATTATTATTATTATTATTATTATTATTATTAT
>OY744533.1:80291189-80301189 GCA_963556195.1 Sepiola atlantica
GATTCAGCTGATTTTTGGCAGAGATAGAGGTTCTAGGGTCTTGTTTATGGCATTTTAATTTCAGTTTACCATATACCTTAGTTTTCCAGAAAATTCCAAAAAACCTTATGAGAAGGCATTGTATTGAGGCATAGCCTTTACAAAAGTAATGACATTCCATGAAAAATGCCAGTATACTGAAATCATATGCCCTTAATAGGGTTAAGATGAAAATTCATATACACTAAATGTACAAAAGCAAGGAAATTCCCAAATTTTTACACTTTTATTGTCATTAAGGGTATGACTACATATCAACCAAACCATTTCATTATCACATCACTACAATATAAATCTCTATGCATGAGTGGATGAAGTGTGTGAGGTGCGCTGAAGAAAAATTCCTACTAGTAAAATACATAACCCTGTTGTGCTCGCATACCCTTAATGACAATAAAAGTGTAAAAATTTGGGAATTTCCTTGCTTTTGTACATTTAGTGTATATGAATTTTCATCTTAACCCTATTAAGGGCATATGATTTCAGTATACTGGCATTTATCATGGAATATGAAAGTAGACTTAGTCAACGCAAAATATCAGTATCACACTTTACTCTGAATCGAATGATTGTGAAATTTAATAGAGAGAGGGGGGAGAGAGAGGGGGTGCGTGACATCTCGCTCGACCGACAGAACCCTGCGTCTTATTATTAAGAACTGCTGACGATAATCCTCGTTGCAAGGCCTCTGACATAGCAAAAACGTTGATCCCAGTCCCATAACAGCTGTCAAGTATCGTCACAAACTAAAATTCTAATGGAAGAGCTGCAACGAAAAAACACTTCACCGCCGAACCAATATGAAGTTGAAGGAAAGATTGGGCGCATGGAATGATTGAGAGTCCTATAGCATTTTGGAATGCTGATATTCTCTGATGCGTCACGATTTGCGTATTTTTAGACAATGGTAGAGTGTGGGTCTGGAGATTCTGTAATTAAGAGTTTAACACCAAAAGATTGCAGCCAACAATAAAACATGGTGGTAGTTCTCTTTGATATTGCGTGCTATGTTGAGTAATGGTCGTAAGAGCTAGTCGAGTGCCACGTTGACATTACTTGTTAAATATGTTTGTATGTAGCAGGATGGGATCCTTCTAATAATCTCAATATTATATATATATTATATTTTATATAAATATTTTTTAATTATTACCTACAGACACTAGTGTGTCCCACTTATGCAATCATCAGTGTAGGAGGGGTCAATTCTTGCCAGCTCAAGAATCCCGTCTTAGAAATCACCCTTGACTTTGCGGTCTGATATTCAACCCTTAGACCAGCATGAATTAGCACGGGAAAGGGTGAGAGTTAACTTCTATGTATTTTCAAGTGTCAAACACGCAGTCAGCTAATCAATAGTATCCAATGGAATTTGCATAACGCTAAGAACGACAGATATTTTATAATTCTTTTAAAAAACCTTATCTTCGGAAGGGGACTATAAACAATATTTTTAATACATATGTTTTAATCAAACATCAGTGTTTTCTGGTTATCCAATCTTCAGTGTAGGAAGTGTCAATTTCTTCCGGCCGAAGGGCTCAAACCCCGTCTCCAATTGTTAGTTATTCTCCTGTTATTTTAATATTGCGTTTTTGATCTAAATACTTATTACTATAGATCACTACTTATCTATTATTTATGATTATAGGTTTCCATATTGTATTGAATTCTATACTAGATCTGCTTAGTAACTCATTGTCGCCTAACATATGTGCTGCTTCTTTGAGTTGTCTTACTCACCACCGTTCTTCTCTATCTATAATTTTTACTTCATCCCATAAGGGTAGATGGTTTCCTTTTTCCTTCCATATGTGGTCAGCCATACCCGACTTTTCGATTTCTCCACGTATTACGGCTTTCCAGTGTTCTTCGAGCCTTACCTTTAGTGGACGACATGTCTCACCTTTGTATATTTTTGCACATTTACATGGAATCGCATACACACAGTTTTTAGTCAACTCGAAAAGTTCTTCTTTTATCCAGTTTATGAAGGGTCCCGAGTATATTACCAGATATACCCAAGTGTGTATTCTTTTTATTAGATTTCTGCTATATAATTGAGTTGCAAGAAGTTTTATTGCCATTGTGATAATTCTCTTTGTTTTATCTGTTTCATCTGTGCATGTTTGGTTGAGCCCAGCGATCTCTCTCTGGTATGGCAGGTAGTTTTCTCTGGAGTCTGAGTGACAGCAAATCCTCCCAGTATTCTCCGGTTCTTTTCACGCCAGTTATTTATCGCTGAAATTAGCTGGGGTTTTCCCTGGAATTGTATGACAATAAGATAAAAATAAACTAATCTGCTCTCTCTCTCTCTTCCTCTCTCTCCCCCTCTCTCTCTTCCTCTCTCTCTCCCCCTCTCTCCCCCTCTCTTTCTCCCCTCTCTCTCCCCTCTCTCTCTTCCTCTCTCCCTCTCTCCCATCTCCTTCTCCCCCTCTCTCTCTCCCTCTCTCTCCCCTCTCTCTCACTCTCTCTATCCCCCTCTCTCTCCCTTTTCTTGAATCTGTACATCAAGCATTGGTGTACCCGTAAATAAATTGCTATTTAAGTCAGAAAAATATTAAGAACAAGAAAACAATTTTAATGTCTATTAAAAGTGAAATAAATTATTTCCTTTATTTTTTTATTATCAGTTATAAGATTAAGCATCCTTTTCTTTGCTCATAAAGATTAATTTGCATAAGTCAGTATTGCTTCCTTTTTTTATTACCATCACTTATTATTAAGAGTGACCCTCCATTTCTTTGCTTATGAAAATAAATTTGCATACGTGATTATTGAAGCGAGCCGGAAACACCTGTGTTCACTTTTATTATATCAAATAGATGTTACGATATTAACGAAACTCCTCCAATGTATGTTATTTAAAATAAAATATTCGTAAGAGAACAATTACTTAAAATGAATACGCTAATAACAGCTACTTATTCTGGCGACACTCCTCTGATAAATGTTATTAAAATTACGATCTTCTTCTGAGATAATTTACTAAAAATGAAGCCGCTTTCATTGGGTATTTATATTTTTTATATAAGGTACATTGGACCTTCGTCAGGGTGAAATCCTTCTAGACTGATGCAATGTTTATTTATGTACCAATCCAGAAAGACCATTTTTGTGGAACTGAATTCTCCCACCATTTTGTAACACCCTGTCCTCGTATGGATGCAAGTAAATACAACTCTTCTTTTTCTTATTGTATTTCTTGTTTTTTTCTGTTTCTTTTTCTTCTTCTGCTTTTTTCGTGTTAATAATAATAATAATAATAATAATAATAATAATAATAATAATAATAATAATAATAATAATAATAATAATAATAATAATAATTGATTGACTACAAGAAAGCCTACGACAGAATCCCCCAAACATGGATAATTGAATGCTTAAAAATATACAAGATACCAGACAGGATTATTAATCTCATCCAGAAAGCAATGGAAACATGGAGACTAAAACTGACAGCCGGAGGACAATACCTGTCTGAGATAAAAATACAGAGAGGCATTTTTCAAGGAGACTCTCTATCACCACTACTGTTTATAATAGCCATGATGCCACTCAACTACATACTCAGAAAGTGTGATGCCGGATACAGGTTTACGGATACAGAACAAAGAATAAACCACCTGATGTACATGGATGACCTTAAACTGTTTGCAAAAAACAAAAAAGAACTGGAAAAGCTGATAAACACAACCAGGATATTCAGCCAGGATATCCAAATGGAGTTTGGAATAGAAAAATGTGCACTGCTAGAGATCAAAAGAGGAAAACTGGAAAAGACAGAAGGTATAGAACTCCCCAACCAAGAGGAGATGAGGGCGCTAGGAGAACAAGATAGTTACAAATACCTGGGAGTTCTGGAAGCAGACACAATCAAATATACAGAAATGAAAGAGAAGATTGGAAAAGAATATCTACGAAGAACAAGGAAACTCTTAGAAACTAAACTATATAGCAGAAACCTAGTAAAAGGGATAAACACATGGGCTGTATCACTAATAAGATACTCTGGACCATTCATAGGCTGGACCAAAGAAGAACTCAGGCACCTTGACCAAAGAACTAGAAAACTAATGACTATGCACAATGCACTGCACCCAAAAGACGACACGGACAGACTCTACGTGAAAAGAAATGAAGGAGGTAGAGGACTGGTAAGTATAGAAGACTGTGTGGAAGACACCAAAAAAGAGCTGGAGAAATATGTAACCCAGAACACGGAAAGACTGATTGCCACAGCAAGAGACACCAGCCCAACAAACAACCCCGGAAGCACAAAAAGACAAGAAAGGAAAAGTGGGAAGAAAAACAACTACATGGACGATTTATAAGACTCACAAGCGATGAAGCCAATGAAAACAGCTGGGCATGGCTAAGAAAAGGACACCTGAACAGAGAAACGGAATCTCTGCTGACGGCCGCACAGAACAATGCGATTAGGACAAACTTTATTAAAGCAAAGATAGATAAAACCCAGGAAAACAGCAAATGCAGATTGTGTGGACAAAGAGACGAAACGATAAATCATATAATAAGTGAATGAAGCAAGCTAGCACAAAGGGAATACAAGAACAGACATGACAGCATGGGGAAAGAAGTACACCGGGAAATGTGCAAACAACTGAATTTCGAATATGCAAGAAAACGGTACAAACACAAACCAGAAACTGTACTAGAAAACGAAAAACACAAAATCATATGGGATATGAATGTACAAACAGACAAACCCATAACAGCAAGGAGACCGGATATGATAATAATCAACAAGAAAGAAAAATCCTGCAAAATCGTGGACTTTGCCGTTCCAGCAGACCACAGAGTGAAGATCAAAGAGACGGAAAAGAGAAGCAAATATACTGAACTTGCCAGAGAATTGAAAGGAATATGGAACATGAAGAAAGTCAGTATAACACCAATAATCATAGGAGCACTAGGAACAGTCCCCAAAAACATGGAGAAAAGACTAGGAGAAATAGGAATCAAAGGGATAACTGAGACCATACAAAGGACAGTAATGATCAAAACAGCTACAATCCTGAGAAATGTCCTCGAATGCGGAAACCAACCCACATAAGCAACGAATGGAGAACAAACACATGGAAGCACAAAACAACAGAACCGGGGAAAATACAACCGCACGAGAGAGGCGCAAGCATAGGCTGACGCCACGAAAATTATGGACAGAGGGTCGAGGAGGGAAAGCGCAAAACCAGACCTCCACTGGAAGAGCGCGGACAGCTCTGGGACCTTGGGAAGGCTTGTTGCCACTCGGGCCCCAGAGGGGACCAATGGCCCTTATCAGCGGGAAATCGTTGGTAGGTGGCTGTTGCGATTACCGCAAGGTCATCAGCGGTGATGAACGAAAAGAGGTGGAGCATACTGGAGGCCTGAGGAGACTTGTTGTCACTCAGACTCCAGGGAATACCACAGGTTGTCGGCAGTGGGTGACCACTGACGATGACCAGTGTGATAACTCCTAGTGAGTAAATAATAATAATAATAATAATATTATTATTATTATTATTATTATTATTATTATTATTATTATTATTATTATTATTATTATTATTATTATTATTTCTGCTCACGAGGAGTTATCACACAAGTCATCGTACACTGATTGCTCACCGACAACAACCAGTGTTGTTCCTTGGAGTCAGAGTGAAAACAAGCCTCCTCAGATGTCCACTACTCTCCACCTCTTTTCGATCACCACGGCAAATGACTTTGCGGTATTGCAACAGTCGCTCACCATTGATTTCTCGCTGGCAATGACCATTGGTCTCTTCTGGGATTTGGGTGGTAATAAGTCCCCCCAAGGTCCCAGCACTCTCCGCACTCTTCCAGTGGAGGTCTGGTTGGTACTGTCCTTCCTTGATCTTCCCATACTCCTTGACTGTCTACGACTATTTTGTGTGGTGTCAACTAAGGCCGGTGCCATCATATTTTTGGGGGGGTGCAGGCTACGTTCCTTTGTTTGTCTGGTGGTGTTCTTCCTGTCGTTTTGTTTTCTTCCTATTGTAACTTCTATGTAACTTGTTACTATTCGTAGCTTATGCGGGTTAGTTTCAGCATTCGAGGATTTTCCTTAAGATTGCAGCTGTTTTGATCATTGCCATCCTTTATATGGTCTCAGTGATCTATTTGATTCCAATTTCTCCCAGTCTTTTCTCCAGGTTTTGGGGGTTGTTCCTAATGCGCCTACGATTATTGGTATTATACTGACATTTTTTATGTTCCATATCTCTTTCAGTTCTCTGGCAAGTTCCGTGTGTTTGATTCGTATTTCTGTTTCCTTGATCTTCATTCTGTGGTCTGTTGGAACGGCAAAGTCTACGATTTGGCAGGATGTTTCCATCTTGTTGATTATTATGACATCCGGTATCTTTTCTTGTGAGTTTATCTGTTTGTACATCCATATCTTAGAGGATTTTGCGTTTTTCGTTTTCCAGTACTGTCTCTGGTTTATCGCTGTACCATTTGTCTGCGTGTTCGAAATGCAATCGTTTGCACAGTTCTCAGTGTACTGCTTTTCCACACAGTCATGTGTGTTCTTGTATTCTTATGAGGCTAATTGTCTGCATTCACTTATTATATGATTTACTGTTTCGTCGCTTTGTCCACACAGTCTGCATTTACTGTTTTTCTGGGTTTTATCTATTTTAGCTTTAATGTAGTTTGTCCTAATCGCATTGTTCTGTGTAGTCGTCAGTAAGGATTCCGTTTCTCTGTTCAAGTTTCTTTTTCTTAGCCATGCCCAGCTATTTTGTTGGTTTCCTCTCTTACCAGTCTTATGAACTGTCCATGTAGTTGTTTTTCTTTCCACTTTTCTTTTCTTGTCTTCTTCTTATTTTTTATTATTAATAATAATTATTATTATTATTATTATTATTATTATTATTATTATTATTATTGTTGTTGTTGTTATTATTGTTGTTGTTGTTGTTGTTATCATCATAAGCATTATTGTAATTATCTAGATCTTATAAATATTCGTCTGTGTCAGATTGTGCATTCAAACGGGCATATCTATAGAAGATGAAAGTGTGACAAATCACAGTAGGTTGTTCGTGTTCGTACTTGTCGCGTGCTAATCTACGCAGGTGGACATTCGCGTAGGCAAGGTTAACACCGAGATAAAAGGTGATATTTTTGCGATTCGTACAACGGGTTTTAACAGGTATTGAACCTAGGACCTTTATGACTACTAAAATGTTAAGTATAATTAGGAACGGTCACATTAAAAATACTTCATATATATATATATATATATATATATATATATATGTGTGTGTGTGTGTGTGTGTGTGTGTGTGTGTGTGTATATATATAATCTTAGAATTTTTTTTTAACTTTTAAAACTATATATATATATATATGTATATATATATATATATATACAGGGTAGGGCCGAAATAAGGGTCCTATCTTTAAATTTGAATAACTTGAATTTGAATAACTTCCACAAAATAAAAGTTAAACTCACCAAACTTTATGTGTGTGTAGACTGACCCTTCCGAGATTTTTTGAAATAAACAAAACAAATTTTAGCCGAAAAACACTTCTTAAAACTTACAAAAACTAAAGTATTGTTTTTTACACTGTTTTGAGTTTTTTAAGCAAAAATAATGTTTTCTAAATGAGGGTACGTTCCTTAGGGCTAATACGGCTCATGCTTGCTTCGGAAGGGGTCCTTTACTTATTCTAAAAAAAAAAAAAAAAAAATCAATAA
Organism: Sepiola atlantica; assembly: GCA_963556195.1. NCBI lineage: Eukaryota > Metazoa > Mollusca > Cephalopoda > Sepiida > Sepiolidae > Sepiola > Sepiola atlantica. The sequence goes on from OY744533.1 coordinate 80,298,967, forward strand.
ATAAAAAAGTTATGAATTTTTAAAAATAGGACCCTTATTTTTGCCCACCCTGTATATATATATATATATATATATATATATATATGTATATATATATATATATGTATATGTATATATATATATGTATATATATATATATATATATATATATATATATATATATATATATATATATATATATATATATATATATATGTATATATATATATATATATATGAAGTGGTTTTTTTTTACCTTCCTTTCGAATGTATATATTGAAGTGTTTTTCTACCTTCCTTTCGAATGTGGCCGTGGTAGAAAATCCGTGGTGTACCAAAAACTATAAAATGGATGATATTTGGGGACCTGTATAGAAAGAATTTCAAAAATCGTTTATAAATTTTAGAGTCCGTCTCCATCGACATTTGTAAATCTTCTTTATGTCGGCAGAAGAAATTCATCACATCATGAATGTATATGTATACACATATATAATGATTTGAAAGATTTCAATACACACACATATATATATATATATATATATATATGTGTGTGTGTGTGTGTGTGTGTGTGTGTAAAAGAGTAAGGCTCCCAACATTTGTAGAAAGTTTTTTTTCAACATTTATTTATCATTTTTTTATTTTATCATTTTATAATTTTATATAATGCGTATAAAGTGGTGGTCCGCTCTCATCAGATATGTAAATCCATTTTAAGAAATCTTTTTCTATTTGAAAGAGTGTTGTATATATATGATTTTATATCCACCTACCAAAAATTAAAATCAAGATTAAAAACATAATATAAAACATATATATATATATATATATATATATATATATATATATATAGTTTTGAAAGGTTCATACTTTTTTTAAGTATCTGAATGAAATTTAGTAAAAAAGAAGTGTGGTAAATTAACTACCATCAAAGCTGGTAATAGATGCAATATTTATTTTATTTAAAAGAAAAGACAAAATCGAACCGATTTTTTTTCCTTTTTTTTCTATAAACTGTCATATTTTTTTTTTTTATAGTTTATAGTTATACATATATTTCGCTAATAATATTAGCCTCATTAGTGTGTTTCAAATTCCGATGTAATTGGGAAACCAGCTTCAGTTGGTGTGAGCCGGCGAGTGAGATGTCGTTTGTTTTTTTTTTGTTTTTTCCACTCTCGTATGAAAGCACGCCAGCACGTGGACTGTTATAGTTTTGAAAGGTTCATACTTTTTTTAAGCATCTGAATGAAATTTAGTAAAAAAGAAGTGTGGTAAATTAACTACCATCAAAGCTGGTAATAGATGCAATATTTATTTTATTCAAAAGAAAAGATAAAATCGAACCGATTTTTTTTCTTTTTTTTTCTATAAACTCCCAATTACATCGGAATTTAAAACACACTAATGAGGCTAATATCATTTGCGAAATATATGTATAACTATAAACTATAAAAAAAAAAATATGACAGTTTATGGAAAAAAAAATGGGTTCGATTTTGTCTTTTCTTTTAAATAAAATAAATATTGCATCTATTACCAGCTTTGATGGTAGTTAATTTACCACACTTCTTTTTTACTATATATATTTATATATATTTATATATATATATATATATATATATATATAGCATTTTACTCTGAAGATTACCTCCGTGGATGTGTAGCTTAATTGCCATAAATATATTTTCATAACTTACTACCTAGCTCTACTTCCGTATAGAGCACTGTTGAAGTAAATACTGAAAATTGATACATAACAAATTATATCTCCTTATAAATTTTATGTGGATACAGGAAATAGTAATATATATATATATATATATATATATATATATATATATATATATATATATATATATATATATATATATATATATATGTATATATATATATATATATATATATATATATATATATATATTAAACAAAACAAAAACAAACAAAAAATAAACAATAAAAAGAATCGTTTTTGGTATTGAATATTACGTACAAAATTTTCCGAATCCGATACCCCAAAAAATCAGATTTTTTCGATTCCCGATTCCGATTACGTACAATCGTCCAAACACTAGTCACAACACGTTGTTATTTTCCATCGCTAAAACAAAAATGTACCGTGTGTATAGCGTGAGTATGTTCTCTTGTTAATCAAAACCTTTTTAAATTATTTAATTTCTCATAAATAATATTTCATTTCATTTATTTATTTTAAATGTGAATTATTAATGACTAGCAGGGCTA